>CM055274.1:1365432-1837485 GCA_029237695.1 Conchocele bisecta | reverse complement strand
CATGTTGGGGTCATATTACAATCTCGCGTTTTCGCGATCTCTACCAATACACGAAATTGTGAGAACGCTTGATTGCGAGGCGAAAACAAGAGATTATAACATGGCCGTAACAGAACACCGTAGCAATGCGGCAAAGACGTGTCATGCTTTTAGCGGCACCGTACACACTTGTTTTGTAACAGCCGTGTGCATTTTTATGTGTGTCGAGTACATAACGGCAAACTCGCCCGTGTGTTCGTTTGTGTGTCCGTCCATCATAAATACGCGTTCATTTGTTTCGTTCACTGATGTAACTTTGCGACGTCATTTTCAGGCTTTCATGACGTGGTCATTAAGGCTGGTTTTCACAGAGCGCGGCCCAATTCTATTTTTTAATTGTTTGCGCTGCATATGGAGCTTCGGTGGTGTTTGTGTATAACTCATGTATTACATTCATGTTACTAGTATGTGTTGCTTATTTCATAATTATGTGTTCACTTTATTTAGGGGATCGTACATCGCTAATCTTAGAGTGCACATCGGTGTCTCGTGATGATCACTGCTATACGCTTGCCTGTTTGCCATGGTCTTAAATTGTTGCATTTCTACATGGGCTCCTCGGAGTCCTTTGTTTATACCGGTACTGTTTCAATTTTACAAAATACCATTTCTTTCTTTCAGCGATCGGATCCCTGTATCCATTTATTCCTCTTGTCATGAAGCAGATGGGGTTTTCCGTGTTGCAACTTGGCTTCCTGTATGGAAGTATGCATATCGTCGCCTTCTTCATAAAGCACTTCATCGAGACTCTTGCCGACAAATCTCGACGTCATAAACTTGTGTTGATTGTGTTGACGCTGTTGACTGGGTTGAGTTATTGCTTACTGTCGGTCGTTCCCGATATCGAAATGATTTCAGTAAAGACACAGTTACAATGCAGCCAGAACGAGTCCTATATACAAGATTGTCAGACTGTTGAACATCGCAAATCTTGTAACATTGGTCTTACGAAACTAATGGAACTTAGTAAAGACACAGGTATTTCTTGTGAGGCATTATGTGCGCCACGGTCTTCATCGGAGCATTTACAGATATGCTTCACTAATGGCATAGGGACATATGGTGATGAAACGTGCAAAGCGTGGTGGAATGAGTTCGACTCTCGGTATAGTGATCAAGTCAG
Source organism: Conchocele bisecta (assembly GCA_029237695.1). Lineage (NCBI taxonomy): Eukaryota > Metazoa > Mollusca > Bivalvia > Lucinida > Thyasiridae > Conchocele > Conchocele bisecta. Next base: position 1,836,323 of record CM055274.1, on the reverse strand, counting down.
ATTCACAATTGAGAATTTGGGTAATGGAATACTGGTAGAAGATTCAGAACAACACGTGAACGATAATAATGACAAATGTAAAACATTAGATTTAAAGAATGCTACATACACGGGTACATCATACAAACGTATTCTGTGTTCAGTCAAATCAGTACTCGATTGTGAAATAAAGTGTGGTGACGGATTTAAACAGACCTGCTCACATTTTATTGGAACTGCCTGGATGTTCTTCGTGATCTTCTTGTGTTTTCATATTTTCTACGCTCCAACCATGAGCCTCATAAATGCTCTATCGTCTGTTATTGTGGCTGAAAACCACGGTAGACTGGATCAGCAACTGGTTTGGGGAACTGTAAGCTTTGCCATGTTTGCTTTGATATCAACCTTCATCATGGATGTTATGAGTAAGCCAAGTTCAAAAACTGACTACTCTATATCGATTTATATCTTCGGAGCTTTCTGTGTCATTACGGCTTTTGTAACATTTTTTACACATACATCACAGTCAATCTATTGTCGTCATAGGTTTGGGAACATACATTATTTGATTCGGTACCCAGCACTCATTGGCCCTTTGGTGCTGATAGTCTGCTTTGGGATTATGAATTCTGTGACTGAGGTTTTTCTCTTTTGGTATCTACATAACCTTGGCAGTACACATGTTATCATGGGTCTTTGTCTTGGTATTAACAGTGCCTTGGATGTGGTCCTGATGTTCTATGCAGGTTGGATTGTGAAGAAAATAGGAAATATTCATTGCCTGTACTTGGCACTTCTAGCATATGCTGTAAGGTTGTTTGGATACTCGTTCGTGACAGTTCCCTTGTATGTACTACCATTAGAGTTGCTACATGGTTTGAGTTTTAGACTGATATTTGCCGCCACCACATCATATGCCAGTCTAATCATGCCGCCGGAGAGGATTCTAATCGTTCCGGAACTTATTAATACACTTTACTTTGTATTCGGTAAGTATATGGTGTTGTTCTTATAACGAATACTAGAAGGTCTTAGCAGTTGGTTCCTAATATTTCGGAACCATCGACATTGCTAATCATAAGCAAATGCTTATGCGTGGCACGGTGCGTGTTCATCTGTCGCGATCTATATTCACTGGCTACATTCAAGCGCTTCAACAGTCAATGATATTCGTAACAGTATACACTTTTTAAAACAATGTAATACACAGTTCGGTGATCTGGACATGATAATCGCCGAACATGACTACCAGAAATAAATAAATAACAAGTGAGGTTTTAATCCAATTTATAAACTCTCACATCATGGACTGTTTTGATTTGACAAAAAATGTTTCATCTTTGACTATAGTATTGTTATTCTAGTTCCTTTGATTTGTCTTCAAACAACCTGTAGCCGATTTCATCAAAATTGCAAAGTCTTTTCTAGCAAAGTATACTTTGAGGGAGAAATTTTCAAATTTTTGATAAATTTATTAATTTTTATTATACTGAATTTATTACATTATCACAGCCAACATGTAATATATTCAGTATAATAATTCTGCATACATTTAGTCCTCAACTATATGCAGTAGTTAGTTCTATATGACATAATGCATTTCAGGAAAAATAAATGATTACTCCCTCAAAGTATACTTTGCTAGAAAAGTATTCTTTGCAATGTTGGTGAAATGGGCTACTGGTCATTTGTTTCAGGTAAGGGCATCGGCAGCCTTTTGACAGGCGACTTATTTGACAGCCAGTCTGGGCTAGGAGCCGTCTGGACATTCCGTTTCTATGGTTTCTGCGCGCTTGGGCTTCTGATACTTTATGCCATTGTCCATACACTGTTCTTCAGCAAAATTCAGAAACGTCGGGAGACTCCTCAGGAAACAGATGAACAACCGGAATTGGAAGGTAACATATAGTTAATGGAATGCAACTGCTTAATACCATATGAAATAGAAACATGATTGGAGTAAAATAACGTACAAAATAAGCATATACGCTAAAGTGCAGTTGTGACATCCCTCGTAAAATGAATGCTAAGATGATGCACATGCACATACACAAACGCCATTAAACCTCACAGCATACAACGTCGCGGGAAATGGAAAAAAAAAGAGACTGAAACCTGGAAGTCAAACATAGAATAATCAATTGGCAAAGCCGTCCACTAATATGTTGAAACGATAAACCTCCCATTTATTAATTGCCGGCATATTCCTGCGACTATAAGGTATCATTTTTATATCTCAAACCGTTAGCTGGATTGGCTTGAAACTGCACAAGCTTGTTTATCATCACCAGTATTCTCATTATATGTTCTGGTCGCAAGTATGCATATAATTGCTTGTTTGATTTAATGGTTTCAGACAACGGTGATGAGCCGGATGGTGACGCAGCACTGACCTCGGGCGACAGGTTACTGACCGTGGACGTCGCGAATGACGGGGTTGCCGTGGATACCAATATAGTGACCACCGATGATGTGGACAATTCAACAACAGAGTTCTAATACACAGAGCTGCGATAGAATGACAGAATTTAATAAATACTTTGTGTTTACGGAGCCCCGCAGGGAACATGGATTTTTTATTATTAATTCGCTCCCACGAAATAACAATTCGTTCCCTTAATTTAACAATTCGTTCCTTCGAATTAACAATTCGTTCCCTCGAAATAACAATTCGTTCCCATGAAATGACAATTCGTTCCCTCAATTTAACAATTCGTTCCCTCGAATTAACAATTCGTTCCCACGATATAACAATTCGTTCCCACGATATAACAATTCGTTCCCGTGATTGTGACTGACTGGTAGAAATTACCAAATGTAGTACAGTTATATTTCAGGCAAAACAGTTTTTACCCGATTTTAAAGGTCAATGTCAGGTCAAGGTCAAAGGTCAAATAATGCTAACTTGCTTATGAACACATTGTGTAAAAAACTGTTTTGTACTGGTATATGTTCCGAAATAATACATACTTGTTTCTCATACAACAACAATCTGATGAGATGATGCAACGTTTCAAAATGGCCGCTAGAAATTGTAAAAAAGTGTACAGAAATCAGTCACCTGAATATCCGTGAGCGGTATTTCAATGAGTTAGACACTTAGTTACTAATTAGATCTACGCTATTGCATATACAGATCCTAACAAGAACAATTATAACATGAATGATCATGTTATAAAAGAACGCTTTGAGTGTATGTTATTATTATTGAGGCCAACTACATGTTTGCAAGTAGCATGTAAAGTACTAGATATCAGGGTATGGGATCAGTGGTTTCCGAACCTGTTTTTCCGACGTGACGTATTCTGTGACGTCATTTTTACAGTAAATTTTCTTGAAACTTTTCCAAGCAAACGGACGGATTTCGATGATATGTACACACCATAGAAGTGACATACCGGTTCGATGATATGTATGACACCATACATTCACGTTCTTTAGATTTATATTCACATCCATGGTAACCGATTCTTCGTCAAAACCAGAAAATTGTTAGATTAAAGCAAACTATACCATAATGCAAGAACTGGCATCATTAAACGAAGCTAATCCCCTCGCACTGGCATCATTAAACGAAGCTAATCTCCTCGCTGGCAGCCTTGATAATAAAAAAGTACTCCGTGACCTTGGGCGGTCGAACGTGGGTCATATGAGTCTACTATATGCTAAACCATGCTCCATCCATACACACATTATGGTCAAATAATATCAAAATCGTGGAAGCAGTTCACAAGTTATTGAAAAATGAAATGTGTTTACTAGCGTACGTACATACGTACGCAATACATGGACTAACGATATACCAGCTCTTGCCTATCGGCGAGGGGATACTAATTGGCAACCTGTTAAGCATTACTGCGTATGTTTTCATTAAACTCTGTCTTTCCATTATAAAGATATTACATTCAACATCCTGCACCAACTTTAATTGACATGGCGCAATTTTAAATATTGCGCGGGCCCAATTTTTCCCAATTTTTAGTACTTTCCCCTAATAAAAAAACCCGACATCTATCGCACGCTGACTGAGCCGCGATCTATAAACTTACCCAGGGAGATTACATTGCAAAACTAGTGTAACGCGTCCACTGGCGGTTTGTTTCGGTGAGTCCCGCACAGTACAACTGTTCAACAGTCCGACTTGGCAACGCCACCTAGCGACTTATCACCGGCACTGCAGTGCATGATATAAAAATCCTAAAACCATCAACTTCTAAAAACTGCGTTTTGAAGAAAGTCATGAAATATGCAATCTTAAATTCGATAAAATTGACGCAGTACAATTTGAACGACGTTATAAGCCAAAGATATGAGTGCCAGAAATAATCCACATTCAGACACATGAAAATGTTTTGCCATTTCTCCATTTCATTGTCGAAACTCCAGACGGTTTTACAGAATGTGAAAGCCATAGAAAATGTATACTGGATATAAAATACTCCTACAAGCACCAATATGAACTTGTGAGTGAAATTCACGACAGGTCATACATTACATCGAAACAGAAATCATTGCCTTGAAAAAGTCTGAGAAATATTACACACACACAAGTACACATTCAAACGGCTGTATGTCAAAAATTGTTCTGCGACTTTGCACTGCAGTGGAGTATCCAGATTCATGCAGAGGGGTGTGAATTGTGAATGGAGTTTGGAAGGGGGTGCGAGAACATACATTCAATTTCTTCCATTGTAGTGATTTTCACATATATTATACAGGTAGTTATTTCCCCCAGAAAACGTAGGTTAAAGTAAAAAAATACACACCTGACCAAATGTTACAGGATGCAATTACACACCATGTCACTGGACTTTGTACTGTACACCCACTGGTGAATCCATGTGACAAGTGTTTTGTATGATGTGGTGTTTGTGAATGAGCTGATAAGACAAGTGTCGTGCCTTTGCACTTAATGACTGGGTGCCAGACATCCTTCAGCAAAGTTGCAAATCATGATTTGAATTGGGGTCCGATCTGTTTGGCACAAAGTGTTCTTTATAGGAATTAAATATTAAATAAGTATAATTGTGTAACTATTCCAACAGTTTTCAAAAATACGAGTGCCCGCTACACAGAAATATTCAATTAGTAATATTAGGTTTACTGATAGGTTGTATCATCGTGCTATTTTGATTGTAAATGAGGCAGGTCATTTTTAAATTATTTATATCAACTAAATGTGTCACCTAAATAAATATTTGTATTGACTTGTTACAAAATATGATCATTGCACATCAAAAGATAAATAGAGAGAATAAATAGTTGTTTCCATTAACATTTTAAAGAGTCAATGTTATCGCCCTGATATCAAAGTGGCAATTCAAGCTTGATGTAAAAATAATAATAATGTAAAATTAACATGGTTGATATGATTTTTTTAAGAATTTTACCAAATTTTACTACGGACGGCCATCTTGGATTATGCGACAACCTCCATTTTAACAAACATGAAAATGCTTCACCCACGCACCACAACTGTGAAGTCTGACCAGCGTCGGCCAAACGGTACATGAGAAAAAGACGAAATCTATAATTAAAGGATGACCTGTCAGCGGCCATCTTGTATGATGTATCATCCGATTTTGACAATACCCACGATACCTTCGATTTGATATATATCGGGACCATATTAGGTCAAATTTGAAATATCGCCATGTGCCAAATACAAAATCAATGCGTGAAAAAACAAAAGGAGAACACTGCAATATTAGTGAGGCAAGAGTTGTGATAACTATACAAAAAGGAATTCCAGTTATGCTCGGGACACAAAATCAGTACATGTATCCGAAAAAAACAAAAGAAATCAGTACATGTATGGTAAGATATGTTATTTTTGCTTTTAAGGACTAGAGCAAGTGAGCGGGATCTCACACATACCCTCGGCCGTAGCAAAGTCATTTGGCCTTGACCTTTGGCATGAAAGCCGCTTAGGTGAGATATAGAATGAAAATATGGCTGTTGATAAAGAAGTATGTGACATTTCCAGTTGATCCAACATACGGTTGCAGATAAATTGTGTACTTAAAACTTTAATGCAAATATCAAAACATTTACACAATTTGACCTTGACCTTGGGCATGAAAGTCACATGTGGGTGGGCTATAAAATGAAATATGGATGTTGATTGTTGATAGACAAATATATGAAGTTTCAATTCAATCTGACTTAAGGTTGCAGAGAAATTGTTTACTTAAAACTTTAACGCATATATTTCAAACATTTAACGCAAGTTTCAAAGTAATTTCACCTTCACTGTGTGCATGAAAGCCGTATGAGTGGGCTATAGAATGTTTGTTTAATGGTGTTTAACGGCCTATCAACAGCTATGGTCTAATAATAATTTCATCGAGAAAAATAAAGTCAGCCTGAAATTAGAATAACCTGACCTGATGCCAGTCCATACACACCAAAGTCACTTGGCCCCTTTCCTAAAAAGGATTGCCAATAATCGTAATACTCAACAAGAGATATAACCAGATTCAACTGTCACATACAAAATGCCAAAGACGTATGTGAGGGCCAAACCAGGTCTCCAGTCGGATTTCCGGTAAGGATGAATCGCGATTGTTAAATTACCCATCACATGCACCCACCAGGGCTATAGAAAGAAAATATTGATCTTCTAACTTCATAAAGAAGTATATATAGAAGTTTCAAGTCAACCCGACTTGCGGTTGCAGAGACATTGTGTACTTAAAAACTTTGACATGTTTGATGCAAATATTTCAAAACTTTAAGTAATTTGACCTTGTGCAGGAAAGCCACATCGGTGTGCTACAGTATAAAAAATATGGATGACGATAAAGAAGTACATGAAGATTCAACTCAATGTGATTTACGTTGCAGATATAATGGGTACCCAAAAACCTTTAACGCAAATCTTACGGATGGACGAAAATACAAAAACATATACACCTCGACATACTTTGTATGCCTGGGTATGAATCATGATTGAAGGCACTGTGTTACAGATGATGCCTCAATATGTTGTTTGTCACATCATGCACTGCAAATGACCAATATCAACCAATTGCACCATTTCATTCGAAGTCAAATTTCGAAGTCGAAATTTATTGTACACATGTAATTTGTTTGTTAACGTTTGACCATTGGGCATTGATTTCAATTATAATCATGATAATAGCACAAAAATACATCATTAATTCGTAAATTTTCGTTTCCCTTCGAAAGTCTACAAAGTTTGTCTTTGGTCTATTCTGGATGTTTCAAGTAAAATCCTTTATTGCGAAGATAACTGAAACCATGTGAAACCAACCAAATATAGACTTTATAGACTGTGGACGTTAAACAGAAATTTATGAATCAAAGATTGAATGCAATACCTTAAATGTTAATCATTCTAGGTTGGCGGTAGGATTTTTAAATTTGCTCAAATATGTGTCTGTGACTGGAGAAATGGGGCTTATGGGATTTGCGACCATGTGATACACATATCCGCACAGGATCTGCACTGTTCACCATTGCATTAATGAAATCTCCATCATGCTTCTAACAAGCCACATCATTATCAGGCTACAGGAGTGTACTATTTGATCAGGAGCTACACTGGTCACAAATCCCATAAACCACATTCTCCTGTCACAGCCAACGGTTAAAGTAACGGACCAATACCTATAAATACATTAAATATACCTAAAAGCATCAATAAGTGAAATAAAATAGGCTAAACAAATTATTTACTCCCATATATCACACATGGAGTAAATACATTTTGTTTAGCTTATTTTTCTCTCACTTATTGATGCTCTTAGGTATATTTAAGTATTTATAGGCCATGGTCCGTTACTTCAACCTGAGGTCACAGCCACATATGTGTAAAAGCATAGTAAATATATTTCTGACCATTTCAATATCTAGTCCTTCGAGTGTCACATAATCAGAAATGTACAAATGTCATTTCTGTCACCACAAGAATGAGTCACCGATTCAAAAAAATATTGACAAATACTTAAAACTGCACAAGTCAGATTTGTGTGAATAAGATTCATTCTCAATTCCATCAACACAAGAAGTAACATGTCTTCACGACACATCCTTTCAACAAGTTGATTAGATGATTAGAGCAGAAATCAGAGTTAAGAACCACACAAACACTGCCGCTGGCATGGATGGTACTCCGGTTAAATGGATTAATTTTTTGTAACTGAACTTGTCTTTCTCAAGCTCTTCCTCGAGGGTTATATTTTCAGATGTCTCTGATCTTAAGATGATGACAGTCTGTCATGGCGACACTATATTTTGCTTCGTGTAGGTCAGGAACTGGATCAGTTTCCCATTTCGCGAGTGTTTGGCAACTTGTTGCCCAGGTGGAGTTGTGTCTTGGGCACAGCGATTCTTCTGGTGGCCTTTGTCCTTCAACAGCAGAATGAGAAACAATTTCCGCCTTATCTGCTTCTTCTGAAACCGCCCATATACTATCTCAATAGCCCTGCTGGTGTCTGCCTCGACTGCAGGGTGAAGTTGAAGAGGCTCGACGAATAATCCAGATGGCTAAGATCTGTAGACGGCTTCCCTGTGAAACAAACAATCAAACACTATTATGTACATGGTTAGCCTTTTATTGAATTTCTTACCAGTATTAACCATTACTCAGCAAATGACTCCGCAACTTTCCAACATGAAACAGTGCTTAGAGAACTACATCCCACCCGGGCATCAAACTCACAACACCTTGGATAAATGTGGTAAGCGAGTAAGCCACATTGTTCATAGTTGTGAACAGTAACTCTTGAAATCTACAACCGTACTGTCCGTAGCAGAGTTACGTTTCCATTCATAGTCTTCCTCTGCAGAATAGTGAATAAGAGATCTGGTTCGCAAATTACATGTAGCAGCTAAAAGTTGGGTCCTATCCACAGGTTTGAAGTAACGGACCGAGATATATATATGTGTGTGTTATAGAGGGAGTAACAAAACTTTTTTTAGCTTTTTGTTTCGTTTATGGACGCTTTTAGGCGTATTTAATGTATTTATAGACCTCGGTCCATTACAATGTACTTCAACCTGTGGTCCCATCTAGTAGGCATAACTGTTTGCCTATAAGAATTAAATAAGTGTATAATTGTGTAACTACGGTACATGTATTCCGCCAGTTTTAAAAATTACGAGTGCAGGCCCACTATACTCATATAATCATTCAGTAATATTGATTTTACTGATAGTGACTCGCGGTGGTATCAGGCTATTTTGATATGCAAATGAGACATGAGCATTTTATTTATACCCATTAAATGTGTCGTTCCCGAACAAATATTTTTATTGACACATTATAAAGTACGATCATAGTGCACATAACAAAACTAAGCAGAGAATATAGTTTACATTTATCCTTTAATGGAAAACATGTTATCAGCCCTGATATCAGTGACGAAATTCAGACGTTTCATACAAAAAGAAAAAGTCATGTATATTTTCACGTACATGTACAAATGGGGGAAAAATCCCAAAATCAGAACTGAATATTTACAATAACAAAACTATATATTCAGCGCTGAAATCAGAACAATCCTGGTCCGATACCAGGTCCTCGCCACACCAGAATCACTTGGCCCCTCCCAAAAGCAGTAGGATAAGTAATAATCTTACTACTTTTATATGGGCAATAACCCAATTCAACTCCAAGGTAACAAAAGAGCCAAAGATAAAAATGTACTGAAGGGTCAAACCAGGCAAATAGTGATTCCTATATGGAGGAACCACTACCGTTAATTTAAGTCGTCTCGTTCTCCCGACCACCACCCACGTAAAGTTTTGTATTACTTTTATAATAGTTTTTTTTTCAGATGGAAAATATACAAATTAGGTCACAATTAACAACTAAAGTGTAAATCAGATCTGATTAGCTATTCTGTAGAGGAAGCCTACGTATATCATTTATTTGTTTGTTGGGGTCTAACGGCCTATCAACAGATGCGGTCATTTAAGGCCGGGTCAATGGGTTTAGTAATAAATCCCATTACCTGTACAAGTACATGTTCAAGTACATGTACAAATGGGGGGAAAATCCTAAAATCAGAAATTAATATTTACAATAAAAGAACTATATACTCAGCCCTGAAATCAGGATGATCCTGGTCTGATGCCAGGTCCTCGCCACACCAGAATCACATGGCCCCTCCCAAAAGCAGTAGGATCAGTAATAATCTTACTACTTCTATAATGGGCAATTACCCAATTCAACTCCCATGTAACAGAAAGAGCGAAAGATGAAAACGTGCATGAGGGCCAAACCAGGCAAATCGTGATCCATACGTATTACTATAATATTTTTTTTCAGATGGAAAATATACAAATTGTGTCACAATTAACAACTAAAGTGTAAATCAGATCTGATTAGCTATTATGTAGAGGAAGCCTACATGTATGAATGGAATAGTAACTCTGCTACAGACGGTACAGGAGTAGATTGCAAGTTATTGTTCGCAACTACAATAACATGGTTCAATAATAATGAGACATCAGTGATTCGATATTTTATGTACATATTGGTGTCGTTTTTCTAGTTTCGATGTAGAACCAATAATTCATTAAACTGTGTTTATTCCATTGGGTGACAGTCCAGTTGTTACATTTTATAACAGTATAGCCAATTGTTCTCGTCATTTTTTAAATTTTATTTCCACTTCAAGGGACCAGGGGTCTCAGAAATGTAATTTCCGTTATGTACATTTACATGACGTAAATATAGCTTTACATTTACATTTTTTTCTTTTCAACGGCATAAAACATACAACTGAAGGGGCATCTATTTAGAAAAGTGTCAAGAATATGGTAAGCTAATTGTATTAGTGCGAAACAGAGAAATTTAGTAGCAAGTCGTGGAATTTCTCATTTATGGCAACCCAACAACATGTATTAATATGAATCAGTAAAGTTAAGCAAAACAAAATAGCTTGGCAACTAACAGAATGCCGTGTTTTATAACCACATGTACCAAACATCGTTATATACATGGTATTATACATAGTTTCTTTACTGAAAAAAAAAAAAATTCCTTATAAATTGTGTGATTTGTCAGTAAATTACACCGGGACACCAGATGTACATAAAATATAGAATCACTGACATACATATCTGTACATGTATCAAACCAATGAAAACTGACATTCTGATCTGCATATAAAAAATGTCATTTCGGCTAATTCTGCGCACGGCTAATGCACAATTCACGTAATGTTTTTGCCCAGCTTTAATTACGTCAGAATAAATTATGTTGATTTTGGAATAAATCAGCTGATTAACGGTATACTAAGTCACAATTTTATCCCATTCCGATAGTTTGGTAAAAAGTTATTCAGAACATGGTCAAAATGATTAGTGGTCCTGCTTACTAAATTAATAGATCAACAACAGATCTGTTAAAAAAAGCTTCATAAACCAATAATACACATGCAAATATACCGACATTGGTTATTATTTTATTCCCGTATTATTCGCAAAACTCAAGGACAAAAATGGACTGATATTTTGATCAAAATTTGGCTGGTCTCCGCTAGGCGGATACAGATAATAGACGACAGATGAAATAGTAAAAGCCATCTGTTTAGCCGTGATTATCTTGGCTAAGAACTGCCTTGAATGTTCAGGAAATTTAGACTGAATATGGACATTTTTCACGAAAATTATTATTAGGTGTGCAGAATTAACAGACACGATTGTAATCCCAACAAACATACAGTCTCCACCCCCGCCCATATTTCGCGAGGTCACCCCAATGAAGCAAAGAAGTCCCTCATCACCACCCCAGACCAAACATGGGTACCCTGTGTACAAATAAATTTTAGGAAGCCCATGCACCCACTGCAATACAAATACTTAATACAAATACTGCATTTCAATTTTTTTACTTGTTTGGTCACTGTTGTTTTATTTTTCTAAATCGTGTAAACACGTGACTTTCTGAAAACACTTGTCTTAAGAAAACAACATGAATAATCAGACATGTAAAATATTGGTGTGTGCAAAGCCACATACACGGTGCGAAGCCGGGTACACTTATAATACTTAATAGAAATACTGCACCGGCCTATATTCATGATATTTCGGGGAAAAGTCACCGCTGTGCAAATGCAGTGTACCTGGATTCCCACACCTCAATTTTTTACTTATTTCATCACTGTTGTTACAGTTTTTATAAACACATTTTACTCTCGTGGGGGGGGGGGGGGGAAGGGGGGGGGAATGAAAGTAGTGTCTTTTTTAAGGGGCTAAAAGCCTATACTATATAGACAATAGATAACAGATAATAGCCTAAATATTAGATAATATGAATTTGACTTGTTGGACTGAAAACATATATTCAAAGTGAATCTACAAGTATCGAGGTGCCACAAACACACAGAGTCCGAGAGATGCACCATAAATTCGCTATTTAAACAACAATTGTGGAAACAACATTGGTCGCGAAAACCAATGACTCGGCACATGCACAGGCAATGTTGAATATCCCCCACCCACTTGAATTCATGTTAGATTGAATACAATGGAATTATTTTAGTAGCCCTGTGGTTAAAAGTGCTGTCGAAGTCAGCACGATTCAAATATTGGTCAACAGTAATAAAGAAATAATTCCTACCTGAAACGAATGTTTCGTGTCTGGCAGCTGGTAGACTTTAAATGTAGGTCAATTATTGATGCGTCTTGGCTGTCGCCGTATTGTCCTCTCAACTTTAGCAAATTTGCAGAAATGTACGTCTGTAGCATTCACAAATCGTCGAGTACACAATGAGTATCTGTATTTCCGTAATTAGAGCTTATCAACAATGAAGACAGCAATAATGACACGATGGCTTCGACCAGTACGTGTAATGGCAATATGACCAATCATTGTATTATTACGCGTTTGGCAGGACACGAAATATAGTATGACGTCACAATGAAAATAAAATCGCATTTAACAACAAATAGCTGACTTTTTAAACGTAAATTTGTTATTGGTTGGTATAATTACATTAAAAAAAAAGTGTCCTGTGTCCAATAAATTTGGACACATGACACTATGGCGTTTAGTAAAAAGGTTCAAATATTGACTCTATATGTGCCGGACGTTCTAAATGAGGCTCCATACGGGATAATCTATTTAAACTAAATTTCATTGGGAAGCTATTTTTTTGCAAATTACATGCGTATTATTATTTTAATATAACCTATCAATGTTTACAGGTGTTAGCATGTTTCAATATTGAACTAACATATAGCTTGTTGGTATTGGCACACTTTCATTTTACGAAGTTTCACGCAGCGAACCCCATTCGGCCCATCGACCGATTGTAATTATAGAACGCCTGTAACTATTCACGAGAATATAGGCGTTCTATGAAAAAAATTATATAGAAGATATTCCATCGTACATTTTGAATAGCGGGAGATAACGAGTAAGCAACGAGTGAGCGTAGCGACGGACACGAGTGTATTATTTCCGCTATTCAAACATGTGCGATGGAATATCCTATTTATTACACTTCCACGGCGTATACATATGCACATTTAGTCTATTTTTGAGATTATAATCAATGAATTGTGATGAGCGCATGAATAGTTATACAATGACGTGTAGTTATATTCATGGAAGTAGTTGGTAGTCAAAACCGACCAGGTTGACCCATTATCATATCTCTGTTATCAGTTAACTTAATATTTACAAAACGATATAAAACAAATATTAAGACATTAATTAATTAAAGATGGCCGCCAAAATATGTTAAAGAATTGACATAATAATAAACCACCATCAACTAGGCTGGTAGAAAGTTTTGTGTCACATGGTAGTTAGAATGAAAATATCACTTTTACACCCTGTATCCTTATGTCGCAGAGATTTAAATGAATATGGAGGATATTTGTTCCAAATCCAAAATGGCTGCGAAGCCAAGTGTGTTCGTTAACCAACATTAAACTATATGCACTATGATCATTTGATTATATTCATCCAATATGTCAATTAAAATATGTGTAAATACTGAATAAAATGATGTTAACATTAAATATATAGTGTTCAACAAAACCTATAACATGCCATGTTATTTTCAAAATCGCCACATTGAAGTATGTAACATATAATGTAATGATAGTCTTCAAAAAAATACTAGAATACTGAAACATCCAGTATATATACATGTATCAACATTTCGAAGACTGGATTTGGTTTAACAGTATTGCATATTTGAACCTGTTAACTATAATAGAATGGTGTGAGAAACTCAGCTCGTAGGCATGTCAGTTGTTTGTTTTGTGTTGTTATTTTTTTTCTTTAAAACAAATGAACACTGTACACTAGCGTATATCTTGTAGCTGCTAATCAGTTGATCATATGTTAAAATATAAAACCGTTTTTGTTTTTCATTTTAAATACCATTAACTGTTAAACTGAAGATTATGCAAGCATTGTATAAAACATCACGTCAGTCAGTCGTTCGTTCGTAATTTCAAAAAGAAGATCACAAAGAAATGTTTCAGCACATTTTAATTGCATGCGACTGACGATTCATCGTCTAGAAATGAAGTACCTACAAACTGCCACCGTAAAATATCTACGTGTGCTGACACGCCGACTGGACGTCAACGTCAGGACGTCACAGCTGAGACATCGCTTTCAAGCTGCCATAGCGGTTGCTTTGACCACGAGCGGACCTCATAGGTTCCTTCCGTTATATGTGTTTTACTACGTGTCTTCAGTTATTCTTGCAACGCGATGTTTGCAATAATAATGTATGGTGCTTCTGCTATACCCTCGGTGTTGTCATCAACGTCAGTCCGCCCGTCTATCACGGTGTTCGACTTAGAAATCACTCGCTTTAAATCAATGTGTTATGCATTTGGGTGAACTTAATTTTTTGACATTTCAAAATTTCGAATTTGCTCCATTAGTGGAGAATCAGTATTCAAGTCTACGTCTTAATAAAAGAGAAATGCAGAATGAAATAACAACAACAATCAACAACAGTTTTAGCTAATAGAAGTAAATAACATGACAATATATGGCTACCAAGGCGGTTGAACATTATATCAAATATGCACATCTTTCGAATCCGAGTCCTCATAGTTTCCAAGTAGTGTTCGGCTATTATCATGAATCATTCGACTTTGTCTTGTTGTTTTAGTATAACGGTGGCCATGCAGTCACTATTATCCCATCAGTTTGTTGGATAATTAAGATCGAAGAGCCCTGGGTAAATGTAAAAAAAGCAACAATGGGCATGTCATATATGTGAAGCGGATATCGACGTCGTATTTGGTTGCTGATTTATTACCTGATTGAGACAAAATGAATGGTATGATGCAAATCCTTGCCGAGTTAATTAAAACGAACTAATTGAAATGTAGTAGCTACAGATAGCGCAAATACTAGCGTTCGGGACGCATTTATATATGTGCTCTCCGCTTGCTGTTGTTCGTTGTAAAATAAATACATTTTAAACTTTAGTTTCTGGGTGTGATACAAATTTTACTGCGTCCGTGCTATACTATGAATGTGCACTCACGTGCATGTGACTAACATTGCGTGTCGCAATATAATAGAATGGACACTCGAGTACAATCGGAGGCCTATTCATCGTGGTAGAAGCACAGTAAGTCATAGTAATACGTATAACCCATTAGCTCACTACCAAGCCTAACATAGATAACAAATAATCATATCTATGCATGCAAATACATTTATGAAAATAGCTATAGTAATGTAACTTACACATTGTCCTAATGTTTTATGTTATCTCTCAAATGCTGAGCTGTCTGTGTCTAATACTACAAGAGGTGAAACTGACCGATAGCGTGTCCATTTTAAGATGGCTAAGATGGAAACTCAATACACATTATCAAGGTGTATGATCACGTGGTACTAACAACAACAAGTACTGAAACAAGTACTGAAATTTCCAGAATCAATCCGATTGAAAGTACGTATTGTTTTATATTGTCCTTTAACTTAACGGATTATGATGAAATATGGTGCATCATTGTATTTTCGCCTAAACTTCTGTCGTTTTTGCGAAGAATCGATTTCCGTGTCTCTGACGACATAAGTCTGTGCTAAACTCCCTGCACCACCAAATGCATCTCATGAAGACGCGTTTGCTGCGCCATATTTCATCAACATCCGTTGAATATTAAGGAAAATATCAAATAATACTTACTTTTGAGTGGGCGACGTTGTTGTTGTTGTTGTTGTTGTTGTTGTGACCACGTAATCATGCACTTTGATCATAGTATGCACTAAGAAGAACAGGGTCAGATATACATGTACTTCAAACACATATTCAAATATATTCACAAAGATGTTATCTGTCAAACACATGATGGTATTATTTCTTTGAAGTCAGTCAATAAGCAATGTTACGGTGACGTGCTTTACACACTTCATAAAAGTAAGAGTAGTGTGTTTCCTGTCCAATTCCATAAATGATTAGAAAATACATCAACAGGTCTATTGTCAATGACCACTCCTGCATTTTCCTGGGACATATCAAACTATTGTAGGTAAATGGCAATAACACAATATATATACTAAATCAAATCTAGATGCAGTCAACCGCAAGCAATACGTCCACCTCCACGACCTCCATTAATTATTACCTACGCCCCCCCCCCCCCCCCCCCCCCACACACACACACACTGTCGTACCTCATCATCCACCATTTCACAATGTGGTGTGGCAGGTGGAGGTAGCACTAACGTTACGGAGTTAGTGGACAGATTTGGCTGTCCAAAATCGTAATATTTTCTTACTAATAGCGGAATAATTTTACATTTATTCCACTAACGTCTATTGCTACTTCCACCAACATTCACAGATTGTTTACATTCATGATCACTAGCAACACATCCGCGATCAATGATGATGATGATGACAATGACGAATATTATAATAATGATCTTCATCATCAGCAGCAGCTTATCATCATCATCATCCTCACGACAACTACCACCATCATCATTACAATCGTCACTTCTACCAATGGAGGCAACATTCGACCTTGGTGGAGCTAGGTAACATTCCAGGTTGGTGGAGGTTACAGCACTAGTCAATTGTATCAATCCCCGTCCCCACTCGTGGCCAGACAATTGACAAATGCTACACAAAGTTATACCAACGCTATTTCTTGTGAACGGGCCTTTTAGATGCGTCAATTATATAACGGGATAAACGCTGTAGCAAAGTATGTGGTGACAGAAAGAAAGGTGGTCATGAAGGAAGACCTTCACTACTCGCATACTGACTCCACCAGCTCCATTGTGACCTTCATAACATTTACGTGCACCAGTTTCATTGTGAAATGGAGGTGGTGGTGACAATAATGGAACTCGTGGAAGTAAGACCTCCCGCCATTATCTCCATTGATGGCGTCAGGAATGTACTTATTATTGTTAATATTGTATAAACTTTGACTATACATTACAGCGCTCATTTGACATTACCTGCTGTTACTCCATACTTTTGTAATCAATTGGGTATTCTCAATTTTCAAGTGGGTATTTTAAAAACGTTACCCCATATTTTTTTTCAATTGGGTATTTCCATATTTTCATTACAAAAAAAAGATTTGCAAACATATCATAATTTCGTTCACGCTCGTTTTTTTTGGTTGCCATTTTGTTGCACCGTGCCGTGTGTCACCAATTTTCTACGAATAAATCCGACACGATCTGTATACAAACAAACCTAGCAGTACGCTACAGACTGAAAATAATTTGAGCAGTAAGTTACAGAATAAAAATATATTGCGTACCGAACATTTTAATGCTTTTTGGTACGCATTGGTCCTGATTTTAATTGGGTTTTCGCACTTTTTAATTGCGTATCTTATCTGGAGCGCTGACATTACCCATATTGTTGACTTGAACATAAATATTAGTGCCGGCTATATCACGTTTGATAATAGTAGATCAGCCGATGCACACGTCTCTAAATATATTTCTCACCAAAAGAGACGGGAAGGTTCAACTGGGTGGTAACACTATGTACTTGCGGCGGACCAATCGTATGAATAGTTTGACGCCACTGTCCATTTCTAGCTCCACCGAGAATTCCGAAACCTCAATTACTATCTCCATCAGCTCCATATGGAGGCACACATGCTTTTAGTATGTCTTAGATGTTTTATGCATGAAACACCATTCTAACCGATGCATTAAACAATTCAAATGCATCCGCGTGTATTGAAAATATGCAAATGTACATGAAAGTATATACAAAGAAAAATTGAACCTCCGGCATACGAAGTATGTCGATGGGTATGTAGTTTTCGTAATTCCGCCCGTCCTTCAGCGTTAAAGTTTGTTGGTACCCATTACCTCTGTAACGGTAAGTCGGATTGACCTCAAACTTCATATACGTCCTTATTGTCATCCATATTTTCATTCCATACCACACTCATGCGGCCTTCATGTCCAATGTCAAGGTCAAATTACTTAGAAAGAGTTGCGTTAAAGTTTTCGCGTAACTATTATATCTGTAACAGTAAGACGGACTGACTTCACATGTTTCCTTATCATCATCCATATTTCCATTCCATACCACACCCATGTGGCCTTCATATCCAAGGTCAATGTCAAATTACTTAGAAATTTGCGTCCGTAACATTTACGTTAAAATGTTTGGGTACCCATTATCGCTGCAACGGTAAGTCGGATATTGGCTTCAAACTTCATATGCTTCCTAATCATCATCCATATTTTCATTCCATACAACACCCATGCGGCCTTCTTGTCCAATGTCAAATTACTTAGAAATGTGCGTTAAAGTAAATTTTTGAAATATTTGCGTTAAAGTTTTTATTTGTAGATCCAGGCGGCGGCCGGGTGTATATATAAGTCCATGCTCACTTTCTCTAGTTGAAAATCCAAAACACACTAAAAGCACCTGTTCATGGATGTTGCGGAGATAAGAATTAAGCTGCCGTGGGTGAAGGTGGGTGTATGGAGTGCGGTTGATTGATATGTATTTCCTTTAATGTCGTAGTTTCCTCCTTTCGCTGGGAGCACAACCAAGTAGACAATTGGTTTAGAATATAATTATGGTGTTTACTACATGAACTGTACAGCAGTTAATAATATCACAGTTGCATATGTGAATATTTACATATGCATTACAACGTATTTGTCAGTGACAGATAATGTATGTCTGTGCGAGTTAATATTGTCCCCCACTCATTTTCATTCGCCTGTCATTTTGTAGCGCGAAGCACAGTTTTCTGGTTATGCATTATACTGTGTTGCTGTCAATAAAATATATGTTAAGCGTTCTTTATCTCAGACGTTTTTATTCCAAAAGTTCACGCTGGTTTTGCTTATGACATATTTGCTCTTGAAGTGGGCCTTTTCTTACCACATGTAAAGCTGGACATCGTATAAGAACATGCATGTCCTCCAAACGACATAATGGGCAGGTGGCATCTATTTCATATTAGTTGAATCTTGCAGGCGTTGATTGTACCATGTACGTTCCAGTAAGAATTCTACTTTCGATAGTTCCTCTCATTAGCTATATTGCTGAAACGATTTTTTTTATGTTTGCCATACACGGCTAGTCTGACCAATTCATAGTGCTTCAGTCATACAATATGTTAATGAAGGTTTATCACTCGCATCGGTTTGTGGCTATTCAGTCCAGTACTGACGTATTAATTTCTTTGTTTCGATTGTTTTAAGTAATGTTAAACAAAATAAAATATCTTGCTTGGCATGTAACATAATGACGTGTTTTACCACATGTACCAAACAACTTTATAAAGCTACAAGTAAGTATTAATAAAACATCCTCCAAAACTATGGACGTAACGGAAATGATTTATGTAACAGTAAATGACAAAATGTAACGGAAATGACTCTCCATTTATTTAAAATACTATAGCAGTATATATAACAAACATATTTATACGTACGTTGCATATGCTGTACAATATAACTTCAAATTATATGTTCTTTCAATGTGATTGCGCCAATAGAAACCCACACTCCTCGAAGTTAATTTTTTGTGTCTTTTTATTGCTGTTACAGAGCTTTTTCTAATTAAATACTGATATATAAATGCTGTAGGTCTGAATAAATGTGCCACTACTGACTGACAACTGATGGGACCAGGTTTATATCTAATTGGCCCACGAACTGACTGGTTATATAATTTGGTAATTTTTAATTGTCGTTACACTATCGTCATTTCCGTTCCACAATTTTGTAACGGAAAATATAGCATATAGCAGTGATTCCATATTTATGTACATCTTGGTGCCGTTTTTCAAGTTTCGAAGTAGAACCAATAATCCATTAAACTGTGTTTATTCCATTGGATGACAGTCCAATTTATAATAGTATAGCCAATTGTTCTCGTCATTTTATATATATTATTTTCACTTCAGGGGATCAAGGTTCTCAGAAATGTCATTTCCGTTACATACATTTACATGACGTAAACATAGCTTTACATTTACATTTTTGTTTTCAACGGCGTTATACATAAAGCTGAAGATGAATATATTGAGAAAAATGTCAAGAATAATGTAGGCTAATTGTATTAGTTTGAAACAGCAATTTAATAGCAAGTCGTGGAATTTCTCATTTATGGTAACCCAACAACATGTATTTAATATGAACAGTAAAGTTAAACAACAAAAATAGCTTGCTTGGCATGTAACAGAATGACGTGTTTTACCACATGTACCAAACAACTTTACAAAGCTACAATTAAGTATTAATAACACAGCCTCCAAAACTATGGGCGTAACGGAAATTATTTATGTAACGGTAAATGACAAAATGTAACGGAAATGACTCTCCATTTATTTAAAATACTATAACAGTATATATAACAAATATATGTATACGTTGCATATGCTGTACAATATATAACTTCAAAGTATATGTTCTTTCAATGTGATTGCGCCAATAGAAACCCTCCTCGAAGTTGTGTAGTTTTATTGCTGTTACAGAGCTTTTTCTAATTAAATACTGATATATAAATGTTGTAGGTCTGAATAAATGTACCACTACTGACTGACAACTGATGAGACCAGGTTTATATCTAATTGGCCCACGAACTGACTGGTTATATAATTTGGTAATTTTTAATTGTCGTTACACTATCGTCATTTCCGTTCCACAATTTTGTAACGGAAATGATCGTAACGCAGCATAAAGATAGATAGGCAAATGCAAAGTTGTAAGTGTGACGTCTATCCACCCATTTTGGTTTCAGCTAGCCGACCTACATGCATATACACGTGTATAAACCCCGAACGGTAATGATGCATGTAATGTACGTGTAACCTTGAAATTCCGATTACAGACCGGCCTCGTTCTCGACAATGACTGAACTTGTGTTACCACCGTGTTTATTTATAAATCGCGCTTCCTTAAACAGTGTCCATTGCATTTGTAGCTGAGAGTAGGGAAGGGAGGGTACTCCGACTTTACATTTTGTGTTCAGCGTAACAGACAGATACAGTAACGGCAGTATTTTTGACAACAAAAGGTA
Source organism: Conchocele bisecta (assembly GCA_029237695.1). NCBI lineage: Eukaryota > Metazoa > Mollusca > Bivalvia > Lucinida > Thyasiridae > Conchocele > Conchocele bisecta. The sequence goes on along the minus strand of CM055274.1, from coordinate 1,814,856 downwards.
AGATTATTGCAGAATAAGTTTAATGTAAATATTAAACTGTTTTAATTCAGATGCAATGTATAGTAAAGTACAATAAATGGACAAGATTTGAGAATTACTGGCTTGTAAACTGTGTTGGTTGATGACCAGAACATATGCCAATTTGGTGCACTACACGTATGACAACAACAGAAAATAATAACTAAATACACATAATAAGAAGTGTAAATACTGTTTTCTCAATGGATTGGTATTATACATAGTTTCTTTACTGAAAACAATATTAATTTTCCTTATAAATTGTGCGAGTTGTCAGTAAATTACACCGGGACACCAGATGTACATACAATATAGAATCACTGATTACATAGATCGTTCACAACGTTCGATAGTGGTTTGTCGATACCGTGTGTATAATCTACAGGAGGACCTAAATGCTGTATACACTTGGAATTTGAAATTCAATTTCAGTAAAGGCAAATCCATACATATATATGCAGAAACAACGACAATCATAATTTAGTATCACATGCATATGGCAGATACCGAAATAGTACAAATTGACTCTGAATGTTATAACTTATGGCAAACAGTATGCTCGGCATTATTAAAAGAGCTTTCTCATATATCGCGATCGATAAGGACATGTTCCTTGTGTTATACCAAACACTGGTTATAGGCCACATATGGAATATGGGACCGTAGTTTGGTCACTTACCTACTATAACAGCTTAATTAAGAAATCTTATTTCTGATTGAAAATGTGCAACGAAGAGCATCTAATTGTAATCTAGTATATACAATAAGGCATTTCGATAATGAAGAAATTATAAAAATATTGGGTCTACGGTCTTTACGATACCGCAGGCTGCGCTGTCACTAAATTCATGAGTATACAAAATAATTTATACATGAAATTAACAAACTGGATATATATAAGGAGCTGTTTTTCTTTCAACATGAATACAAACCTGAGAACAAGGTGGCACAAATACGAGATAGCCAAACAGCAGAATAGAACCCATCAAAGAGCTACTGTATTTCCTCAGCGTGTCGACAAACTGCAATTCTCTTCCTACAAAATGTGTTGAAAGTGCATGAAAGTGTGAATAGGGGGGGGGGGGGGCGGGGGGGGGTACGACGGGTGCGTACGCACCCCCCTAAACTATTATGATACATCATGTGCCCTGATATAAATGTTAATTTCAGTTTCTCGGATCCGTTCACGTGTTCACTTCGTGACAGATATCTCCCTTATCACTTCTGAACGCCATTTGTTACAAAATCAGCGAGCAGACGCTACACGCTTTTGACGGGCTCACCATATTTACACTAGCTCTCTGTTTAGTTATTGAGGATAACATGATTTCTATAAAATATTGCCCGACAAAATAAGTTTATACATCGTAGTATAATATTAGAAATGCAGGAGAGTGCATTTCAGGCCATCTAGGTTTAACAAATTTCCGGGGGAGTATGACCCCGGACCCGCCTAGCGTACTCGCTCCACTATGCGTGGGGCTCGCCCCTGACGCACCCCCCAATAGAAAATCCTGCGTACGGGCCTGCTTTGTAAAACCAAATTGCAAGTCTGATGCCTATTTAATCCTGCGTTTTTTTCAAATAACGTATATTGAAAAAATCTCTGTAACTCCGTTAGTTCCGGGTTTATTTTTACACGGTCCGAAAGATGAACATATCCCGTTTAATCCAACGAAAATTCTGGAAGGTATCCAACTGTAAAATCTAATCGAACAGCCACGGGTTTTGTCCACTCGACCCGTGTATTTCTGGCAACGGCATCGGACGTGGATTCAGATTGAGGCAAACGTAAAACCCGGATGAGAACGTCATAGTGCTGAAGGAAACTGGAAATAATAATTAGTGACAAAATAAGAAAAATACACGTTATATGTTCATTATTTTTCATTGATTCTGTGTAACCCGTTACTATAAGACATTTACCTGTACAAATTATGTCAACACCAGCCCGGCGGAGATTAATGAGAGATTTTAAAAGGTAATTAACTTGACCTCTTTTTGGTGTTTTGAGAAATGATCAAATCTGGATATAAACAGAATTCTGATCTACGCAGAATTCTGATCTACGCAGTTATAACGGTCATACATCACATTCATGGTCGCTTTTTATTATATTTTTCAGATTACAAGAAGACCCGCCAGCTGGTGTTAGTGGTGCTCCAACAGACAACAATATTATGCTATGGAATGCAGTTATTTTTGGGTATGATTGAAGTAAACCTGTGAATCATCAGCAATATGAATTTTCTACGACGTGCCAATCCCAAATGGGTTTTCATGACAGTTTTAGAGAAAATTTATTGCAGATACTCATTCAGAAATGGAAATGTATACAATTTCAGTTTAAATTTGTGAAACCTAATACTGACCTATTTACGTCGCACGCTATTAATGCACAATGCACGTCCATTTTTGCTTTGCAAACCTCGGAATAAAATAGGTGGAATTTTAAACAAACAAGCAGATTAAAAAAAGTTCCACTACATCACAATCTTATCACATTCCGATAGTTTGGTACACAGTTATTCAGAATATGGCCAAATGTATAAAATCGTTAGACCCCATTGATGGAATAGCAGTTTTGTCGTTTACTAAATTAGTAGTTCAACTAATTGACCACTTTTGCATGACGCAACTTCTGGTCGGTAAACGCCAGCCTAGCAACAGTCCGCCATGACAGTAGGTGACCACAAAACCGCCGCCATATTAAAAAGTGTTATCAACAGTGATATTTGTCCAACATTTTCGAACATATATTAGTTTAATCAGTGTTGTGCACATAGACGTTATTGCCGTCCGTTGTATAAATGACTTAACAGTATATATATATCAGGGGCGTAGCCAGGGACACATTTCTGATACGCACACATATCAAATGGTAGAACATTGGGTGAGCACGGCTCGCTCGTCGACCTAGCGAAGTGAGGGAGAGTGCTAGGGGGGTCCGGGGGCATCCCCCCCCCCGTATTATTTACAGCACCATTTGTTTGTAATCGACATGTACGTTTGATACAAAATGCGTTCTGTTCCAGACTCAATAGCAATCCCCCCCCCGCCACACCCAAGATTTTATTGCATATTCCGAAAAATAAGCCTTTTTTTTCTCGTGCATGTGTCTGGCTACGCCACTGTATATGGGCTTTTGTGACCAGTGTAGATCCAGGATCAGAACCAGTGTAGATCCAGATCAGTCTGATCAGGATCTGCCATTCCATCACTGAAACACACTAACAAACAGTCTATACCGTTTTCAGACTACACGAGTGTTCTATTTGATCAAAGCCTACACTGGTCACAAATCACACAAGCCCCATTTCTCCAGTCACAGCCACATATCGGACCAAGCTATTTATTTTTGACATCGTGTCCCAGGCGCGGATTTCGGGTTAGGGAGGGCGTAACTATTTTGCAATACTTGACTAGCGCTAGGGGGGTCCGTGGGCATTCCCCCCTAAAATGTTTTGAAATCTACATTGCATTTCCTGCGTTTTGGAGCAAAAAATGTGCCTTGTAACTTGTAAAAAATCCTTACACGGCAAATCCGCCCATGTGTCCAATAATTTTCTGTTTATTTGAAACAAGTCGGTAGATAAAAACAGTGGATTCAACCAATCAGCATAGAATATGTGTGGCTTCGTTGATTTTAGAGTACACCTGCCGCATTATTAATGACATCCGGCGGCATCCGTTTGAGCGTAGCTACACACGCGTGTAAATAATTATGGCGGGTCAAACAAATAATTCATCTCATTGTCAACACGAGTATGCTTAACACATATTTGCAAAGCATTGCATAATCAATGTACGAAAAGTAAAAGATGTCGGCATTTTGTAAAATTTAAAAATTACCAATTTAACACTTATCATTCCTCATTTTCCTGATTCTGTCAAAGGTTTTCTTGATTGAGGCACCGGAAAAAATGGGTCGTGTGTTTTTATCGACCGGCAATTATCTCGCGCTTACCGGTGGCGGCCATTATTACTATTGAAAATTAACTTATATTTCTATTGTGTTCATTCTTAATCACTGGATTGTTACTTTTGGATTTGCTAACAGATATGTCTGGGGTGGGCGTGTGCCGTTGTGGTGGGTGGATTTTTCGGCTGGAATTGAGTTACCATTAGACTAGTTGCTAGGACATTTTTTTGTTATTATTTTTCATATCTCTGAACTGTGAGTTGCAGCCTCAAACTACGCATGCTTTCGGCTTGATTTATGTGTTATTGTTGCACCTGTTGTATCATGTTTTGTGTATAACGCAGTCGATTTAGAACGACCGGAAATGAAAAAACTTTCGGATAACTTCGGTTTCGATTAAAGAACCCGAATGATAAAGCGATGAATAAACCAACTTGTTCTAATGTTACAGGATCGTAGAAATTCCAAGTTCAGTGTTCACCATTTTTGTTGCGCCCGCTTGCAGACTCGATAGTCGGCACATTGGTGTACGTACGTATGCGTGTCCAAGCTAACCTTAAAAGTTTTTTTTGTCCCATCCGCTTGCGGAAAGCGCGATATAGTCGGCCGTTTGGCGTACGTACACGTACGTACGTGTGTCCGGTTAAAGTTTTTGGTTAAGCTGTAAGGTTAAGTTCTTTGGTTAAAGTTTTTGGTTAAGTTTTTTGGTTAAAGTTTTTGGTTAAGTTTTTGGTTAAGTTTTTGGTTAAAGTTTTTCGTTATACTATATCTCTGCAACTGCTTTGCCCATTACCTTGAAACTTCACATGGGTGTTTATCATCATCTATATTTTCATTCTACCCCCTCCCGTGCGGCCCCTGTGCCCAATGTCAAGGTCAAATTACTTTGAAGTTTTTGGTTAAGTTTTTTGGTTAAAGTTTTTTGGTTAAAGTTTTTTGTTATACTATATCTTTTTTTTTAGTGTCCATGCCTCGCCACAAGGCGCGACATGCAGGCCGCGGCCATCTAGTTTTGGATTTAGGTTAATGTTTTTTGAGAAAAATCAAATGCTTCAGTGGACTTGACATGCGGGCCTTGGCCATCTAGTTGTTTACACTTCTATTCATTACGATTATTCATAATCCTATTTTAGGGGAAGGGGCCAAGTGACTTTTGGACCTGGCACTAGGGCTGAATATATTTTTTCTTGATGTAAGTAAATATTCCATTCTGATTTTGGGATCAAACCCGTTTGTCCGGTCTCACATGACATTATCTGTTGATATGCCGTTAAACACCAATAAACAAACAAACACTTCTATGCACGTATATGTCAACCTCTCGACAATGTATCCATCCTTATTTGATACTTGGAGTTACACATAAGGCCTTACCAAAGAACTTTGGTTCTCAGACATGGGGTTTGTGGAATGTGACGCGGGTGGGCAGATTTATGTCGCGCCCGCTTGCGGAAAGCGCGATATAGTCGGCACTTTGGCGTACGTACGTGTGTCCGGTTAAAGTTTTTGGTTAAGTTGTTTGGTTAAAGTTTTTGGTTAAGTTCTTTGGTTAAAGTTTTTGGTTAAAGTTTTTTGTTATACTATATCTCTGCAACTGCTTTGCCTATTACCTTCAAACTTCACATGGGTGTTTATCATCATCTATATTTTCATTCTACCCCCCTCCCGTGCGGCCCCTGTGCCCAATGTCAAGGTCAAATTACTTTGAAGTGTTTGGTTAAGTTTTTGTCGCGCCCACTTGCGGAAAGCGCGATATAGTCGGCACTTTGGCGTACATACGTGTGTCCGGTTAAAGTTTTTGGTTAAGTTGTTTGGTTAAGTTTTTTGGTTAAAGTTTTTGGTTGAGTTCTTTGGTTAAAGTTTTTCGTTATACTATATCTCTGCAACTGCTTTGCCCATTACCTTGAAACTTCACATGGGTGTTTATCATCATCTATATTTTAATTCTACCCCCCTCCCGTGCGGCCCCTGTGCCCAATGTCAAGGTCAAATTACTTTGAAGTTTTTGGTTAAAGTTTTTTGTTATACTATATCTCTGCAACTGCTTTGCCCATTACCTTGAAACTTCACATGGGTGTTTATCATCATCTGTATTTTCATTCTACCCCACTCCCGTGCGGCCATCTAGTTTGTTTTAGTAGATTTTTAGCTCGACTATTCGAAGAATAAGTAGAGCTTATGTTGTCACCCCGGCGTCACCGTCACGCCTTGGTTAAGGTTTTTAGTCAAGCTTGTATATGGAATACTACTGGCCCTACACCCACCATACTTGGACAACTTCATCTCCTAGTGATGTACATCAATAACCCCTGATCTATATTTGACCTTCACCTACATTTCCTCTTGAATTACTTGGTTAATTCCCCTTGGTTAAGGTTTTTAGTCAACCTTGGTTAAGGTTTTTAGTCAAGCTTGTATATGCAATACTACTGACCCTACACCCACCATACTTGGACAACTTCATCTCCTAGTGATGCACATCAATAACCCCTCGTCTATATTTGACCTTGACCTACATTTCCTCTTGAATTACTTACTTAATTCCCCTTGGTTAAGGTTTTTACTCAACCTTGGTTAAGGTTTTTTTTCAAGCTTGTACATTGAATACTATTGTGCATCCAGACACCATACTTCGACAACCTTTTCTCATAGGTATGTACATCAATAACCCCTGATCTATATTTGACCTTGACCTACATTTCCTCTTCAATTACTTACTTAATTTCCTTTTGGTTAAGGTTTTTAGTCAACCTTCTATATGGAATACTACTGGCCCTACACCCACCATACTTGGACAACTTCATCTCCTAGTGATGTACATCAACAACCCCTGATCTATATTTGACCTTGGACCTACATTTCCTCTTGAATTACTTAATTCCCCTTGGTTAACGTTTTTAGTCAAGCTTGTAGATGGAATACTCCTGGCCCTACACCAACCATACTTGGACAACTTCATCTCCTAGTGATGTACATCAACAACCCCTGACCTATATTTGACCTTGACCTACATTTAACCTTGAATTACTTACTTAATTCCCCTTGGTTAAGGTTTTTACTCGACCTTGGTTAAGCTTTTTACTCAAGCTTGTACATGGAATACTATTGTGCATACAGACACCATAATTGGACAACCTTTTCTCGTAGTGATGTACATCAATAACCCCTGATCTATATTTGACCTTGACCTACATTTCCTCTTGAATTACTTACTTAATTCTCTTTGGTTAAGGTTTTTAGTCAAGCTTGTAGATGGAATACTCATGGCCATACACCAACCATACGTGGACAACTTCATCTCCTAGTGATGTACATCAACAACCCCTGACCTATATTTGACCTTGACCTACATTTAACCTTAAATTACTTACTTAATTCCCCTTGGTTAAGGTTTTTGCTCAGCCTTGGTTAAGGTGTTTAGTCAAGCTTGTAGATGGAATACTATTGGGCATACAGACACCATACTTGGATAACTTTTTCTCATATGGATGTACATCAATAACCCCTGACCTTTATTTTACCTTCACCTACATTTAACCTTCAATTACTTGGTTAATGTTTATAGTCAAGCTTGTATATGGAATACTTCTGGGCCTACATCAACCCTACTTGGACAACTTCATCTCCTAGTGATGTACATCAATAATCCCTGACCTATATTTCACCTTCACCTACTTTTATCCTTGGATTACTTAGTTATCTCCCCTTGGTTACGTTTTTTACTCAAGCTTGTATATGGAATACTCCTGGGCCTACAGCAACCATACTTGGAAAACCACGCATCTACGTCCAAGGTGAAGGTCACTGTTGAAGGTCAAAGGTCAAACGTATTGAAATTCCCTTCCGCTCTATATCTTCTACACCGATGCATGGATTATCAAATGGCTTGGCACAAATGTTTCTCATGATGAGAAGGTGTGTCGCCATCAATAACCAGGCACCTACGTCCAAGGTCACAGTTGAAGGTCAAAGGTCAAACCTATTGAAATTCCCTTCCGCTCTATATCTTCTACACTGATGCATGGATTATCAAACTGCTAACCACGCACCTACGTTCAAGGTCACAGTTGAAGGTCAAACCTATTGAAATTCCCTTCCGCTCTATATCTTCTACACCGATGCATGGATTATCAAATGGCTTGGCACAGATGTTTCTCATGTTGAGAAGGTGTGTCACAATCAATAACCATGCACCTACGTCCAAGGTCACAGTTGAAGGTCAAAGGTCAAACCTATTGAAATTCCCTTCCGCTCTATATCTTCTACACCGATGCATGCATTATCAAATGCCTTGGCGCAAATGTTTCTCAGGATGAGAAGGTGTGTCGCAATCAATAACCACGCACCTACATCCAAGGTCAAGGTCACAGTTGAAGCTCAAAGGTAAAAAATATTGAAATTCCCAAATGGCTTGGCACAAATGTTTCTCATGATGAGAAGGTGTGTCGCGATCACTAACCACGCACCTACGTCCAAAGTCAAGGTCACTGTTGAAGGTCAAAGGTCAAACCTATTGAACTTCCCTTCCTCTCTGTCTTCTACACCGATGCATGGATTATCAAATGGCTTGGCACAAATGTTTCTCATGATGAGAAGGTGTGTCGCGATCAATAACCACGCACCTACGTCCAAGGTCACAGTTGAAGGTCAAAGGTCAAACCTATTGAAATTCCCTTCCGCTCTATATCTTCTACACTGATGCATGGATTATCAAATTGCTAACCATGCACCTACGTCCAAGGTCACAGTTGAAGGTCAAAGGTCAAACCTATTGAAATTCCCTTCCGCTCTATATCTTCTACAACCGATGCATGGATTATCAAATGGCTTGGCACAGATGCTTCATGATGAGAAGGTGTGTCGCAATCAATAACCACGCACCTACGTCCAAGGTCACAGTTGAAGGTCAAAGGTCAAACCTATTGAAATTCCCTTCCGCTCTATATCTTCTACACCGATGCATGCATTATCAAATGCCTTGGCACAAATGTTTTTCAGGATGAGAAGGTGTGTCTCGATCAATAACCACGCACCTACGTCCAAGGTCAAGGTCATAGTTGAAGGTCAAAGGTCAAACCTATTGAAATTCCCTTCCGCTCTATATCTTCTACACCGATGCATGGATTATCACACTATGCCCAGTGGTAAGGTCACAGACTTGATGCGTTTGAAACCTTAACGCTCGGCTAAATGGCTTATGATAAAAAATGCCTCGTTTTTCTTTGGCTGCCATTGGGGGTATTCGTGTGCCGACAGGCCACATTTCTAGTTTCCCTTGGTTAATGTTTTTAGTCAACCTTGGTTAATGTTTTTATGTAGGCCGCAGCCACCTTCTTTGTCAAGCTATGTGTACATCGACACCCTCGTAGTCGAGCTATGCTGTTCTCCTACAGCTCTTGTTATGTAGGCCGCAGCCACCTTCTTTGTCAAGCTATGTGTACATCGACAACCCTCGTAGTCGAGCTATGCTGTTCTCCTACAGCTCTTGTTTTTTAAGTTTTCAGATGCATATATGTTCTTTAAAGTTAAGTACTACAAACTCTAGAAATGAAATATCACCAGCTTTTCGTCAGACATGATTGCATTTAACATATTTTTGCATGGCAGTGCTTTTGATTGATCATGTTGTGAATTTCCAGTATTATTTATTTTTATAAGATGCTCACACACACACAGGGATTTTTCTGACTCACCGATATCTGAGAAATACAGTACTTTTTTATGGCATAACATTGAATCTTAATCTGGTTCATACCTGGGTCCAATAAATCTGGTGAAGTAAGGGTGCATGGATCCAGATATGATATTAATTGTAGTCATATATTGTAGTTCCCCAAATTCCATTTTAGAAACGTGATACTTTGTGGGACAATCTCTTAAACACTTAACAATCACCGACACATGTTGGGCGCCAAATGTCACAAGGCGAGAAACTATGGAAGGTAATATCCGCCATAATTCTATGTGTGACTTGATGCTTGCGTGCTGATGACATTACAACTTATATTTATGTTATTTCATTTGTCATTTGTATTTATTACATTTGAAATCTGCTGTTTGTAATTGTATTTGTCTTTCTTACATGTCCATTCTGCTGATTGCTTTGTTCATTCGTCTTATTTACATTACAATTATTGATACGTCATTCGTGTCCCTGTTTTATTGCACTAAGCATTTACAATAGAAAGTAGGAACAAGCACTTAACACTTTGAATAAGGCCGAAAGCCACAGGAAGTAAGCATCACGCCACAGTCCGAAAGCGGAAACCCGCAAGCAGAAAGCATCAAGCCACAAGCAGAATGATGCAAGCAATATATTGGTTAGTAGTGCCTCATTATGACGCCAGATGGCCCTGCTGTCAATGTAAGGAATCCTCCGACTAATAAATAATAGTACGAGATGTGATTGGCTGTTTGAGGCACACCTCCAATGCCGGTGTTGGTGTAAGATTTCACCTACAAATGATCACAGTATAGGTTAGAAGACACCAAATAGTTTTACTATACACTTTAACCGAATCCCAACCAATAAGGTTAGTCTCTCCTACTTTCACTATTCGTATGGATGTGTGCCCCGTGCAGGCACCGGGGCGGGATCAACTGATCCTGAGAATAGTGCTGCAGTAGCCATTGCTTGTCGTAAAAGGCGACTAAACTGGCTTAACGATTGGATTCATACTTTCCGGAACCCACTATACCGGATTTGGCCCTCATGTACATTTTTGGCTTTCTTGTATGTGAGAGTTGAGTCAGGCTATGCCCCATATATAAAAGTAAGATTAGCGCTAATCCTATTACTTTTAGGGGATGGGATAAATGATGCTGGTGTGGCGAGGGCCTGGCACCAGATCAGGTTGTTCTAATTTCAGGACTGAATATATATTTTGATTGTAAATATTGAGTTCTGAAGTTGGGATTTACCCCCCTCGGACAGGTGGATACGGGACTCGACCCCGTTGACCCGTCTGCGTGTAGACTCCCTGAGGCTTGTACCTCTATGTCAGAAAAGCGGACGTTAAACCCTATTCACTCACTCACTCACTCGTATGGATGTTGTGGGCCTACTTGTACATGACCTGCAGCCGGTCAGTACTGGTTCCGCATGAGTTAAACAATAGCTTCACTTACTCCTAAGACAGAAATATCCAACCTCGTCATGTTCCTCAATATTGTTTACTTTTTTTTTTTTGGCCACTGAAACTATGTTTACATCACATGACCATCATGTTCCTCAAGTGAAACTGGGTAGTAATGGATCGAGATTTGCAAGCAAACTGTCGGTGACCTCAAAACACCCGCACAATTTTGTTCATACCGTCTTGACGATTTCGCACCATGTGTTATTCTCTTGAACCGCTTGGCCCATGGTAGCCAAACTTAAAAGTTATGGTCCATGGGTGAAGCCTTTTCAGATTTGTTAAAATGGAGATCATCGCTAATCCAAGATGGCCGCCGTCTAAAAATAGCATAAATTCTTAAAAAATCTTCTCATGAACTGCTGGCCGGATTTCGACTAAACTTGGTAGGAATGATCGATGTACAATGCTCTTTCAAAGTTGTTAAAATGGTGACCCCGGGGTCAAAAATGGGCATGGCCCGTGGGGTCAAATAATATTTTGCTCATGCCATATATCAAATTGAAGGTATCGATGAAGCGATTGCTCTGGTGCAATATTTGTCGGAATCGGATGATTGTCATCCATGATGGCCACCAAATGGTCCATTTATTCAAGATTTTGAACGTCTTTTTCTCAGGAACCACATGACCGATGCTGGCCAAACTTCATAGGAAGTTAAGATCCTTGGGTGAAGCATTTTCAGATTTGGTAAAATGAGAGTCATCGCTTAATCCAAGATGACCGCCATCTAAAAATAGCACAATTCTTTTAAAACACATGAACTCAATGTCACATTCTCCTCTGGTGTTCATGGAGTCAGGTGAGCGAATTAGGGCCATCATGGCCCTCTTGTTATAGTAAGTTACACATATGGTATCTTACACAGGTTGAAGTGGGTGGAAGGTGGGTGCAAGCGATGGGTAATTTAACGATCGGGGTTCATCCTTACCGGAATTCCGACTGGAGACCTGGTTTGGCCCTCACATACGTCTTTGGCATTTTGTATGTGACAGTTGAATCTGGTTATACCCCTTATGTGAGTATTACGATTGTTCGTAATCCTATTTGAGGGGAAGGGGCCAAGTGACTTTGGTGTGGTATGGACCTGCCACCAGGTCAGGTTATTCTAATTTCAGGGCTGAATATATTGTTTCTCGATGTAAATATTCAGTTCTGATTTTGGAATTTTCCCCCCAATGCAGCAGGTTAAAATGGGATCGAACCCGTTTGCCCGGCCTTACATGACCTTAGCTGTTGATAGGCTTTAAACACCAATAAACAAACAAACAAATACACAGGTTGACTGTCGAACTGGCCCGTTACCGATGCAAACCAATAACCGTCCGGGATCAGACTAAGGTGGGCCACCACCATTGATTTTCCCTAAAAAACTAACCTGTTACCACACAGTTTGCTATTCTCTGCTACTTTGAAGCATTTAAAAGGAAACACTCAGCCTGTTTGTCACGTGATGTAAACAGAGTTTCTGTGGCCAAATAATGTAAACAATATTGGGGGACATGACGAGGTTGGTCCCACAACATCCATACGAATAGTGAAAGTATGAAAGACTGGCTGGGATTCGGTTAAATTATACAGTAAAACTATTTGGTGTCTTTTAACCTAAACATGGCGCAACAGAAAAGGCGGCATCAATCTACATCAACACCGTTAGGGACATGGAACCAATTTAGAGAGCAACGCATTGTAGGACGGGTACCAACATATTAAATCATTTTAGGGAGAACTATTTTAAGTTTTAGCAGCGCACCTGGCGTCATAATTGTTGTTCCCAAATTACTGTTGCAATTGTTGTTGTCAAGTGGCGGGTAACAAAAGGCATGGCAAAACAGCGATGCAATAATCAATAATGGAACTCCGGATGTCACTTAGAATGTAATCAACACAAACGCATTGAAACAGTGCGAATGAATAAAGCATCAAGCCAAATGCACATGCAATTTAGACTACAAGAAGATTTCAAATGTCACAAACACGAATGACGAATAAAATAACATGAAAGTAAGTTGTAATGGCACCAGTCAGCAAGCATCAAGCCACATATAATTGTAATAAGACGGATAGAACGAACTTAGAATGTCATCAGCAAGCAAGCATCAAGCCTAATATAATTATGGCGGATATTACCTTCCATAAGAAACATGCTTACTCTGCCACGGGACTCTAACCAGGGACTTCTGGTGTACTGTATCATTGCGTATCAACCAGACACAAGTAGACACATCCGCCTGATAATGAAGTTGTGTACTGTGAGATAAGTGCCCAGTTAAATTGCACAAACACATAATTATATGCTCAGCTCTGTTACAAGCATCTCATAGAAATGAAATGGTTCAAATGATGACTTAATCATCATCATAAACTTAATGTTTACATGCTTGTACAGTGTGTCAAATGTAACATGTATACATGTATCTTATTGTTTCAGTCCACATGATACACCATTTGAAGACGGCACCTTGATGGAAGCAGGTCAAAACGCCCCCATTTTGGTCAAAACGCCCCCAACTTTGGTCAAACCCCCCCCCCCCCACCCCCCCCCCCCCCCAAAAAAAGCACCCCCATAATTTTTTTTTTAAATACGATTTTATTTTGTCATTATTATTTGTATTTGTACAGTAATTCAGTGGACATGTATGAGCCGTAGTCAATGACCATTCCCTCCGTTGCATTCACCCCCAGAAACGCCTTGATGGACTGAAAACAGAATGGTTTGTATGGTTTAACGCCCGGCAACCGCTATAGACGGAAACAGTTTCAAGTCTCCTCCGAAAAAGCAAACCAAAATCGTGGTGCTTATATGCCTACCTTGCTTATGAATTTACCACAGTTTTGATTAATGGTCTTTTGAGGTCGCCGAATAATAAATGGTAGGATTATCAATTAAGTTGATTCAGGTGGAATGTGCTAATTATGAGTTACGCTTGTACTTTACTAGTAATGCATGTTAGATCGTTATTGTTGGGTGTAATGTAGGATTATCAATTACGTGATTAACGGGATAAAAGTGGTTAAATAAGTGTGAACACAGGTGCCTATCAACGGGATAATAACACAGAACACGCACAAACACACACACGCCAATACATAATTACATCATTTAATCATCCTTTAATCATGCTAATAGAAATACCATAACAAAATCAACTGATGTATTATACATTGAACACTCAAAAATACACATGCGCTAAGAATAATTACATCATTTAATCATCCTTGAACACGCACAAACACACGAGTATGGTACTTTATTATGGTACAAAATTATACAATAATATCGTCGCCATAATTCTTCCTGTACAGACATTCTTCGTACACAACCCTACCTGAAATGAAAATAGTATAGTATAGTAAAACACCCATAAAAAACACCAGAATAAGTTCAATATTTGACAATAAACATTTGAAGATGGGGGGGCTTTTTGACCAAATTGGGGGTGTTGTGATCAAAATAAGGGTGTTTTGACCAATTCTGGGGCGATTTGACTTGGGGGAGTTTTGACTGTAAATCCACATTTATATCTTCATTATAAACTTAATTTCTACATGCTTGTACAGTGTGTCAAATGTAACATGCATACATGTATCTTATTGTTTCAGTCCACATGATACACCATTTGAAGACGGCACATTCAAACTCACAATAGAATTCACAGAAGAATATCCCAATAAACCTCCAACAGTTAGATTTGTTTCCAAAATGTTTCATCCTAATGGTAAGTTATTAGTATTTAACTATGTATATACATGTACATGTACAAGATGATCTGGAGAGAATCATATTACCCACATTGCCAATTACCATTTTGTAAATGTAATGCTATTGACATGTGCCTTGACTGTTGTACAGAAAGGAACCAGTCTTCATAAATATCGCGCATTGGTTGTTATATTGGACTGTTTGGCTAAAGCTATTTTTGTCGCGCCCACTTGCGGAAAGCGCGATATAGTCGGCACTTTGGCGTACGTACGTACTACGTGTGTCCGGTTAAAAGTTTTTGGTTAAGTTGTTTGGTTAAAGTGTTTGGTTAAGTTCTTTGTTTAAAATTTTGGTTAAAGATTTTGGTTAAGTTTTTTGGTTAAAGTTTTTCGTTATACTATATCTGCAACTGCTTTGCCCATTACCTTGAAACTTCACATGGGTGTTTATCATCTATATTTTCATTCTACCTCCCTCGCGTGCGGCCCCTGTGCCCAATGTCAAGGTCAAATTACTTTGAAGTTTTTGGTTAAGTTTTTTGGTTAAAGTTTTGGGTTAAGTTCTTTAGTAAAGTTTTTTGGTTAAAGTTTTTGGTTAAAGTTTTTCTTTATACTATATCTCTGCAACTGCTTTGCCCATTACCGTGAAACTTCATATGGGTGTTTATTCAACGATGGACAGAAACCGGTCACAGACGAATTGACCAACGAAAAGCAGCAATACATTTGACTCACGAAAAGCAGCAACAAAAGATCACCCCAGCATTTGGCTAGCGTGATCTAGGACCCCTAAATATAAATAGACGAACAAAAGGCGACAACTATGTCCTCAGCTTGGGACCTACTGACTGACGGAAAGCGGTGACAACTACTCTTTACTCTTTCTTCCTTTGAAGACACAAATAACTACTTGTATGTTTAAACAACCATATTTATTTAAAGTGGAGAATATGATCACAGCAGCAAAGCATGAAAGTTGGAGTGTCTCGGTGTTGCATTACTATATCTAAAGTTTTACATGTACTTTTCAGCCATCAGCAGTGCTATGCATATTTATGGTAAGCATCAGTGACTTGTCCGCAATGTACCAAAGGTACTGGTCACTATTATTGCAGTCTGCTAAATTATGTACATAGTTCGCATAAGTGACTTCATGTCCGCAATGTACCACCAATGGTACTAGTCACTGTATTATTGCCATCCGCTATACTATGTACAATGTTCCCATTAAATAAACTTAATACCATTTAATAAGCATGTTATTCTTTAATAAAGACCTAGAACATTACCGTGGTAATTCACAAGCTAGATGTATCACCATGTTCCAGGTCATCACTCCCCAATTTTACAAAATTGTTATAAGATTGTATTGCCTGTATGTACCTCTGACTGGCTATGCATTAGCATATTGCACCCCCCACAAATCGACCGGGTTATCTCCCCTCCAAGGTTTATATACACTATTTGCAGGGGAGACAAACCAGTCGCATATTATCCGATCAAAACCAAAGAATACCTCTGTGATAACAGTATTTTTTTGTCTTATTGAGACACTCCAACTTTCGGCGCTATAATTTCAGTAAATTAACAACATTCAGGTTGTATTATTTGCGTGTGTCAAACTGTGTACACTGCTATTATCTCCACACATCGCAACCACATATATTGTCTTATGTTACCCATTCAAACTGTGGCAGCGATGTGCGCAGACAACTCTGACTAAAGTCATGGTCTGCTGCGACGTGAAATTAAAATTCAAACGTTGTCGTCCCGCATGGCTTCGAGTTCATTCACACTTGACTTTGGCGTATGGAACTGGGTTCGACTTGCTGGCTTGAAATACTGAAACGAGAAAGAACTCGCAGAATTTATACTATATCTCTGCAACTGCTTTGCCCTTTACCTTGAAACTTCACATGGGTGTTTATCATCATCTATGTTTTCATTCTACCCCCCTCCTCTGCGGCCCCTGTGCCCAAGTTTTTGGTTAAGGTTTTTGGTAACTTTTTGGATAAGTTTTTAGCTCACCTGAGCGAAGCTCATGTGAGCTATTGTTACCAAAATGTGTCCGGCGTCCGTCGTCCGTCGTCCGTCCGTCCGTGAACATTTTCAAACGTCTTCTCCTCGGTAACCATTGGGTCTATAGTCGCCAAACTTCATGGTCATGGTCCTTAGGTAGGGGGATTACAAAATTGTTAAAATGACCTCATTATGTAATCCAAGATGGCCGCTGTCCAAAAATAGCACAAATTCTTCAAAAATCTTCTTCTCAAGAACTGCCAACCGGATTTCGACAAAACTTGGTAGGAATGATCGATGTACAATGCTCTTTCAAAGTTGTTAAAATGGTGACCCCGGGGTCAAATATGGAGATTTCAAAATTCTTCTTCACATGAACCGCTTGGCCCATGGTAGCCAAATTTCACAGTTATGGTCCATGGGTGAAGCCTTTTCAGATTTGTTAAAATGGAGGTCATCGCTAATCCAAGATGGCCGCTGTCTAAAAATAGCATAAATTCTTAAAAAATCTTCTTCTCATGAACCGCTAGCCGGATTTCAACGAACCTTGGTAGGAATGATCGATGTACAATGCTCTTTCAAAGTTGTTAAAATGGTGACCCCAGGGTCAAAAATGGGCTTGACCCGTGGGATCAAATTGGGGTAAAAATTTATTTTTGACTGAATATGGTCATGTCTATATCAAATCGAAGGTATCAAAGAGGCGATCGCTGTGGTACATTTTTTGTCGAAATTCGATGGTCATGTCATCCAAGATGGCCACCGAAAGGTCAAAAGGTCGTTCTTTTATTGAAGATTTCAAAATTCTTATTCGCTCGACCTTGGCCCATGGTGGCCAAACTTCACAGTTATGGTCCATGGGTGAAGCCTTTTCAGATTTGTTAAAACGGAGGTCGTATCTAATCCAAGATGGCCGCCATCTAATAATAGCACAAATTCTTAAAAAATAATTTCTCGTGAACCGCCAGCCGGATTTCGACGAAACATGGTAGGAATGATCGACGTAGAATGCTCTTTCAAAGGTGTTAAAATGGTGACCCCGGGGTCAAAAATGGGTGTGGCCCGTGGAGTCAAATTTTATTTTTGACCAAATATGCTCATATATCAAATTGAAGGTATCGATGAGGCGATTGCTCTGGTGCAATATTTGTCGGAATCGGATGATTATGTCATCCATGATCGCCTCCAAAAGGTCCATTTTTTCGAGATTTCAAATGTCTTTTTCTCTGGAACCACATGGCCGATGCTGGCCAAACTTCATAGTAAGTTAAGATCCTTGGGTGAAGCATTTTCAGATTTGGTAAAATGAGAGTCATCGCTTAATCCAAGATGACCGCCATCTAAAAATAGCACAATCTTTTTAAAACACATATGAACTCAATGTCACATTCTCCTCTGGTGTTCATGGAGTCAGGTGATCGAATTAGGGCCATCATGGCCCTCTTGTTTGGTTAAGTTTTTGTCGCGCCCACTTGCGGAAAGCGCGATATAGTCGTACGTACATGTGTCCGGTTAAGTTTTTTGGTTAAAGTTTTTCGTTATACTATATCTCTGCAACTGCTTTGCCCATTACCTTGAAACTTCACATGGGTGTTTATCATCATCTATATTTTCATTCTACCCCCCTCCTGTGCGGCCCCTGTGCCCAATGTCAAGGTCAAATTACTTTGAAGTTTTTGGTTAAGTTGTTTGGTTAAGTTGTTTGGTTAAGTTTTTTCGTTAAGTTTTTTCGTTAAAGTTTTTTGTTATACACTGCAGCTCCATTATAACGTGGTCGCATATAGCGCGATCTCCATTATAACGCGGGTCTCTAGTGGATCCCAAAATTTTTGTTTTTAAAAATCGAGAAAAAAAGAAAGAAAAAAAAAAAAAAAAACATCGTCGGACATCGTAGTCATCGTGTAATTAGTTGATTCGTGATTTCTTCAAGTTTATTCAAACAACGAAGTTCACAGTCCATGAAAGGATTATTATTAGTATGTTAGCAAATGTAATACATGTACCTTTAATCAGTTAATCATGTTAATAGGCATATTTATTAATCAATTCAATTACACATAATTGTCGCTAATAAATGGTTGCGTGTTCGATCACCTTTCTTTTTCTTTACTCCCAGGTGTAATATTTAGCGTTCTATAAATAGACTGGTGTTTCAGCATTATCTGGGTATGGGATCACGTGGTCTATTGTTATACCCCCACAAACAAAGTTTGTTGTGGGTATATAGGAGTCAGCTTGTCGGTCGGTCAGTCTGTTGGAGATTCCCTTCCGCTCTATATCTTCTACACCGATGCATGGATTATCAAATGGCTTGGCACAAATGTTTCTCATGAAGAGAAGGTGTGTCGCGATCAATAACCACGCACCTACGTCCAAGGTCAAAGGTCAAACCTATCGAAATTCCCTTCCGCTCTATATCTTCTACACCGATGCATGGATTATCAAATGGCTTGGCACAAATGTTTCTCATGATGAGAAGGTGTGTCGCGATCAATAACCACGCACCTACGTCCAAGGTCAAGGTCACAGTTGAAGGTCAAAGGTCAAACCTATTGAAATTCACTTCCGCTCTATATCTTCTACACCGATGCATGGATTATCAAATGGCTTGGCACAAATGTTTCTCATGATGAGAAGGTGTGTCGCGATCAATAACCATGCACCTACGTCCAAGGTCACAGTTGAAGGTCAAAGGTCAAACCTATTGAAATTCCCTTCCGCTCTATATCTTCTACACCGATGCATGGATTATCAAATGCCTTGGCACAAATGTTTCTCAGGATGAGAAGGTGTGTCGCGATCAATAACCACGCACCTACGTCCAAGGTCACAGTTGAAGGTCAAAGGTCAAACCTATTGAAATTCCCTTCCGCTCTATATCTTCTACACCGATGCATAGATTATCAAATGCCTTGGCACAAATGTTTCTCAGGATGAGAAGGTGTGTCACGATCAATAATCACGCACCTACGTCCAAGGTCAAGGTCACAGTTGAAGGTCCAAGGTCAAACCTATTGAAATTCCCTTCCGCTCTATATCTTCTACACCGATGCATGGATTATCACACTATGCCCAGGGTCAAGGTCACATACTTGATGCGTTTGAAACCTTAACGCTCGGCTTTCTTTGGCTGCCAGTGGGGGTATTCGTGTGCCGACAGGCCACATTTCTAGTTTACACTGCAGCCCACGGCAATCTCGCTTACATCGTAAATTTCATTCATCAATATGACTGCGTAAACAATAGATCACGTGACCCCACATCCTGAGATTATGCATGTATCAACCGCATGAATAGGCAGGACACGTGACCATAGGCATTATTTATTATCAATTAATCCGTTTAAGCGTCTGTTGATCGCGAGTAGTATACATTGTAATAAGCGTCTGTCTATCGCGAGCACTATACAACGTAATAAGCATAATTTTATAAATAACTTGTATGTTTAATACATTAATACATACAAGTTTGTATGTCATAGGCATTATTAATAATTACTTTAACTTCTGTTCAAATGACATGGCCATATACGCCAACATATGCCGATTATTGGGCTAATTTAAAGATTTAAAGCTTTTATTTATTAAACAGAAAAAGTTTCAGCCATGTATAATCGCGTAAAATGTGTTTATTCGGCTAATTTATAATCAACCTTTGCTCTAAATCTCCTCCGACTAGCAACCCCCCCCCACCCCCCCCCCCCCCCCCCCCCCCCCCCCCCCCCCCCCCCCCCCCCCCCCCCTGCATCTCGGGGTTTATCCCAGCATCTCGGGTTTATCCCATTGCACCAATCAAAACGAAGAATTGCCCTTCATAGCGAACTTCGATTTGTTTACGTATCATGCAGGGATGGCAGGGATGCATCCAGCACGCGCGATGGGCCCCTTTTTAAATGACCAGTGCGCACGTTAAAAAAACGTAATCGACTATTTAAACGCGCTGCGTATTTAAATCATTGGAAGGCGTGCAGTTCAATCGAGTTTGTGCGGCCGTTGAACGTAAGCTTCGAGTCGATGTAAACCATTTAAATCGATAAACAAGGGATAAACAAGTGACAACGTTATCAAGGCCAATCTGGGCATGTGCCTGAATACGCAGGAGCTTGCGTCTATTTTTAGATGGCACTGTAACCGCTAGATATATATAGCTCCGGTAGCTCCACCCACTCGCGTGCTGCCACAGAATTCGGACAAACACACAGTGACTATAACTTTGTGTATTGCGGAGTGTAATCTGTAGATAAATAGAGCATACAGTACAGGTGTTACGCTGGAATATTTCGCAACATAATGGTGACAACAAAACATTGCTGCTATGGCGATTCACGAACCCTGAAACCCGGTGAAGACAAATACTTTATTGGATGGATTTGGGAACGGGTTTCCAAAACCTGCACAAAATCGAGAAAAATGTCAACGCTGGATACAGAACTGTGGTCGAAAATAGTTTACCATTGACAATGTTACCAGAGACACCTACATATGTTCGATGCACTTTACCCTGATTTGATCGGCTAATAACATCATGCTCTGCATGACTTTTCATCTATATTTCATTCCCCTCCTGTGCGGCCCCTGTGCCCAATGTCAAAGTCAAATTACTTTGAAGTTTTTGGTTAAGTTGTTTGGTTAAGTTGTTTGGTTAAGTTTTTGTCGCGCCCGCTTGCGGAAAGCGCGATATAGTGGAACTTTGGCATACGTACGTGTGTCTGGTTAAAGTTTTTGGTTAAGTTGTTTGGTTAAGTTTTTTGGTTAAACTTTTTGGTTAAGTTCTTTGGTTAAAATTTTTGGTTAATTTTTTGGTTAAGTTTTTTGGTTAAAGTTTTTCGTTATACTATATCTCTGCAACTGCTTTGCCCATTACCTTGAAACTTCACATGGGTGTTTATCATCATCTATATTTTCATTCTACCCCTCTCCCGTGCGGCCCCTGTGCCCAATGTCAAGGTCAAATTACTTTGAAGTTTTTGGTTAAGTTTTTTGGTTAAAGTTTTTCGTTATACTATATCTCTGCAACTGCTTTGCCCATTACCTTGAAACTTCACATGGGTGTTTATCATCATCTATATTTTCATTCTACCCCCCTCCCGTGCGGCCCCTGTGCCCAATGTCAAGGTCAAAAATCACTTTGAAGTTTTTGGTTAAAGTTTTTTTCGCGCCCGATTGCGGAAAGCGCGATATAGTCGGCACTTTGGCGTACGTACGTGTGTCCAGTTAAAGTTTTTGGTTAAGTTTTTTGGTTAAAGTTTTTCGTTATGCTATATATTTTTAGTGTCCATGCCTCGCCACAAGGCGCGACATGCAGGCTGCGGCCATCTAGTTATGTACCCGGACGATTTTTGGGATACATATGTCGCTACCAAGTCCATCTGTTCATCTTTCTGTTCGAGATTTGCATTAAAGTTTTCAGATTTCTTTCTATTGTACATGCTGTATGGCTAATTTTGGTGCTCAGTTCGTCATAATCATAATTATGTGACTTTCGTTGAGGAGTGGCTCTTGTGGGAATTTGCTCTGTTTACAGTGCATGGAGGACTACGGACTACTCGCAAACTTTGAACTGACCAAATGTTTTCACTACCACAGTGAACGCAACAGCCCATGGTTTTATTTTATTACATATACATGTATATTTACATTGCATTTTCTGATAGTTTCAAAAATGTAAATAACAAAATATGGTGTTAAAATTAAGAAACATCTAGTTTTTTGTCATTTTATTGCAATTCATGGAACAGCGTTGTTGTGGGTAAATAGCGGACCATCATTGACAGTGTCGTG
This sequence comes from Conchocele bisecta, assembly GCA_029237695.1. Taxonomy (NCBI): domain Eukaryota; kingdom Metazoa; phylum Mollusca; class Bivalvia; order Lucinida; family Thyasiridae; genus Conchocele; species Conchocele bisecta. The sequence goes on along the minus strand of CM055274.1, from coordinate 1,792,279 downwards.
CAGATTAACGACATCAAACAAACTTTACCAATCATTGTCACTCGACGTCAATGAGGCTAATGTAAATGATTGGGATATAAACACAATACGTACAATAGGCATTTCCATTATGAACTTATGGAAGATGTAAATATTCTATTCTGTCATAATGCGGTTATGCATGCTCCAGATAAGTTTTGTATATAAAGCGTATTTTATCCCGTCAACTATGTCGCTACTAGACGTGAAAAGCAGGTACGTGTATTTTTTCTCGTTCACGTCTAGTAGATACGTCATTATGTATGACGTTACGTCATTATGTGAATGACGTAACACGATGTGGTTAACGGGATAAATAGAATATTATTATAGTGTCATGAACGTGAATAAATATCTGACTCGGCTCGAAATCAGGATGTGCTCGGCAAGCCTCGCCCATCCTGATTTCTCAGCCTCGACAGATATTTATTCACGTTCATGACACTATACTAATATTCTCTATATACTCCCAGATTTCAAATTTAATGCATATTTTACTGTTACAGTTGTATTATTGATTTTCTTATTAAATGGGAACACAGATGAAAACATATAAAGCACATTTAAACATTCACTTAGTTGAGCTGCAAAAAGCAAACAGTGCTGTTTGCAGCTCCACTAAATCAACTTTATTACAGTATTTTCACTGCTCAATTTGAAAATCAATGCATATTTTCACATTGCTGCGAGTATTTTGTACTCCCACTTTTGATAATCCGTGCGTATTATGCTAAAATAAGTGTGTAAAATACGCCAATACGCACCTCATCTGGAGCTCTGGGTTATGTAATCAGTTTTGTTCAGATCAGGTCTACTCGTACACATGCGAATAATTGCCATTACATTTTCTGTTTCCCTCTTCTTGCAGTATATGCAGATGGAAGTATATGTTTAGATATATTACAAAACAGATGGAGCCCTACATATGATGTATCAGCTATTTTAACCTCAATACAGGTAAGTCTCAACTATGCAGGTTTGTTTTGTTTCATAGAAAATGTAACACAAATATGAATGGACCTCCTATCATTGCAGGGATTCCGCTGGGGAAAATAAAAAAATTGCCATTTCAAAAAAAATAAAACAATTGGCGATAAAAAATGACAATTTTCGAGAGAAAAAAATGAATATATTTTTTTTGGATTTTTTTCTCGAAAATTTTCATTTTTTATCGCCAATTATTTATTTTCCCCAGCGGAATCCCTGCATTGAATACCTTTATTATGCATATCCACATCCATGGTATCCAGAGGTGAATAATACATAGCAGCGATAGTAAACTGGTTAACATTTCCTTGTTATGTCTAGACTAGAAATCAACAGAAATTCCGGGAAAGTAAAATTGTCATGAAAACACAAACCTACCATAATAGAATGTACTACATTGTATACAGGTGGTTTTCATGGCAAGTTTTATTTCTCAAACTTTTTGTTGAACATAATTAGAAACATGTTGGACTGTTTCCATCTTGCTATGCATTTCTACTTCATTCATTCCATATCTTTTTTTTCTCCGAAAATTGTAATTTTTTATCGCCATTCTCAGCGGATTTACAAGATTTTTGTTTTTAATTGGCGATTGACCCACCCTGAAATAAGCACTGGTTCTATCCAGATGCTTATTCCACATGACTGGAATACTGCTGCTTAAAGGTATACGTAGATTTATGAGATGAGTCTATGCTCAAATATCAAGCTGTGTTACATGTGTCTACAGTCTAGTTGTAGTCGATGTCAAATTATACATTTATTTATCTGGTTCATGTGCCTAATTGCACGGTCACGTCTATAGATGATGATCAATAAGATGTTGATACGACGTATCATGGTCGTGCCAAGTTAAAAAAATACTTCCGATGCTGACATTTCTTTCGTTGAACATGTCGCATGATGCTTTCAATGAATGCATTCATTCACTTGCGTATTTAGTATAAAATTGTTACTTGATAACTTAAATGGCAGGCTAATTTCTTTTGATATAAAGTTGGTCAGGTTGATTGGAAACCAGCAATTCCTCGTGTTACCTCAGATTTCCTATACATTCCTAGCGTTTCTAGAAAAGTTTACACTGAAGGACAGTAGCCTGGTATTTGTTATTTACAGCCCGGATATGTTCTAGGTTCCATACACGAACGACTGCCAATCGTTTACACATCGTTTTTGAATTCATTTTCTTTTATAATTAGAGAAAAAACGGTCACTTTTAAACCAACAAAAACATTGTTTTCTAATTAAAAATAACAAAAATGGTGTGTTGAAAGAAATGACATTTGTTGAAAGCCAGTTATTTAAACAAAAGTATAATTTTTACCGACAAAATAACAACCGGTAATCGTTTCTGTGCATATTGTTGTAGAAAAGGATCGTTTACACCTTGTATTCCAGAGCTCCAGATAAGCTGCGTATTTGCATAAATACCCAATTAAAATTGCCAAAAACCCAATTGAAATCAGAAGTAGCGAGTATCAAAAAGCAATGAAAAATTTGTGGTATCTTTATCATGCTACAGAAAACAATAAACAGACCACAAATATAGCATATTTTCTTATTTTTCCATGATGTGTTTTCATTTAGAAGCAAACTATTCAATAAGTGCGGTCTGCTGATGATGTGTAAACAGTAGTGTGATTCTATTTTACACAATTAAAATTTTGAAATAACCAATTGCTTCAAAAATGATGGAGTGACACTACTCAATTACTTACTAATTCCTTATCTGGAGCCCCGTATTCCATTCGCTTTCGTTTGAGAACCTTCAACAAATCCTCACTGTGTTACACCCTCGTCAGTTACTAATCGCCTGTATCATCAACATTGTCATCATCATCATCATTCACCTTCTTTGTCAAGTACCGAAATATATGCTTCATGTGTCTGTAATTCTGTGGCTACTACAACTGAGAGCCCTCATTTGGTTCTTATACCAGTACCATTTCTATCAACTATAATCAATCACCGATGCTGTAAAAACAAATGGCCAGCTGTGGGCAAAGGGGAGAAATGGGAGAATTTTTCAATTTAAGGATAAATTTATTAATTGTTATTATGCTGAATTTATTACATTATCACAGCCATTTTGGCTGTGATAATGTAATTAATTCAGTATAATAATTCTGCATTCTTTTAATCATCAAATATATGCAATCGTTAGTTCTATATGAAATAATGCATTTCGGCAAATTAAATGATTGGTGAAATCGGCTACAGAACCTGCATGTCCGCTCTTTTTAGTGTCTTGAAAAAAAAAAAAGAGTAATGCACACAACGTCCACATTTACAAATGTACCAGTTAACTTCTGATGATGTGGAAAGTAAGCACCAGATCTAGATAGTGTAAACAGTGTAAACAGAAGCATTTTACTGACTCACATCTGGATCAAACTACAGACATTTTCATTCTAATTAAGGTTTACGGTATGTTCTTAACAAATAAATATAAAATGTGCTTTCTGCATCACTTCAAAAAATGGCATAACACGTATAAGGACCATACACTTCCTTTTGTGGCCTCATTCGTGACAGACTGACAACATTAGGTTTATTGCATTGTGACCAGCCAAGATCCTGGTACCTGCTTCACTAAACTTTGTACGATAACTATATCCGCACAAAGATTAACATTAATTACACCAAACATTTCTTTGAATTGATTGGCAGCTGCTAATGTGAATTTTGGTATCGGTTTTAGTTTTGCAATTGGTTGTACAAAAATTACCATAGTTAAGCGGGCCCCTGAACTGCCGGTCACACCCACCAGCAGCAGGATCATGATGATAAGAATCTATAACCGGTGTTTCATTGACATTTCACAAAATGGCGAATAGTGTGGATCCTGCTTGGACAGTGCAGATGCACGTTCTGATCTCTGTCTTCATTGAGCACAACTGCCATTGCATATTTGAATATTCACATGGATTAACCATTTGAACCCGGAATCCCGCTATAGCGGTTTATGCAAACGGTGCAGATCCAGATGAGCCGGCTCGTAACGAATCGTCTCATCAGGATCTGCACTTTTTGAAAGTAATTTTCATATTTTTGAGAATAGAAACTACCCCCTTTTCATAAATGGACTAGTCTGAAAATAATTTTGTGATGTTTAGTTTGCTGCAAAATTAACATATCAAAATACAATCGAGATACTTGGGGGTGAAAAGTTTAAATAAATGTTCACCTGCAATCATTGTGGTAACGTTTGTCCAGGGCCAAACTTAACAAATTGTTTTCTCTTTATTTTCTAGTCATTACTACACGATCCAAACCCAAATAGCCCAGCAAACAATGAAGCTGCACAGTTATATCGGGAAAACCGACGAGAATATGAGAAAAAAGTAGCGGCAATAGTCCAAGAAAGTTGGAATGACGATGATGACGACGATGCATAGCATTTGCTGATAGACTATAGAATTATATTGAAAGATCTGGTTCAAGGAAATTCGCTGCAGTTTCTAAGGGAACAGATGTTTATGGCTGTAGAGTTGAGTGTGATATTTAGTTACTGACGTGAATGATTCGTTGTTACCTGCATAGAGTATTGACTTCATTTGGTCATCCTTTCCATTCATTCAATTCATCATTTAGTTTTTGTTTAAATTACATTTTCTTACTAGACCCACAAGTATATAGTAATTGTTTTGATAGAAGATGTTGATGCTTGCAGGGATTCCGCTGGGGAAAATAAAAAAAACGCCACTTCAAAAAAAAAATGTGGCGATTTTTTTTCGAAAATTGTAATTTTTTATCGCCAATTGTTTATTTTTATCGCCAATTGCGAAAGTGGCGATCATCAGCGGAACCCCTGTGCTTGTAAGTATATAAGTTTAGTATTGATGCTTTTATGTAGGGATGAAAAAAAAAAAAAGGAAAATTATTATCCCATCCAAATAGCATTCCTTACAGTTACTGCTCTATTGTAAAGTGTTGCTGACTGTAATTGTGAACGTAAATAAAATTATCAAATTGTTGCAATTACCATAATATTTTGTGCTCACTCAAGTTTGAGAACCAATTTTGTCAAGTTTATGCAGGCTGCATGACTGGATGGGTACTGAAGATTTTATTTCCAATTCTGTGTGTTCGAGATGCTTGTATTTTGCCAATGTACTAAAATATTGACGAAGCCTGCCCTTAGAAACTGCTCCTGTGATTTCCAGCGTAATGGATCATGTTTTTATTTAAGATTTGTGAGAAATTATCAAGTTTTGATATATTTACTCAGCACTCGGGATAACTAACATATTTTTTTTGAACATGATTTTGCAATATTTACCACAAACATTCTTAATGACATTCTACAGTGAAACCCCTCTAAACCGGACAGGGTGTCTGTCTTAGAGAGGTTTCACTGTAAATCAAGCATAAATTGATCTTTCTGAGCCATAGTTGTGTGCTATGCGATCACGAAAACAGACATTATCACCTGAGATAAATGACCATGAAGCTCAGCAAAAATAAGATCACAGGTGTTTCCTTGGTGTCTGTTTTAGAGAAGTTCCACTGTATAAGAAAATCCTTATTATGTGTTAGTTATCTCGAGCCAGTGTATGCCAACTCCTTCTTCAAGGTGTATGATCACGTGGTACTAACAACAACAAGTACCGATTCAAAGTACGTATTCTTTTATAGTGTCCTTATTACGTAGCGGATTTTGATGTAATATGGCGCATCAAACGTGTCTTGTTAAGCTGCATTTGGTGGTCTCTTTATTTTCGCCCAAACTTCTGTTGTTTTTGCGAAGAATCGATTTCCGTCTCCAACACGGAAATCGATTTTTTCGCAAAAAACGACACATGTCTGTGCCAAACTCCATATACCACCAAATGCAGCTCATGAAGACGCGTTTGATGCGCCATATTTCATCAAAATCTGTTGCATATTAAGGAAAATATCAAATATTACTTACTTTGGAGTGAGCGACGTTGTTGTTGTTGTAACCACGTGATCATGCATCTTGTTCTTACCTAAGCTGGATATAGAGGGTGGTTGTGGTGGGTTTGCTTTGCCCGTCATTTAATATACATGTAGTACAATTGTATATCCTTCATTTACGTCGTCTTTCCACTTTTTGTATGTATATGTACGTTTTATTGCATTTTAAGTGATACACACTTGCGGCAAACCTGAATTTTGTATGTATTACTTGGTTATTGGTTGATACGAGGCTGGTGGATCAGCATATGCCCCGATCTGCCTTCATATTTACACAGTCATTACAGGGTATGGAATCGTGTGGTTTCCGAATGATGTTTTCTGCCGTGACATCATGTTTGACATACTTTTTGCACTATATTTTCTTTAAACGGACATATTTTGATGGTATATATATATGTATAGCACGCCAAATACGATGACTTGCATGTTTTATGGTCACACTAAAATGTCTATTAAACACCTTGGACTTTATTAGCAATCAAGCACAGTTTATTTTGCCGATTCACATGCTCAAGAATTTTGCTTTCATTGTTGGTGCTCGATTCTGTGGCAGAACTTTATACGTTTGACCCAAGTATATGCAGCAGAGTCACAATCAAACATTGCACCATGTTCAACGAAATCAGTTCTGCCATTTGAAAGTTATTGCAGTAAGACATACTAAAAATGACGTTGAATAGTATGTCACACATTTCTGATACCACGTGATCCCAGACCCTGATTAATTAATATCACTCTTACCCACATCACAACTAGTAGACATTGCTGTTAAATGTGGCTGTGATGGGAACAATGGGGTGTATGGGTTTTGTGACCAGTGTAGATCCAGATCGGCCTGTGCATCGAAACATCCATCATGCTTCTAACGAGCAATGTATATTGTTCTCAGGCTACATGAGTGTGCTATTTCATCAGGAGCTACACTGGTCACATATTCCCATAAGCCCCATTTCTCCAGTCACAGCCAGATATGTACATTGTTCCCCAGCTGAGAAAGGGACGTTCTGACATTTACACTCATTCTATTTGTTGGTCCTCTTTCATGTGGAGACAGGAGGACTAGAATCTACCATAATCGACCTAAATTTTCATATACAATTGATGTAACACACTTTAACCCAGACCGCTACTTACAACAATTGTCGTCTGCCGTTGCTTTTATATCTTGCCTTATTTCTCTGACAATAAAAACATGGTTTGACAGCACTTCCGAATCATTTCCAATGGAAATGATTCTGAAGTGCTGTCAAAGCATGTTGCAAATTATTATAAAGTGCTGTCAAAGCATGTTTTGGATGATAAAAATGGAAAATAGAAAATAAACATCAGACTACAAAAATATTAAGATATCGGTGTAAGGGTTGTTAATGTATGGTATTTCACAGCCAGGGATGTCCAAATAGTTATGGTTAGTCGGGTTGTTCTGGTTTATCGCAGCAATAACAATATATTTGGATACAACTTGTTTGGGGTTTCCCAAAACAAATAGTGTCTGAATATTTAGTGTTATTACAGTACTGTTTGGCGACTGCAGTGACTGAATATTCAACAGTGTAGGCCCTGATCACATTTTGTCTGCAAATGTTCAGAGCTGCAGATAAGGTGCGTATTGGCGTATTTTACGCACTTAGTTTAGCAGAATACGCATTGATTATCAAAAGTGGGAGTACATTATACTCGCAACAATGTGAAAATACGCATTGATTTTCAAATTAAGTAGTGAAAATACTGTAATAAAGTTAAAAAGTTACTTTAAAAGTTGAGCTGCAAAAAGCAAGCTTTGCAGCTCAAATAAATGAATTTTTAAATTTGTTTTATTTTGTATCAGATGTTCCCTAGTGGGTGGCTGGTGGGAGCATGTGATGGGTAATTTAACGATCGGGGTTCAGCCTTACCGGAATTCCGACTGGAGACCTGGTTTGGCCCTCACATACGTCTTTGGCATTTTGTATGTGACAGTTGAATCTGGTTATACCCCTTATCTGAGTATTACGATTGTTTAGGGGAAGGGGCCAAGTGACTTTGATGTGGTATGGACCTGCCACCAGGTCAGGTTATTCTAATTTCAGAGCTGAATATATTGTTTCTCGATGTAAATATTCAGTTCTGATTTTGGAATTTTTCTCCCAATGCAGCAGGTTAAAACGGGATCGAACCCGTTTGCCCGGCCTTGCATGACCTTAGCTGTTGATAGGCCGTTAAACACCAATAAACAAACAAACAGATGTTCCCTAGTTAATATTAAAGGTAGAAAATCAATAATGCATTGTAAAAGTAAAATACGTATTGAATTTGAAATATGGGGGTATACTACTCTTTAGATACAAAACCTATCTGTTGTAAAGTATGATAGCCGGTGCTCATTTCATCTGATTTAATCAAATCCCACACACGTCAGATCTACCAGTAAATGGGTGTCCGACAGACAAAAGGGACCTTCGACGTTCGTGGCCAGTGTAGATAATAATTTGTGTTCATATCCTGAGATTATTCAAACCTGTCGGTCAAAAGCATGCATACTGAGAGAGAATAGCGATCCCTGTATACCCTAATCGACCTGATAATGCTGGCTGACCAGCGTCTACATTGGTTGCAAACATTGTAAGGTCAATTTTGTCAGTCTGACCCAAATATATTCAAACTTTGTGTATGATCTACACTAGTTTCTTTAGTGGCTGCCAATGCTTTGAGGTAATTTTTGTGGTTAACTGGCGCATATGACCCCTGAATAAAATGCCACATTTAGATGTTGGCATTCCCGTCTTCTTTCGCAACAAACAGTTTATATCACATCAGAATCAAGCAAGCGAAATGATTTAGTGGAAAGTATGATCACAGTGTGAATGTTCCAATTCTTGTATTGAAAATCATTCTTAAGAAGTTTCAGCTATAAATCAAATAGTTTGATTGGCCCAAGAACAGCCCACTGTTGTCCAATCAATCTGCTTGATTTTCAGCATGAAATTAATTCTGTGCTCAGAAGGTTTTAACCATTTCAACACTACAAACCTCTTTAGCATAGCGAGCCGTCTCATCAGGATCTGCACCTTTTGCAAGTAAATTTCATTTTTTTTTAGAGAAAAAAAAATCCACCCCTTATAAATGGACTAGTCTGAAAATCATTTTGTAACAATTGGATTGGTCCTTAAATTAACATATCATAGTCCATTCTACTTATTAACCCCTCATCAATAGGTAAGAGGGTATGTATGTACATACGTAACTATTTTAATTTTTCAATAACATTTTCATCGATTTTGATAATATTTGGCCACAATATGTGTCTATGGATGGTGCTTTGTTTTGCATACAACCAACGTCCGACCGCCCACAGTCACGGTCGCTGACGGCTTATGTTCACCTTGTTTGTAGGGCAAAAATGTTAAGTTTTTGTTTGTCTTTTTAGCTCACCTGAGCGAAGCTCATGTGAGCTATTGTTACCGCAATGTGTCCGTCGTCATCCGTCGTCCGTGAACATTTTCAAACGTCTTCTCCTCGGTAACCATTGGGTCTATAGTCACCAAACTTCATGGTCATGGTCCTTAGGCAGGGGGATTACAAAATTGTTAAAATGACGTCATTACATAATCCAAGATGGCCGCCGTCTAAAAATAGCACAAATTCTTAAAAAATCTTCTTCTCAAGAACTGCCAAGCGGATTTCGACAACACTTGGTAGGAATGATTGATGTACATTGCTCATTCAAAGTTGTTAAAATGGTGACCCCAGGGTCAAAAATGGGCGTGGCCCGTGGGGTCAAATTGGGGTCAAATTTTATTTTTGACTGAATATGGTTGTCATATATCAAATTGAAGGTATCAATGAGGCTCACTCTGGTGCATTTTTTGTCGAAATCGGATTGTTATGTCATCCAAGATGGCCGCCGAAAGGTCAAAAGGTCGTTCTTTTATTAGAGATTTCAAAATTCTTCTTCACATGAACCGCTTGGCCCATGGTAGCCAAACTTAAAAGTTATGGTCCATGGGTGAAGCCTTTTCAGATTTGTTGAAATGGAGGTCATCGCTAATCCAAGATGGCCGCCGTCTAAAAATAGCATAAATTCTTAAAAAGTCTTCTTCTCATGAACCGCTTGCCGGATTTCGACGAAACTTGGTAGGAATGATCGATGTACATTGCTCTTTCAAAGTTGTTAAAATGGTGACCCCGGGGTCAAAAATGGGCGTGGCCTGGGGTCAAATTGGGGTCAAATTTTATTTTTTACCGAATATGGTCATGTTATATATCAAATCGAAGGTATCAATGAGGCGATCACTCTGGTACATTTTGTGTCGAAATCGGATTGTTATGTCATCCAAGATGGCCGCCGAAATGTCAAAAGGTCGTTCTTTTATTAGAGATTTCAAAATTCTTCTTCACATGAACCGCTTGGCCCATGGTAGCCAAACTTAAAAGTTATGGTCCATGGGTGAAGCCTTTTCAGATTTTTTAAAATGGAGGTCATTGCTAATCCAAGATGGCCGCCGTCTGAAAATAGAATCAATTCTTAAAAAATCTTTTTCTCATGAACCGCTAGCCGGATTTCGACGAAACTTGGTAGGAATGATCGATGTACAATGCTCTTTCAAAGTTGTTAAAATGGTGACCCCGGGGTCAAAAATGGGCGTGGCCCGTGGGGTCAAATTTTATTTTTGACCGAATATGTTCATGTTATATATCAAATCGAAGGTATCAATGAGGCGATCACTCTGGTACATTTTTTGTCGAAATTAGATAGTCATGTCATCCAAGATGGCCGTCAAAAGGTCGTTCTTTTATTAGAGATTTCAAAATTCTTCTTCACACGAACCGCTTGGCCCATGGTGGCCAAACTTCACAGTTATGGTCCGTGGGTGAAGCCTTTTCAGATTTGTTAAAACGGAGGTCGTCGCTAATCTAAGATGGCCTCTGTCTGAAAATAGCACAAATTCTTAAAAAATCTTCTTCTCATGAACCGCCAGCCGGATTTCGACGAATCTTGGTAGGAATGATCGATGTACAATGCTCTTTCAAAGTTGTTAAAATGGTGACCCCAGGGTCAAAAATGGGCCTGACCCGTGGTGTCAAATTGGGGTCAAATTTTATTTTTGACCAAATATGGTCATGTCTATATCAAATCGAAGGTATCAATGAGGCGATCACTCTGGTACATTTTTTGTCGAAATTAGATAGTCATGTCATCCAAGATGGCCGTCAAAAGGTCGTTCTTTTATTAGAGATTTCAAAATTCTTCTTCACACGAACCGCTTGGCCCATGGTGGCCAAACTTCACAGTTATGGTCCGTGGGTGAAGCCTTTTCAGATTTGTTAAAACGGAGGTCGTCGCTAATCTAAGATGGCCTCTGTCTGAAAATAGCACAAATTCTTAAAAAATCTTCTTCTCATGAACCGCCAGCCGGATTTCGACGAATCTTGGTAGGAATGATCGATGTACAATGCTCTTTCAAAGTTGTTAAAATGGTGACCCCAGGGTCAAAAATGGGCCTGACCCGTGGTGTCAAATTGGGGTCAAATTTTATTTTTGACCAAATATGGTCATGTCTATGTCAAATTGAAGGTATCAGAGAGGCGATCACTCTGGTACATCTTTTGTTGAAATTGGATGGTCATGTCATCCAAGATGGCCGCCGAAAGGTCAAAAGGTCGTTCTTTTATTAGAGATTTCAAAATTCTTCTTCACACGAACCGCTTGACCCATGGTTGCCAAACTTCACAGTTATGGTCCATGGGTGAAGCCTTTTCAGTTGTTAAAACGGAGGTCATCGCTAATCCAAGATGGCCGCCGTCTACAAATAGCACAATTTTTTTCAAAACACATGAACTCAATGTCACATTCTCCTCTGGTGTTCATGGAGTCAGGTGAGCGAGTTAGGGCCATCATGGCCCTCTTGTTTCAATAACCCATGAACCACTTCACCGATTTTGATACTATTTGGCCACAATGTATGTGTAGGGATTGTGCTTTGTTTTACATATGACCTACATCCGACCTCACAAGGTCCATGTCACCGAGGACTTCATTTTTTATTAAAAAAATTTATTAAGGCTGCCAGCGAGGGGATTAGCTTCGTTTAACTATGCCAGTTCTTGATTAGTTTTGAAAGGGTTAAAATCACAAGTCTTGATTTTATATTCATGCTACTGTTAAGTTGTTACTTAATTTTATGGAGGCCAAGTTTAATTACAGTGTAGCAGCTCTAAAACAGACACCTAGAATCCACCAGTTTGCTTAATTATATTGAATTTCACTAAGTATTCTCTTACAATCATGTCTGTTAATGATACAGGTGGAAGACTCGGACCCAAGACCCGTTACTTGGCTCATTTGGAAAATGTTACCCCACCCACCCATTTCCATACACTATACCTTACAGCCTTTACAGGAAAAGGCTGTAAGGCATAGTGTATGGAAATGGGTGGGTGGGGTAACGTTTTCTGTAAAGTATCATGTATGGAAATGGGTGGGTGGGGTAACGTTTTCCAAATGAGCCAAGTATTTGGTCCTCGGTCCGAGTCTTCCACCTGTTGTTAATGATTGCAAAGTACCGTGTCATCGAGTGTTTGTATGTGAACTACAGGAGTGGAAGCTCTCTAAATCAGACACCTTGATGACCTCCAATGGTGTCCAGTTTAGAGATGTTCCACTGTATTTACTGTCATACTGCAGATAAATTTCTCGCATTTTGATTGGTCAGCTTGACGGGTAATACGAGCCCATCTTACCTGTTAAGCCCGTCAATATGGCTCGAATCAAAATGGCGGCGGTTCCAGGTGGAGTCGAAAACAAACATTTTTGGAAATCACCTCCAAAACATAGGCATATGGATTGGTAATGACCTAACTAAGAAAACGAAAGTTAGATTTTGAAAATCGGTCCAGGAATTACCAGGTTATTTTAACAAATTTCTACTGGTTGATGTCGGATGACGTCGGCTAATATTTGTAACGTCGTGCCGTTTGGCGCCATATTTCTATGACGTTAAGCATGTACTAATACACTTATAAACTAAATTCTGGAAAACTGTAAAGAATCTGCCGTATGACAAATATGTTCTTGTGATTCTACAAAGTCAATATGGTGTCATATTGCCCGTCTGAAGCTATATTCCCCCTCGGCTCACCCGTCTGAAGCTATATTCCCCCTCGGCTCACCGAGGGGGAATATAGCTTCAGACGGGCAATATGACACCATATTGCTTGTGTAGAATCACAATAACGTATATTATTGTTCAGTTTCATGTAATGACAAGTTTGCAAATATTTACCTTCTGAATAATAGTACGCAATTAGATGGTAAACCAAATTACTAAAATATTTGTTGTTATATTATATACTGCTAAAATGCTGAAGTATTTAATATATCCTGCTGATTATTGGGCTAGCATTGGTCCGTTTCCCTTATAGCTAAGCATATTTTTGTGGCCATCTGGAAATACATAACTACATGTATGTAGTTACGGTAAACTATTTATTTGCACAATCTCTGCTGATAATGTTGCTATAAAATCTGAAAGTGAAGTATACACAAGGTGCATGATCACGTGGTTACAACAACAACAACCATTACTGAAACTGCCAGAAGCGCCTCCGATTCAAGGTACGTATTATTGTATGGTGTCTTTATTATGTAAATGATGTTGATGAAATATTGCACATCAAATGAGTCTTGTTAAGCTGCATTTGGTGGTCTCGGTAGATTGGCCCAACATTCTGTCGTTTTTGCGAATAATTGATCTCCATATTTACTGTAATCCAGGCACGGAAATCAATTCTTCACAAAAACGACATAAGTATGTGCCGAAGTCCTGGGACCACCAAATGCAGCTCATGCAGACGCGTGCTGCCCCATATTTCATCAAAATCCGTTCCATATTAAGGAAACTATCAAATAATACTTACTTTGGAGTGGGCATGCTTACAACACGTTCAGTCATTGTTGTTGTTCTAACCACGTGATCATGCACCTTGATACAGTATCTACATACATGTATCGTGTACATGTACATTATGTTCCATTTACCCATTTCACCCTAAGGATACGAATCGTACGATAATTTTTGTTGAAAAAATTTCATTACTTTGTTTATTTCTCGATAAAGATATAATGTTGTTACCACTCGTTTTAACCGTCTCGTCAAGATGGTTCAAATGAGTGGTAATGACAAAAGCTTTTGAAGAGAAATAAAGAAAGTAGGGATTTTCTCTCTCAATAGGTTCATACTACTATAATTGTATCCCATCTGTAATGGGTTGGTTAATACAGACCAACCTGCACATTTCTCCAATCGTATAGGCCTACACTGTTGAACATTTAGTTGGTGAACATGGTGAAACATACCGTTTGCTTGTAATTTGACATCCTGTATAGGGTCAGTAGGCCGAACAGTCAAGACCCTGATCAGTCTGCGCAGACACACATGCTGATCCGGGTCTTCGCTGGTCACAAAGGCAAGAGACGCTCAGATCCTGGTCAATATGGTTGTTCACGAAGAAACGGGTGCGCCAAGACCTTAAATTTGATGCAATTACTGCATAAATTGGCATTTGCAACTGCTGTAGACCCAGACAGAAACCTGTGACCGGAGAAATAGGACGTATGGCCTTTGTATCGCCTGATCAGGGCATGCACTGCTCACCAGTTAGTCAGTGAAACACCTCATGATTCCTGCAGTATCATTAGTATACACAATTATGCTAACTGCGTGTATTTCCATAGGCCCATTTTCCCCAGTCGCATGTCAAACTTGTTTAGATCTCTTTGCCGACCCCAGGTGGTGTTTACTTCAACAACAAATCAGTGATAGGTTATATGGGCTCGCGGCTAACACAATGGGTCATATAACAAGTTCAGTGAAGCCCTAAATCCACGTTCAAAGTTGGATTAAGACTACCGGTACATGTACGTAGTTTTCTGGGCATTCAAGGACACATCATTTCTCTTGCTAGCAAACCTAGTTGATCATGATGAAACTGAAAGTGCAATAAATTGATCAGGATATACACTAGACTTAGAATGAATGATGGCATATGGACTTTGTGCCAGTGCGAAGCCTGTATTTGTGACTGGAGAAATGGGGCGTAGGGTTTTGTGACCAGCGTAGATCCAGATCAGCCTGCGCATCCACACAGTCTGATCGGAATCTGCACTGTTCGATATTCCATCAATGAAACGCCCGCTATGCTTTTAAAAAGGAATGTAGATTGTTATCAGGCTACATGAGTGTGATATTTGATCGGAGCTACACTGTTCACAAATCCCATAATCCCCATTTCTCCACTGACAGCCCATATTTATGTGTGTGGGATATTGTGTGTCTTGGAGAGTGAGTCGCGTAAACCATATCCTAATGTCACCAACCAGTTGGTATTGTTGCCATAGTAGGTACCCACTTTATATATGAGCCAGTGTACAAGCAGATTTTTAACTTGATGTTTTGTGTGTATAAGATCCTTGGTCAGACTAAGCTAATCAAACTGCTTGATTTTGACTGCAAGTCATTATGCCTATTTTAGCATAATTGGTTGAAATCTGCTAAATTGCATGTCTTGCATCCCATTTCATAATTTCTGCGCAAGGAGAAAGAAATTTTCTGGAAATATGTCCGGTGAATATTTTTATGCCACCGGGTTTCGAAGAAACAGGTGGCATATAGTGTTTGGACCGTCCGTCCGTCCGTCCGTCCATCCGTCCGTCCGTCTGTCTGTCTGTCTGTCCGTCCGTCCGTCACACTTTTCGGTTAACCACTTTGTCACAGTTTCTCAAATATGCTGCAGGTGGCATCCGCGTTCGACAGACGCATTTCTTGTTTAAATTGCATTTGCGTGTACATAATTTTGCTTTCTCCGTTTAATTTCTGGCGTATTGTAACATTTATGTACAATTGTAAGTTTCAAATCTGGATGGGAGGGTGGATGTGCATATTGCTCGCCATTCTATTCCAGGATATTGAGATAATTTTCATTTCACTGTTGGATTGATTATTGTAACATCGGTCCTTACCTCGCAATTCTCCTTCCATACTGGCATGTTCTCTTCCATATCTAACCTTGAATGAATTCATAATTTCATTGAATCTACTTTTCAGCATACAGGCATTATTTACTGTGTATGATAGCTAACTTCTAGTGTTCAAAGCATACCCATTGACACGCTCCAAGCACAGGCATTCGGCGTGTTTCGGCTTTCGATAAACACGCCGAATGCCTGTGGCTCCAAGTTGGAGATTTTCGTGTGTGCTGGCTCTGACATGTATGTGTGATATCTGAGCATAATGTGCAGCACAGGAGCTGTTGGAAACTACAGACAAATAAAACAGCTGTACTATCTGTTGTTATTGCAGTCTTGTTAGTTAAAGCCCCGTGCAGGCACCGGGGCGGGATCAACTGATCGATCCTGAGAATAGTGCTGCAGTAGCCATTGCTTGTCGTAAAAGGCGACTAAACTGGCTTAACGATTGGGTTCATACTTTCCGGAACCCACTATACCGGATTTGGCCCTCATGTGCATGTTTGGCTTTCTTGTATGTGAGAGTTGAGTCGGGCTATGCCCCATATATAAAAGTAAGATTAGCGCTAATCCTATTACTTTTAGGGGATGGGATAAATGATGCTGGTGTGGCGAGGGCCTGGCACCAGATCAGGTTGTTCTAATTTCAGGACTGAATATATATTTTGATTGTAAATATTGAGTTCTGAAGTTGGGATTTACCCCCCTTGGACAGGTGGATACGGGACTCGACCCCGTTGACCCGTCTGCGTGTAGACTCCCTGAGGCTTGTACCTCTATGTCAGAAAAGCGGACGTTAAACCCTATTCACTCACTCACTCACTTGTTAGTTAAAGGTAAACTGGTACACAACTTGGTGCTTGCAGAAACTTAGAAACAAAATTGCTACCCTGCTACGCTATCTTAGATTACTATCATAGGCACTCTTGTAGCTAGCAGAAACTATGTACAAATGAGACGAGCCAAACAAGATTTTCCATGATTTTTTTTACAGAAACCTCAAAGTTGACAAACTTTTCATAGCAAATGCGGAATTCGATCCGCATTTGTTGTGAACATTTCGTCAACTTCCGACGTCATTGACGTAAAGTAATGTAAATTTTGTCAATATTTGTTTCACAACTTAGGTACAACATCACATGGCTTGTCAGTGAGTGGCAGGTGGGAGCATGCAGGCGTAATTTAACGACCGGGGTTCATCCTTACCGAATCCCGGCTGGAGACCTGTAGCCTATTTATTTTCATCATACTTGCAAAGTATGCTTATCTAGCAAAGTATACTTTTGAGGGAGAAGTTTTCAATTTTAGGATAAATTTATTATTTTTTATTATACTGAATTTATTACATTATCACAGCCATTTTGGCTGTGATAATGTAATAAATTCAGTATAATAATTCTGCATACTTTTAATCATCAACTATATGCAGTCGTTAGTTCTATATGAAATAATGCATTTCAGGAAAAATAAATTATTACTCCCTCAAAGTATACTTTGCTAGTAAAGTATACTTTGCAATGTTGGTGAAATAGGCTACTGGTTTGGCCCTGACATACGTCTTTGGCATTTTGTATGTGACAGTTGAATCTGGTTATACCTATTATGTGAGTATTACAATTATTCGTAATACTATTACTTTCAGAGGAAGGGGCCAAGTGACTTTGGTGTGATATGGACCTGGCGCTATGTAGGGTTATTCTAATTTCAGGACTGCATATATTTATTTTGATGTAAATATTCCGTTCAGAGTTTGGGAATGCTGAATACGCGATCGAACCCGTTGGACCGGCCTTAAATGACCTTAGCTGTTGATAGGCCGTTAAACACCAATAAATAAACAAACAAACAAAAACTGTTCCATAGCAAGTATTTATTTTTGTGACTAGCGTAAACCCAGACTAGGCGGCGCATCCGCGCAGTCTGATGAGGTTCTACACTGTTAGGCCTCGTGCAGGCACCGGGACGGGATCAACTGATCCTGAGAATAGTGCTGCAGTAGCCATTGCTTGTCGTAAAAGGCGACTAAACTGGCTTAACGATTGGGTTCATACTTTCCGGAACCCACTATACCGGATTTGGCCCTCATGTACATTTTTTTGTATGTGAGAGTTGAGTCAGGCTATGCCCCATATATAAAAGTAAGATTAGCGCTAATCCTATTACTTTTAGGGGATGGGATAAATGACGCTGGTGTGGCGAGGGCCTGGCACCAGATCAGGTTGTTCTAATTTCAGGACTGAATATATATTTTGATTGTAAATATTGAGTTCTGAAGTTGGGATTTACCCCCCTCGGACAGGTGGATACGGGACACGACCCCGTTGACCCGTCTGCGTGTAGACTCCCTGAGGCTTGTACCTCTATGTCAGAAAAGCGGACGTTAAACCCTATTCACTCACTCACTCTACACTGTTAGCCGTTCAATCAGTAACGCCCCATTGCGGTTCTCGGACGGTGATGATCCTTGTCAGACGGATGCTAGCAGCACAGACGCTAGACTGTCCACAAATGCCATAATCCCCGAGTCACGGCCACACGTCTCCTGTAGTGTCTGGCCCCAACTGCCCCCCTCCCTCCGTCCTGTGATGATCCATATTCGTCTGCTTGTTGTGGTGGTTGGTTTGGAGCATGCGGCTGGTTGTGTGGTGGGGGGGGGGGGGGGTTATACTGGAATAACTTATATTTCCTCCATCTGAAATGCTTAATATTTCACACATGCATTCCTGTAAGGCTCTACTACCATGCTGTGCCAAATCCACGACTGTCCAACCCCTGCTGATCCCAAGGTCAAGGTCAAATACTTGGTCTCTTTACAAAACTTAACATCAGAGAAATAAATTATAACTTTTATTTCCTTCATTGACAATTCTTAATATTTCTCTCGTGCATTCCTCTAAGGTTGTACTATCATGCTGTGACAAATCTACGACCGTCCAACCCCCGCTGATCCCAAGGTCAAGGTGACGTACTTGGTCTGTAAAACTTCAGAGAAATATGTTATAACTTCTATTTCTTTCATCGAAATTTCTTAATATTTCATGCATGCATTCCTCTAAGGCTATCATGCTGGTATTCCGTAAGCCTCACTTACTGACCAATCTAGTTGAGAGTAGCCTATGCTAAATAAATGTAAATCAATCGATTGAAATTTCCAGACGATTCTAAATTTGCACTTCTGGTTATACCCCTTATAAGCGTAATATGATAATATCCTATTACTTTTAGGGAAAGCGGCTGGTGTGGTATGAACCTGCCACCTGGGGCCCGTTTCACTAAACTTTGTAGGACTAAAATGTTCGTAAGTGCAAATTTAGGATCGTCTGGAAATTTCAATTGATGGATTTACATTTATTAAACATAGGAGCCTATGCAGCCTATGCTCAATAAATGTAAATCCAATAATTATTTACAAGAAAATGTTGTTAATGTGAAATGTACAGACTATCATAATTTTGCACTTACGAACATTTTAGTCGTACGAAGTTTAGTGAAACGCGCCCCATGTTATTATCCCTCGCCGATAGGCAAGAGGGGATATACTTTAGTCCACGTACGTACATGTGCGTGCGTAAGTACGTACGTTGGTATCACCTTTCATTTTCGATAACTTGTGAACCGCTTCACAAATTTTGATAATAGTTTGCCATAATGTGTGTCTAGAGATGGTGGATTGTTTTCCATACGACCAACATCCCACAGCACACGGTCAATGTCACTGAGAACTTGTGTTCACCTTGTTTGTTTCTAATTAAATTGCTGAATATATCTTTTTTATACGCCTGTTTGAAAAAACGGGACGTATTATGTATTCATCTTGTACCTGCGGGCGGGCGGGCACAGCTTTGTCCACGCAATAACTAGAAATCTATTTCACGGATTGTAACCAAATTTGGTATACATGTTTATCACGGCAAGCCGAAGAAGCTTATTGATTTTCAAAAATTTCCCATGACTTATCTCCCCTTGGCGGCCATTTTTAGCTCTATTATTTATGTAGTCATCCCAGCATCGGCCTTAAGGTTTTTAGTCAAACTTGTATATGGAATACTCCTGGCCCTACATCCACCATACTTGGACAACTTCATCTCCTAGTGATGTACATCAACAACCCCTGACCTATATTTGACATTGACCTACATTTAACCTTGAAGAATTAGTTAATTCCCCTTGGTTAAGGTTTTTAGTCAACCTTGGTTAAGGTTTTAGTCAAGCTTGTACATTGAATACTATTGTGCATACATACAACATACTTGGACAACCTTTTCTCATAGGGATTTACATCAATAACCCCTGATCTATATTTGACATTGACCTACATTTCCTCTTGAATTACTTAGTTAATTCCCGTTGGTTAAGGTTTTTAGTCAAGCTTGTACATGGAATACTATTGTGCATACAGACACCATACTTGGACAACATTTTCTCATAGGGATGTACATCAATAACCCCTGATATATATTTGACCTTCACCTACATTTAACCTTGAATTAGTTTGTTAATTCCCCTTGGTTTAAGTTTTTAGTCAACCTGGTTAAGGTTTTTAGTCAAGCTTGTAGATGGAATACTATTATGCATACAGACATCATACTTGGATAACTTTTTATACCCCCACAAACAAAGTTTGTTGGGGGTATATAGGAGTCAGCTTGTCGGTCGGTCTGTCAGTCTGTTGGAAATTCCCTTCCGCTCTATATCTTCTACACCGATGCATGGATTATCAAATGGCTTGGCACAAATGTTTGTCATGATGAGAAGGTGTGTCGCGATCAATAACCACGCACCTACGTCCAAGGTCAAGGGTCAAACCTATAGAAATTCCCTTCCGCTCTATATCTTCTACACCGATGCATGGATTATCAAATGGTTTGGCACAAATGTTTCTCATGATGAGAAGGTGTGTCACGATCAATAACCACACACCTACGTCCAAGGTCAAGGTCACAGTTGAAGGTCAAAGGTCAAACCTATTGAAATTCCCTTCCGCTCTATATCTTCTACACCGAAGCATGGATTATCAAATGGCTTGGCACAAATGTTTCTCATGATGAAAAGGTGTGTCGCGATCAATAACCACGCACCTACGTCCAAGGTCAAGGTCACAGTTGAAGGTCAAAGGTAAAAAATATTGAAATTCCCAAATGGCTTGGCACAAATGTTTCTCATGATGAGAAGGTGTGTCGCGATCAATAACCACGCACCTACGTCCAAGGTCAAGGTCACTGTTGTAGGTCAAAGGTCAAACGTATTGAAATTCCCTTCCGCTCTATATCTTCTACACCGATGCATGGATTATCAAATGGCTTGGCACAAATGTTTCTCATGATGAGAAGGTGTGTCGCGATTAATAACCACGCACCTACGTCCAAGGTCACAGTTGAAGGTCAAAGGTCAAACCTATTGAAATTCCCTTCCGCTCTATATCTTCTACACCGAAGCATGGATTATCAAATGGCTTGGCACAAATGTTTCTCATGATGAAAAGGTGTGTCGCGATCAATAACCACGCACCTATGTCCAAGGTCAAGGTCACAGTTGAAGGTCAAAGGTAAAAAATATTGAAATTCCCAAATGGCTTGGCACAAATGTTTCTCATGATGAGAAGGTGTGTCGCGATCAATAACCACGCACCTACGTCCAAGGTCAAGGTCACTGTTGAAGGTCAAAGGTCAAACCTATTGAAATTCCCTTCCGCCCTATATCTTCTACACCGATGCATGGATTATCAAATGGCTTGGCACAAATGTTTCTCCTGATGAGAAGGTGTGTCGCAATCAATAACCACGCACCTACGTCCAAGGTCAAGGTCACAGTTGAAGGTCAAAGGTCAAACCTATTGAAATTCCCTTCCGCTCTATATCTTCTACACCGATACATGGATTATCAAATGCCTTGGCACAAATGTTTCTCACGATGAGAAGGTGTGTCGCGATCAATAACCACGCACCTACGTCCAAGGTCAAGGTCACAGTTGAAGGTCAAAGGTAAAAAATATTGAAATTCCCAAATGGCTTGGCACAAATGTTTTTCATGATGAGAAGGTGTGTCGCGATCAATAACCACGCACCTACGTCCAAGGTCAAGGTCACAGTTGAAGGTCAAAGGTCAAACCTATTGAAATTCCCTTCCGCTCTATATCTTCTACACCGATGCATGGATTATCAAATTGCTAACCACGCACCTACGTCCAAGGTCACAGTTGAAGGTCAAAGGTCAAACCTATTGAAATTCCCTTCCGCTCTATATCTTCTACACCGATGCATGGATTATCAAATGCCTTGGCACAAATGTTTCTCAGGATGAGAAGGTGTGTCGCAATCAATAACCACGCACCTACGTCCAAGGTCACAGTTGAAGGTCAAAGGTCAAACCTATTGAAATTCCCTTCCGCTCTATATCTTCTACACCGATGCATGGATTATCAAATGCCTTGGCACAAATGTTTCTCAGGATGAGAAGGTGTGTCGCAATCAATAACCACGCACCTACGTCCAAGGTCACAGTTGAAGGTCAAAGGTCAAACCTATTGAAATTCCCTTCCGCTCTATATCTTCTACACCGATGCATGGATTATCAAATGCTTTGGCACAAATGTTTCTTAGGATGAGGTGTGTCTCGATCAATAACCACGCACCTACGTCCAAGGTCAAGGTCATAGTTGAAGGTCAAAGGTCAAACCTATTGAAATTCCCTTCCGCTCTATATCTTCTACACCGATGCATGGATTATCACACTATGCCCAGGGTCAAGGTCACAGACTTGATGCGTTTGAAACCTTAACGCTCGGCTAAATGGCTTATAATAAAAAATGCCTCGTTTTCTTTGGCTGCCAGTGGGGGTATTTGTGTGCCGACAGGCCACATTTCTAGTTCTCATAGGGATGTACATCAATCCTGATCTATATTTGACATTGACCTACATTTCCTCTTGAATTACTTACTTAATTCCCCTTGGTTAAGGTTTTTAGTCAACCTTGGTTGAGGTTTTTAGTCCGCTTGTAGATGGAATACTATTGTGCATACAGACACCATACTTGGATAACTTTTTCTCATAGGGATGTACATCAATAACCCCTGACCTATATTTTACCTTGACCTACATTTAACCTTGAATTACTTAGTTATTTCCCCTTGGTTAAGGTTTGTACTCGAACTTGGTTACGGTTTATAGTCGACATATATGGAATACTCCTGGGCCTACAGCAACCATACTTGGACAACTTCATCTCCTAGTGATGTACATCAATAATCCCTGACCTATATTTGACCTTGACCTACTTTTACCCTTGGATTACTTAGTTATTTCCCCTTGGTTAAGGTTTTTAGTCAAGCTTGTATATGGAATACTCCTGGGCCTACAGCAACCATACTTGGAAAACTTCATCTCCTAGTGATGTACATAAGTAACCCCTGACCTATATCTGACATTGACCTACATTTAACCTTGAATTACTTAGTTAATTTCCCTTGGTTAAGGTTTTTATGCGAGCCGCGGCCACCTTCTTTGTCAAGCTATGTGTACATCGACAACCCTCGTAGTCGAGCTATCCTGTTCTCCTACAGCTCTTGTTATTGTTCGCACTCTGTATCCTTGTCCACGCAATAACTCAAGTTCTACTTCACCGCTCGTAACCAAATTCGGTGTACATGTTTATCACAGCAAGACGAAGCAGCCGATTGATTTTGAAAAATGTCCGATACTTATCTCCCCTTGGTGGCCGTTTTTAATTTTCGCACTCTGTATCCTTGTCCACGCAATAACTCCAGTTCTACTTCACCGATCGAAACCAAATTTAGTATACATGTTTATCATGGCAAGACAAAGAAGCCTATTGATTTTGAAAAAAAATCTGATACTCGTCTCCCCTTGGCAGCCATTTTTAATTTTCGCACTCTGTATCCTTGTCCACGCAATAACTCAAGTTCTACTTGACCTATCATAACCAAATTCGGTATGTATACATGTTTATCACGGCAACACGAAGAAGCCTATTGATTTTGAATTTTCAGACTCTGTATCCTTGTCCACTCAATAAGTCGAGTTCTACTTGACTGATCGTAACCAATTTTGGTTTACATGTTTATCATGTCAAGATGAATTATCTCCCCTTGTGGACTGGCCTTGCCTCGACGGGCGTATATTGTGACCTTCGGCACTCTTGTTTTCGATATAAATATTACGTTCTGATGTTAGGATCCCCCATGCAGCATAAATACGGGATCGAACCCGTTGGCCCAGTTATAAATGACCTTAGCTGTTGATAGGTTAATCACCAATAAATCAAATCCTTGCAGTCGTTGCTGGACGAGCCGAACCCCAACAGTCCGGCCAACAACCTCGCCGCTCAGCTCTACCAGGACAACCGCCGCGAGTACGAGAAGAAGGTCAAGGTCATCGTCGAGGGCAGCTGGATATTCCACGGCGAGCTCCGCAATTGACCGCTCGCACACTTGACCATTGAACTATTACATATTTGGATGCATCACCTGGTCCGCTTGACCGTTTGGCATGCACTACGTATTGCTTCATCCAAATCATGGCTGTTTTAAATTTAACAATACATGTAGTATTGTACCTATGTCTCGTGGACCAATTATGCTCTTGGGTTTTTTGGACCTTCTATGAACGATTGTAGGAAATTTCTTGCATTTTAATATTTTAAGGTTGGAAAATGGCTCTTCGGCTCGCTAGGTGCATCACAGTACATATGAAGATACTGAACAGACCCGTATAATACTATTTACGGGGATAAACTATGGTGTAAAAGTATGTGACTCGCCCGTAATTCACTTGCCTTTGCACGAAGTGTAGCGCCATACATGTACCAGCTTATATTTCTGCTCGGCCTAATCTGGGTCGATATCGTTTCACTTGAGTCTCAGAATTGTGCTTTTAATTGTGCCAATTGCAGGAGGTTTGTCAACAATTATGTCTGTTATATGGTGTTTTTGTTATAGAACATCTCTAGGATCTATATTGTTGACAATTGTTCAGTAGTCGAACAGTGTTGCGTACCAATGCTTCTCATAGCCAACGGACATGCAGAGTTATTTCGCTTGATGAAAGGTTGCTCTACCCAATACCAAAAAGACGCTACTATCAAATAATTAGCATAAACATTTTAGCGACGTTAAAATATCAATCGTGTACAGTATTTGAAGAAATTACTATGCACCCCATGAACACCCTCTCGAGGATGTGTCGCCATTTAGAGGATATTTGTCTGATTTTCTGACCTATTTCCAACCTCGTGGCGTCGTGTAAATGAACTTCGGTTGACAAAAAGGACGGGACCCGTTTCACAACGACTGTAACCTCTGATCAACCTTCACAGATGAGTAGCCTGTTTGGGAATTACTGTATAGTGTATATTGGCAGGATTTTGTTTGCACTATTTGCAGTAAACCAGTTCACCGCCAATGTTTGTGCCACATATTGTGAACGTTTTTTGATCCCTTTTTAGCTCACCTGAGCGAAGCTCATGTGAGCTATTGTTACCGCAATGTGTCCGTCGTCCGTCCGTCCGTTCGTGAACATTATCAAACGTCTTCTCCTCGGTAACCATTGGGCATATAGTCACCAAACTTCATGGTCAAGGTCCTTGGTAGGGGGATTACAAAATTGTTAAAATGACGTCATTACGTAATCCAAGATGGCCGCCGTCTAAAAATAGCACAAATTCTTCAAAAATCTTCTCAAGAACCGCCAACCGGATTTCGACAAAACTTGGTATGAATGATCGATGTACAATGCTCTTTCAAAGTTTGTTAAAATGGTGACCCCAGGGTCAAAAATTGGTGTGGCCGGTGGGGTCAAATTGGGGTCAAATTTTATATATCCAATCGAAGGTATCAACGAGGCGATCACTCTGGTGCATTTTTTGTCGAAATCGGATGGTTATGTCATCCAAGATGGCCGCCGAAAGGTCAAAAGGTCCTTTTATTATAGATTTCAAAATTCTTCTTCACATGAACCGCTTGGCCCATGGTAGCCAAACTTCACAGTTATAGTCCATGGGTGAAGCCTTTTCAGATTTGTGAAAATGGAGGTCATCGCTAATCCAAGATGGCCGCCATCTAAAAATAGCATAAATTCCTAAAAAATCTTCTTCTCATGAACCGCTAGCCGTTGTTGTTAAAATGGTGACCCCGGGGTCAAAAATGGGCGTGGCCCGTGGGGTAAAATTTTATTTTTGACCGAATATGGTCATGTCTATATCAAATTGAAGGTATCAAAGAGGCGATCACTCTGGTACATTTTTTGTCGAAATTGGATGGTCATGTCATCCAAGATGGCCACCGAAAGGTCAAAAGGTCGTTCTTTTATTAGAGATTTCAAAATTCTTCTTCACACGAACCGCTTGGCCCATGGTGGCCAAACTTCACAGTTATGGTCCGTGGGTGAAGCCTTTTCAGATTTGTTAAAACGGAGGTCGTCGCTAATCCAAGATGGCCGCCGTCTAAAAATAGCACAAATTCTTAAAAAATCTTCTCATGAACCGCCAGCCGGATTTCGACGAATCTTGGTAGGAATGATCGATGTACAATGCTCTTTCAAAGTTGTTAAAATGGTAACCCCGGGGTCAAAAATGGGCCTGACCCGTGGTGTCAAATTGGGGTCAAATTTTATTTTTGACCAAATATGGTCATGTCTATATCAAATTGAAGGTATCAGAGAGGCGATCACTCTGGTACATTTTTTGTTGAAATTGGATGGTCATGTCGTCCAAGATGGCCGCCGAAAGGTCAAACGGTCGTTCTTTTATTAGAGATTTCAAAATTCTTCTTCACACAAACCGCTTGGCCCATGGTGGCCAAACTTCACAGTTATGGTCCATGGGTGAAGTCTTTTCAGTTGTTAAAACGGAGGTCATCGCTAATCCAAAATAGCACAATAACACATGAACTCAATGTCACATTCTCCTCTGGTGTTCATGGAGTCAGGTGAGCGAGTTAGGGCCATCATGGCCCTCTTGTCATTCTGGGCGACGTATACTCTATGGTTGTGAGAAATATATCTGACTCGCCACAACATACATGGGCGTATTTAACCCGAATATTCCGTCTGCAATGCAGAGCAACTGAAGTCGCACTGCGTTACAGACAGAAGATTCGGATTAGGGCTTATTGAGCTTGTAATGGGTCAGTTCAATAATGAAGCTAACTCCTTTGACGAATTTGCCCCCTTATTCCACTGACCCTTTCAATGGTAACCACATACATGTATCACTATTTATTCTAACTTTATCATGGGCTACAGTGTTTGCTATTCGTTTGGGGAAGCTGTGCTGAGGATTTTAATAGATGACAAGAGCTACACTGATCAAAGACGCAATACGCACCTTTTTCTGTGACTGGCCATATATTTCCTGGCTGTTTTGGGAACAGAGATTGTTTTGTTTATCATCTGATGCTTTATATTACTCGTACCACTTCACCTGATGCATATCTGTGAGTATAAAATACCGAACACAAATATTCGCGTTCTGCTTGTTGGATTCACCTTTGTTGTTTCGTACAAGGAAGCCAACACGATTCAACAATACTGAAGACACCGAAGTGGTATGTCCAACATGCACTTTGTCGTACTCCAACCTGATTGTGTGAAAGACATTACTGCCTTCATTCGTCTATTGAATGGCCAGTGGAATACGGGGTTAACTGGATGATAGCAATAGGCCTATGGTTCCACTGAACCCTTCAATTGCGATCTATGTTTAACAAGTGCTGAACGATGGATCTCGGGGGGGCGAATCCAGGATTTATGACTAGAGGGGGCGTGGATTTCAATTTTCATAAAATTCAGATTGTTTTCTTCATTTTTTCTTATTTCTCATCAAAAGTGTATGTTGTTACCACTCAGTTGAACCGTCTCGACGAGACGGTTCAACTGAGTGGTAACAACATACACTTTGTGTGAGAAATAAGGAAATAATCATATATTTCCACGAAAGAAAAATGGGTTAAAATCTAAACTCGACCGATTTTTAGAGGGGGCGTGCGCCGGACACGCCCCCGCCTGGATCCGCACCTGGATCTAAGACTGGAATAAAACAGTATGTTATGAAAACAACTATAAGATACACATACCATGGGTTTAATTTGTTTGATCTCTTGTTATGCGTACATGGCCTATAAGAGTATATGGTATATAGAAGGGACTATACTTATTCCGGTAGTGACTTCAATTGGTGGTGTATTAAACCGATCGCCAGTCTTGAAGTGCATCGCCTACCTTTGGAATTGCGCAATTACATCTATAGGTATATCACGCTGGTGGTAGCCAACAGGCTGACTGATGTGTCGCACCGCCATGCAATTGTACGTCATTGACTGTATACACTGGTCACGTGACAACGGCCGATCTGAGGACACAAGCTGCGAGCGTTTTCCGTCTTACAGTCTGGGAAGAACTGCATATGTCGTATAAAAGGTCCGAGATGGAATTGTGTCCCGTTCATACATCCTTTCACTTTTTATGCAGCGTTGTACCATTTTCCACACACCGTCGATGATTGCTTATTCCACGTAGCCGACATGTATACAACTCGTCAGTTAACTCTTTGCATGCTGGGAAATTTGTGGGCTATAAATAATTAAAACAAATAGCAGATGACAATTAATTATATTTTCTTTTATTTCTCCTTATAAATGTCATGAATATGTCTTGGAATTTCATTAGAATTGTGTGAGAAATAAAACATACTCGTAATTCGTTTGGCGGATATTTTCGTCGCTAGCATGCAAAGAGTTAACTCCAACAACGGCTCGATGGCGGTGTGCGTATGGATCGTACGTGTTGTTCACATTATCATTGTACAGGAGCGTCGGAAGCGTCATAAGATTGGTCCGGCGAAGGTATGGAACCCGCCCCTCCCCTACTTACCCATTCAAAATTTATGTTGTTACTACTCGGTTGAACCGTCTCATCGAGACGGTACAACTGGGTGACAACAACATAAACTTATTATCGATAATAATAATTGCATTCATTGCCGTTTTCTTGTTCATATTTCACACATGCATTACTCTGATGGTCCTCTTTCATTCGGTTAAATATTCACGACCCACAGACCCCCACTAGTATGGAAGGTAATATCCGCCATAATTATATTAGGCTTGATGCTTGCTTGCTGATGACATTCTAAGTTCGTTCTATCCGTCTTATTACAATTATATGTGGTTTGATACTTGCTGACTGGTGCCATTACAACTTACTTTCATGTTATTGTATTCGTCATTCGTGTTTGTGACATTTGAAATCTTCTTCATTGTTGTCTAAATTGCATGTGCATTTGGCTTGATGCTTTATTCATTCGCACTGTTTCAATGCGTTTGTGTTGATTACATTCTAAGTGACATCCGGAGTTCCATTATTGATTATTGCATCGCTGTTTTGCCATGCGTTTTGTTACCTCGATAAGCCACGCCCCTTGACAACAACAATTGCAACAGTAATTTGGGAACGACCATTATGACGCCAGGTGCGCTGCTAAAACTTAAAATAGTTCTCCCTAAAATGATTTAATATGCTGGTACCCGTCCTACAATGCGTTGCTCTCTAAATTGGTTCCATGTCCCTAACGGTGTTGATGTAGATTGATGCCGCCTTTTCTGTTGCGCCTTGTTTAGGTTAAAAGACACCAACTTAGTTTTACTGTATAATTTAACCGAATCCCAGCCAGTCTTTCCTACTTTCACTATTCGTATGGATGTTGTGGGACCAACCTCGTCATGTCCCCCAATAGTGTTTACATTATTTGGCCACGGAAAATCTGTTTACATCACGTGACAAACAGGCTCATTGTTTTCTTTTAAATGCTTCAAATATGCTGAAAACTGGTGTTTAAAACACCCCTTTTCTAACCTTAAACCTAGAGTGTACATGCCAGGTTATAATATAGGGAGACATGTTTTTCTTTAATCTTTCAATGTGACATTTTTCTGGCAAAATGATTACCATTACCAGACGTACTATTGACATTTATATTATACTTTGTATATCAAACGCGAAATGCCAGTTTGATATCAGGGGCGATAACCGTGGTTCCTTAAAATGATAACGGAAGCAACTATTTATTCCATTTATTTATTATTTGATGTGCAATATCATACTACATGTATATGATATGTCGATAAAAATATTTATTCAAATAATTTAAAAATACTGCATCACTTGCATATGGAACTAGCTTGATACCACCGCGAGTCTCTATGAGTACATTCAATATTACTAAATAATTATATCTGTGTAGCTGGCACTCGTATTTTTTAAAAGTGGTGGACTAGTTGCAATAATACACTTATTTAAGTTACATAAAGAAAAGTGTGTACCTACTAGATGGGACCCCAGCTTCAACAATAATTAAATCTATATTTTAATTAGTCAAAATCCAGAGCAGAATGGGTGCAGGTTATTGGAAATTAGGTCCCACAACATCCATAAGAAAAATGAAAGTAGCAGAGAATAGCAAAATGTGTGGTAACAGGTTATTTTTAGGAAAAATCAATGGTGGTGGCCCACCTTAGTCTGATCCCGGGCGGTTATTGGTTTGCATCGGTAACGGGCCAGTTTGACAGTCAACCTGTGTAAGTTACCATATGTGTAACTTACTATAAAAATGTGATTGTTTTCAATTACGTACATATGTAATTTAATTATGAGGATACATGTATGTATCAAACACATCAGTAAGTCAAACACCATACATACATATGCAATTTAGTTAAGATTAATTCTATATAGTATCCGGCTCATGTAGGGGGCGGAGTTATGGGCGTGTTTATTGCGTACAGGGCGGCGACCACTTTCACTGAACTACAACAACTACAATAATGGCGGCATGCATAGGCGCTGCCATGCCCTCAAACAGCCAATCACATCTCGTACTATTATTTATTAGTCGGATGATTCCTAACATTGACAACAGTGCCATCTGGCGTCATAATGAGGCACTACTAACCAATATATTGCTTGCATCATTCTGCTTGTGGCTTGATGCTTTCTGCTTGTGGGTTTCCGCTTTCGGACTGTGGCGTGATGCTTCCTTCCTGCGGCTTTGTCCTTTCTGCTTTCGGCCTTATTCAAAGTGCTAAGTGCTAGTTCCTACTTTATATTGCAAATTCTTAGTGCAATAAAACAGGGACACGGATAAGGACGTATCAATAATTGTAATGTAAATAAGACGAATGAACAAAGCAATCAGCAGAATGGACATGTAAGAAAGACACATACAATTACAAGAAGCAGATTTCAAATGTAATAAATACAAATGACGAATGAAATAACATGAATATAAGTTGTAATGTCATCAGCACGCAAGCATCAAGTCACATAGCATTATGGCGGATATTACCTTCCATACACTAGTACCAAGGTACATGTATATGAATTCTAAATATTTCATTAAGTTATTGGTCCGACAGTTGCCTGACCAGCCGGACCTATTCCGACGCCTCTGTTGTAATTCATTATTGCAATACATTCATCTTCTTGGCACAGTGAGTAAATATCACAATATGTCAATAACGTCAATAACCCGCGCGATTTATGAATTGTCCTGTAGATTAAATAAATATGGACAATGCCGGAACATTTATGAAATGCTCCGTTCCCTTTGTAATGTCACAATATGCATTCAGTGCTTAATAATTTAATACGTGTGGCAATTTCTTTCTCTTTGTTTGTCCAAAATGTGTTGCTCTTGAATTCCGTTATATAATACCGCGCTGATTATGCAATACCCTTTCCACCGGTCTGGTCGTGCGGGTGGAAGGTGTTTTTGGCGGGTGGGCTGCTAACGAATAGTTCGTGGTCGTCTGCGTCGCCGCTCCAGTAGTGAGGCTCCATGGCGTTCCGGCCGCTGTAGCGAAGCACGTTGTCCTTACACACGTTGTACGTCAGGTACATGACGGCGCTGTACGGCGTCACCTGCAGCAGACATCAAGGCGGTGACAATAAATAGCGTTACCTGCAGCAGACGACATCACGGCGGTTGACAATAAATAACGTCACCTGCAGCAGACGACATCACGACAGGTGACAATAAATAGCGCCACCTGCAGCAGACATCACGACGGGTGAAAATAAATAAATAGCGCCACCTGCAGCAGACATCACGGCGGTTGACAATAAATAGCGTCAATTGCAGCAGACGACATCACGGCGGTTGAAAATAAATATCGCCAGCTGCAGCAGACGACATCACGACGGTGACAATAAATAGCGCCAGCTGCACGTCTGGTGCCAACAAATTACGTCACCTGCAGCAGACGACATCACGGTGGGTAACAGTTATATTAATAACAGAATAGTTTAATTACAAATAAGATTATTCACAAACATGTACTGACGTATGAGTCCGACTCATTTATCAGTCAAAATGAAAGACATTTGAACCCACTGCGGATAAAAGGGAACTTGCGGCATATGCGAACATCGTAGCCCCATATCAGCCTGCGCTTCCGTGCTGTCTGATCAGGGCCTACGCTGTAATCATAACGTTAGCATTCAATTTGTCAAGTGAGTACTGATTTGTGTTCCTGAAAACATGTGGTGTTCCTAAAAATAGCCCGTTTTTCTCTCAATGTGACCGACACGGGGTTGGCAGCCCTGCAGGTGTAGTACCCGTATCATTGCGGGTAGGAATCCTCCATACAGGGCCCGGTATCCATGCTGCGTCACGATGTTTCTATAGCAACTGACCACGCCCTCGAAGTCTAGATCCACGCCTCCCCGGTTCGGCAACACGCTACTGTTGGCCTGAAATGTAGTCGGTCACGTCCGTTGAAACCTTTAGGTCCGATATGAAGAATTACGTCACGGAAGCGGTGTCGAGCCTGCCGAGACATTTGACCATAATGCACTGTGATATTGACCTTGGGACTAGTGGGGGTCTGTGGTTCGTGAATATTTAACATAATGAAAGAGGACCATCAGAGTAATGCATGTGTGAAATATTAAGTTCAGTGAAAACCAACACGTACATATGTTATACAAGGCCGTAACCAGAGGTAAAAACATAGGCGAACAATGTCCTGATATGAGGGTCAAGGAGCATTCTTCCCACCACCACCCCGGCTTAAAAAATCGACAAAATGACAGACGAGACGATCGCCTCGTCTGCCTCTTCTGCCTCATCCTGGTTACGGTACTAAATAAATAAATTTACCCGAACATTAATTTTTGCGAACACACCAAGTGTGTGTGCGTGTGTGCGTGTGCGTGTGTGTGTGTGTGTCACCTTAGGATTAGCTAGGCTAGTGGCGGTCGGTGCGTCGTGAATATTTCACAGACGGAAAGATGGCCATTAGAGGAATGCATAATTTACCCCCAATGTTAAGTTATGGCGCCTACTATTAATGCAGGCGAGATAAAAAGGACACAGCTCTGGAATTAATTATCATATCGTATTGCCGTATTTCTTTCTGGAAGCATATACTAGTTAAGTATCCTATATTAAACATCGGCAATTTTCGACAATCACATCGTTTATGGAAACTGCACGACATCAGTCAAAAGCAGCGGTATCTGGAGGTAGTTCAAAGTCCAGGCTTTTAAAGACTAGTGATCCTCGTACGACTAAACACAGTGAAATGGGCCAACATCCGGTAAGGTGGTGCTCGATATATCACAGGCGTCATATTTAGCGTCCGGCGATTATAATTGAAGTGTTTGGAAACAAATTCCTTAACCCCAAATTAAAAATGATATCACATGTACCGTCTCGTACTTTCCCTGGTATGACAACACACGATTGCAAACATATTGCACCTACGAAGCACGAACAGACCTGCATCTTCCGGCGGATGGTCTCCAACGGGTGTGTGAAGGCGACGGAC
The DNA here is from genome assembly GCA_029237695.1 of Conchocele bisecta. Classification (NCBI taxonomy): domain Eukaryota; kingdom Metazoa; phylum Mollusca; class Bivalvia; order Lucinida; family Thyasiridae; genus Conchocele; species Conchocele bisecta. Next base: position 1,758,490 of record CM055274.1, on the reverse strand, counting down.
GCCGCCGACGCCGCCACGCCTTTCCAGAAACTGCATTCGAGCGTGTCGCGGTTCGTCGGCCAGAACGTGTTCAACAGGTCGTATGCCAGGAAAAGACTCGCCGCCGACGGCACCGACGCTGAAACACAGCCATACATAATCATGAATATTAAATATGAATTCGTTCCTTGGTCTGTATATTTTGGACGTGTGCAGCTATTCGTCGCTCCCGGGGGTTGGAGAGGATGCATGTGAACTTGAGCGCGAGTAAAATGAAAACAGGAATAAAACATCCATTAGCACGTGTGGTGTGTGAATAATGCGAATGACTGCGTTTGAAAACGTCATCGTATTCAATAGTGTATTGTTGTAATAATCATGATTACATCAGCTGAAACAGTATCGTTTCCTGGTCCCGGCAAACCTTCTGTTGGTACTCTGTGAAATACTAGTACCCAAGTTTGATGCACGTTTTCACTAGTATATACATATACATATACAATATTCGTTCTAATGAAAAGCAAACCGACGTGAAACACACTTTCAAGTAGATCAATGTGTTTCAGTCCGTTCACCGACTCGCTCCCATCCACAAAACAAAACGAAAAAAACATCAGCAGTGCTTATTACCGTACCAATTACTCATATGTATTTGATTAACTTACCAAGAATCGAGGTGGACATGCCGCGATACAGACTTGTAAATCCCTCGTCCCTGTACACGGTCCTCAGTGCGTGTCTGATGCCCGCGTAGGCCGAATCCTGCTTCTCGTATGGCTGCACGATGAGGCGGGTCTTCACCGTGTCCAGCGGGTAAGTTGTCACCGTGGCACAGAAGCCGCAGATCCCGCCAAGCATTATCGCACGGAACGGTGGAAGGTTTCCGTACGAATCGAGCATCGTCTCCCTGAGCATGATGTAGGTGCCATACTGCACGGTCGTGTAGGGAACCATCCGCACACACCCGGTGAAGTTTCCCTTAAACAGCGACTTCCATCCTTCCTTTCGCCACAGGATCCACGCCAATTTGAATATGCCGCCATTTTGAAGTAAGGTTCTGCATGCCGCCGCTTCCGGTGTGCCAACCTGCGAGAGTATTTTGGCGACATCTAACGGAGCGGTCAGTGTGCGTGAGGCCACGCCGGCCATTGAGCCACAGAACGCGTCCTGCCATATCGTGAGTCTTCTGTCCTTTACCGGCATTTTGTATTTCCCGAGTGTGCATGCGATTGGAATGGCGACGTCATTTAAGGCCGGGTCAATGGGTTTAGTACTAAATCCCATATATTACCTGTACACGTACATGTACATGTTCAAGTAGAAGTACAATGGGGGGGGGGGGGGGGGGAAAGGGGGGGGGGGGGGAAATCCCAAAATCAAAACTGAATATTTACAATAAAAAAAAATGTATATTCAGCTCAGAAATCAGAATAATCCTGATCTGATGCCAGGTCCTCGTCACACCAGAATCACTTGGCCCCCTCCCAAAAGCAGTAGGATCAGTTATAATCTCACTACTTTTATAATGGGCAATAACCCAATACAACTCCGAGGTAACAAAAGAGCCAAAGATAAAAACTACCCGAGGCCCAAACTAGTAACGTCGCTAGGAACAAATAATGACGTGTCTTGGTAACTATATAGTGACGTAACGTTGTATACGTCACCGTTGCGACATTTCGTACATTTCAAGTTCGTGTTATGCCAGCAGTATGCATTTCCTCTTGTGACTTAGTCTAACTCAAATAATATGCGTTTTTCGTCTTCTCTCTCAGAAACAAATAAATATTCAACCCTAAATTGTAATAACATTATCTAGTGCCAGGTCCGTACATTTGAAATCAAAGGCATCAATTTATTTATTTAATTAATGGTGTCTGTCAACAGCTAACCTCAGTTTAGGCCGGGTCAACGAACATCCCAAAATCAGATCATGAAATCGTGGGTGGCAGGTGGGAGCACGCGATGGGTAATTTAACGATCGGGGTTCATCTTTGCCGGAATCCCGACTGGAGACCTTGTTTGGTCCTCACATATATACGTCTTTGGCATTTTGTATGTGACAGTTGAATCTGGTTATACCCCTTATGTGAGTATTAAGATATTCGTAATCCTATTTTAGGGGAAGGGGCCAAGTGACTTTGGTGTGGTATGGACCTGGCACCAGGTCAGGTTATTCTAATTTCAGGGCTGAATATATTTGTTCTCGATGTAAATATTCCGTTCTGATTTTGGGATCCCCCCCCCCCCAATGGGTTAAAATTAAAATGGGATCAAACCCGTTTACCCGGCCTTACATGACCGGAGCTGTTGATAGGCCGTTAAACACTAATACACAAACAAACAGATCATGAAATCAACTTGATGGAATAATCTGGTTTCAGTCACGAGTCCATCATAAATGAAATGTGGAGGTGACTGGAGAAATGGGGCTTATGGAATTTGTGCCCAATGTAGCTCCAGATCAAATAGCACACTTCTGTAGCCTGATACCGATCTGTATTGCTTATTGGAAGCATGGCATGTGTTTCATTGCTGGAATGGCGAACAGTGCAGATCCTAATCAGAATGTGCGAAATCCTGATCAGAATGTGCGAAATCACAGGCTGATCTGGATCTACACTGGTTGCAAAACACATAAAACCCATTTTCCCTGTCACAGCCACATGTGTGTTTATCTGTCAGTCAAGTTTGCCATTTCAGGTGAGCGATACAGGGGCCAGTTTCACTAAACTTCGTACACTAAAATGTTCGTAAGTGCAAAATTATTATCTGTAAATTGCACATTAACAATGTTTTATTGTAAACAATTATTGGATTTACATTTATTGAGCACAGGATGCATATGCAGCCTATACTCAATAAATGTAAATTCATCAATTGAAATTTCCAGACGATCCTACTAAATTTGCACTTACGAACATTTTAGTTGTACAATGTTTAGTGAAACGGGCCCCAGGTCCATTTGGACCTCTTGCTTTTTCTATATGATCATCGTGTTTGCAAGTTTGGCGAGTATACACTGTAACGTGCTAAAGTGGCTGAAACATTTTAAATCACATTTGATTGGATGTACTTGTATGCTGAGCACTTGAAAATTGACGTTTCAATGTCGTATGTGGACAACATAAAAGCATTTATAAGATATAAGCATGCAGTATGAAATGGAGATAAGGCATGAAATGGATATAAGGTAATCAATGCAATGACCGCCTTAAATGATATTTAGAACATTTTGCATAAAACAAATGCGGGTCAGTATATATACATGAATGTGTACAGAAAACAAAACAACACACTTTACAGTGATGTATTACAAAAATATACTTTTTAATATACCCTTTTAACCTAACCCATGAATATATACCCATGAATGTATAACCCTAACCCTTAACCTACCCCAAGATATTATACAATGAATGTATAACCCTAATAACCCGTAAACCCATGATTATACATGATATATAACCCTACCCTAATACCCATGATATATACATGAATGTATAACCCTAACCCTAACCCTAACCCATGATATATACATGAATGTATAACCCTAACCCTAACCCATGATATATACATGAATGGGTCCAGAAAACAAAACAACACACTATACAGTGATGTATTACAAAAATATACTTTTTTTAATTAAAAATTGTCACTAAATACATCTAAAGTTTATAATGAAACATACACAAACTGTAGCAGCCGTTATACATGCACTACATGTTGAATACAGAACCAATGTACCACACAGTGGCGGATCCAGGATTTCGCCGAAGGGGGGTCCCAGTAGAAATTCGAATGACTTATTTTCAGTACATAATGCTCATGTGATAAGGCACATTGTGAATGGGCTCTCTATACTATCTGAAACTTGAATAGTTTAAAAAAAAAAGTTTAAACTTTCATTTATTTTACAACGATTACAAACAAGCGCGAGAGCACTTATACAAATGCTTTCGTTGGCACAGATGAAGGTGTAAGGGCGGTCATTAATGTGGGAGGAAACCGGAGAACCTGGAGGAAACCCACTTGTCAGATCTGGCGACCATCATACCACCTCACATACTGCCCCAGCCGAGGATCGAACCCGGGGCCGCATTGGTGAGAAGCGCGCTCGTTACCGATTGCGCTAACCGGAAAACCCTTGATTAGTTGCGAGGGTGGCCCAGAAGAAATTTGAATGACTTATTTTTAGTACATAATGCTCATGTGATAAGGCACATTGTGAATGGTAATATCTGAACCTTGATTAGTTGTGAATGGTAACTCTTGCAATCTACTCCTGTACCATCCATACGGACGGTACAGGAGTAGATTGCAAGAGTTACCGTTCGCAACAAGACCTTGATCTGATAATATCACCCTTATTTGACAGTGCTTGTTATTTTTTTTACAGATTGCACAAATCTCAATTGCAAAGAAAATAATCTGGAATCCTGAAATGGGGGGGGAGCCAAGCCCCCTGGGCCACCCGCCTGAATCCGCCACTGCCACAAATATACAAATGTACCAAGGTCTGATCATTAAATACATTAAATATACCTAAAAGTATCAATAAGTGGGGAAAAATCAGTTGAGAAAAAAATGTTTACTCCCTGTTAGAACACAATGTGTTATAACGGGGAGTAAAAATTCTTAACTTACATTTTGTTCATTTATTGATACTTGTAGGTATATTTAATGTATGTATAGGCATTGGTATGTTACCTCAACCTGTGCTATAAACATAGGACATTTATTGCTCAAGATGTGCTGTTACAATGTAATAACACATTGCATTAAATATCATAATACAATAGTGTAATAAATAAAATGAGATTACTACAGAAATTATGTAAGGTGATCAGTAGCCGATTTCATCATTTCTAGCAAAGTATACTTTGAGGGAGTCTTTTCCCAAAATGCATTATTTCATACAGAACTAACTACTGCATATATTTGATGATTAAAAGTATGCAGAATTATTATACTGAATTTATTACATTATCACAGCCAAAATGGCTGTGATAATGTAATAAATTCAGTATAATAACAAGAAAGGAGGCAAAGCCACGAAGGCCAGGTTTTTTCCAAGCATAGACACTTGGATAACATAATTATACCCACTTTTTGTAGACTAGATGGCCGTGGCCTGCATGTCGCGCCTTGGGGCGAGGCATGGACACTAAAAAAATAGATATAGTAGATGGAAAAACTTTAACCAAAAAACTTTAACCGGACACACGGACGAACGGACGGACGTATGCCAAAATGCTGACGATATCGCGCTTTCCGCAAGCAGGTGTGACAATGATGATAAACACCAATGTGAAGTATCGAGGTATTGGGTGAAGCAGTTGCAGAGATATAGTACACGAAAAAACTTTAACAAAAAAATTCAAATTGTAATTTGAACTTGACATAGGGCACCAGGATCGCGCTTTTCCGCAAGCAGGTGTGACAATGAATGATAAACACCCATGTGAAGTATCGAGGTATTGGGTGAAGCAGTTGCAGAGATATAGTACACGAAAAAAACTTTAACAAAAAAATTCAAAGTAATTTGAACTTGACATAGGGCACAGGATCGCGCTTTCCGCAAGCAGGTGTGACAATGATGATAAACACCCATGTGAAGTATCGAGGTATTGGGTGAAGCAGTTGCAGAGATATAGTACACGAAAAAACTTTAACAAAAAAATTCAAAGTAATTTGAACTTGACATAGGGCACAGGATCGCGCTTTCCACAAGCAGGTGTGACAATGATGATAAACACCCATGTGAAGTATCGAGGTATTGGGTGAAGCAGTTGCAGAGATATAGTACACGAAAAAACTTTAACAAAAAAATTCAAAGTAATTTGAACTTGACATAGGGCACAGGATCGCGCTTTCCGCAAGCAGGTGTGACAATGATGATAAACACCCATGTGAAGTATCGAGGTATTGGGTGAAGCAGTTGCAGAGATATAGTACAAGAAAAAACTTTAACAAAAAAATACAAAGTAATTTGAACTTGACATAGGGCACAGGATCGCGCTTTCCGCAAGCAGGTGCGACAATGATGATAAACACCCATGTGAAGTATCAAGGTATTGGGTGAAGCAGTTGCAGAGATATAGTACACGAAAAAACTTTAACAAAAAAATACAAAGTAATTTGAACTTGACATAGGGCACAGGATCGCGCTTTCCGCAAGCAGGTGCGACAATGATGATAAACACCCATGTGAAGTATCAAGGTATTGGGTGAAGCAGTTGCAGAGATATAGTACACGAAAAAACTTTAACAAAAAAATTCAAAGTAATTTGACCTTGACATTGGGCACAGGATCACGCTTTCCGCAAGCAGGTGCGACCAATGATGATAAGCACCCATGTGAAGTATCAAGGTATTGGGTGAAGCAGTTGCAGAGATATAGTACACGAAAAAACTTTAACAAAAAAATTCAAAGTAATTTGACCTTGACATTGGGCACAGGGGCCGCACGGTTGGGGTTAGAATGAAAAATATGGATGATGATAAACACCCATGTGAAGTTTTCAAGGTAATGGGCGAAGCAGTTGCAGAAGATATAGTATAAAACGAAAAAGTTTTAACCAAAAAAAAACTCTAACCAGACGTACGTTAAAAAGTTAACGTTGAAAATGGCTAAGTCAATTACGTAGAAATAATAGGTGAAGGTAAAAAAATGGTCACATGTTGGATAGTTGTATGTGGTAGGCACCCCTTGGTTATGAAGCTGTGAAAGTTTGGTGGTCCTAGGTGGTACAGTACGAAAGAAATGGACTTAAACACGAAAACTTAACATTGTAAACGCGAAAACTTAACATTGAAAATGGCTAAGTCGATTACGCGGAAAAAATGGGTGAAGTTAAAAAAAAAGTAACATGTTGGATAGTGATATGTGGTGGGCACCCCTTGATTATGAAGCTGTGAAAGTTTGGTGGTCCTAGGTGGTACAGTAACAAAGAAATGGACTCAAACACGAAAACTTAACATTGATTGTGGACGCCGCCCGCCCGCCCACCCGCCCGCCCGGCTTTTGCCAATCCAATAGCCTGGATTTTTTTAAAAAAAACCTGGCTAAAAATTAATAAATTTATCCTTAAATTGAAAATTTCTCCCTCAAAGTATGCTTTGCTAGATAAGTATACTTTGCAATGTTGGTGAAATAGGCTACTGATAAGCCCCAATTCTCACAGCTATGTTTGATGTTGAGTTTTAGAACCATTGCCATAGTTACCAACAAAATGGAGACATCAGAATTATTATACTGAATTTATTAAATAATCACAGACAAAATGGCTGTGATAATGTTATAAATTCAGTATAATAACAAGAAACGAGGCAAAGCCACGAAGGCCAGGTTTTTTCCAAGCATAGACACTTGGATAACATAATTATACCCACTTTTTGTAGACTAGATGGCCGTGGCCTGCATGTCGCGCCTTGGGGCGAGGCATGTACACTAAAAAAAATAGATATAGTAGATGGAAAAACTTTAACCAAAAAACTTTAACCGGACACACGGACGTACGGACGGACGTATGCCAAAATGCCGACGATATCGCGGTTTCCGCAAGCGGACGCGACAATGATGATAAACACCCATGTGAAGTATCAAGGTAATGGGTGAAGCAGTTGCAGAGATATAGTACACAAAAAAACTTTAACAAAAAAATTCAAAGTAATTTGACCTTGACATTGGGCACAGGGGTCGCACGGTTGGGAGGTAGAATGAAAATATGGATGATGATAAACACCCATGTGAAGTTTCAAGGTAATGGGCGAAGCAGTTGCAGATATATAGTATAACGAAAAACTTTTAACCAAAAAACTTTAACCAGACGTACGTTAAAAAGTTAACGTTGAAAATGGCTAAGTCAATTACGTAGAAATAATAGGTGAAGGTAAACAAAAATGGTCACATGTTGGATAGTTGTATGTGGTGGGCACCCCTTGGTTATGAAGCTGTGAAAGTTTGGTGGTCCTAGGTGGTACAGTACATTGAAAATGGCTAAGTCGACTGCGCGGAAAAAATGGGTCAAGTTAAAAAAAAGTAACATGTTGGATAGCGATATGTGGTGGGCACCCCTTGATTATGAAGCTTTGAAAGTTTGGTGGTCCTAGGTGGTACAGTACCAAAGAAATGGACTTAAACACGAAAACTTAACATTGAAAACGCGAAAACTTAACATTGATTGTGGACGCCGCCCGCCGCCTGCCCGCCCGGCTTTCGCCAATCCAATAGCCTGGATTTTTTTTCAAAAAACCTGGCTAAAAATTAATAAATTCATCATATCAGTGTAGGATGATATTCTGATGCATTAATGTGTTGATTGAATACGATATTTATTAAACGCGTTGACTTATTTCTTGAGAAACTATAAAAAACAAGAGGGCCATGATGGCCCTAATTCGCTCATCTGACTCCATGAACACCAGAGGAGAATGTGACATTGAGTTCATAAGAGTTTTAAAAAAATTGTGCTATTGTTAGATGGCAGTCATCTTGGATTAAATGATGACTCTCATTTTACCAAATCTGAAAATGCTTCACCCAAGGATCTTTACTTACTATGAAGTTTGGCCAGCATCGGCCATGTGGTTCCTGAGAAAAAGACGTTCAAAATCTCGAATAAATGGACCTTTTGGAGGCCACCATGGATGACATAATCATCTTATTCCGACAAATATTGCACCAGAGCAATCACCTCATCGATACCTTCAATTTGATATATGACATGAGCATATTTGGTCAAAAATACAATTTGACCCCAATGGCCACGCCCATTTTTGACCCCGGGGTCACCATTTTAACACCTTTGAAAGAGCATTCTACGTCGATCATTCCTACCAAGTTTCGTCGAAATCCGACTAGCGGTTCATGAGAAGAAGATTTTTTAAGAATTTGTGCTATTTTTAGACGGCGGCCATCTTGGATTAGCGACGACCTCCGTTTTAACAAATCTAAAAAGGCTTCACCCATGGACCATAACTTTTAAGTTTGGCTATAATGGGCCAAGCGGTTCATGTGAAGAAGAATTTTGAAATCTCTACGGGCCACGCCCATTTTTGACCCCGGGGTCACCATTTTAACGACTTTGAAAGAGCATTGTACATCGATCATTCCTACCAACTTTTGTCGAAATCCGGTTGGCGGTTCTTGAGAAGAAGATTTTTTTGAAGAATTTGTGCTATTTTTAGACGGTAGCCATCTTTGATTACGTGACAACGTCATTTTAACAATTTTGTAATCCCCCTACCTAAGGACCATGACCATGAAGTTTGGTGACTATAGGCCCAATGGTTACCGAGGAGAAGACGTTTGAAAATGTTCACGGACGACGGACGACGGACGACGGACGGACACATTGCGGTAACAATAGCTCACATGAGCTCAGGTGAGCTAAACAAGAGGGCCATGATGGCCCTAATTCGCTCACCTGACTCCATGAACACCAGAGGAGAATGTGACATTGAGTTCATGTGTTTTAAAAAAATTGTGCTATTTTTAGATGGCAGTCATCTTGAAAATGCTTTACCCAGCATCGGCCATGTGGTTCCTGAGAAAAAGACGTTAAAAATCTTGAATAAATGGACCTTTTGGTGGCCATCATGGATGACATAATCATCCGATTCCGACAACAAATATTGCACCAGAGTGATCGCCTCATTGATACCTTCAATTTGATATATGACATGACCATACTCAGTCAAAAATAAAATTTGACCCCAATTTGACCCCACGGGCCACGCCCATTTTTGACCCCGGGGTCACCATTTTAACAACTTTCAAAGAGCAATGTACATCGATCATTCCTACCAAGTTTCGTCGAAATCCGGCTAGCGGTTCATGAGAAGAAGATTTTTTAAGAATTTATGCTATTTTTAGACGGCGGCCATCTTGGATTAGCGATGACCTCCATTTTAACAAATAAATTGAAAAGGTTTCACCCATGGACCATAACTTTTAAGTTTGGCTACCATGGGCCAAGCGGTTCATGTGAAGAAGAATTTTGAAATCTCTACTAAAAGAACCTTTTGACATTTCGGCGACCATCTTGGATGACATAACAATCCGATTTGGACAAAAAATGTACCAGAGTGATCGCCTCATTGATACCTTCGATTTGATATATAACATGACCATATTCGGTCAAAAATAAAATTTGACCCCACGGGCCACGCCCATTTTTGACCCCAGGGTCACCATTTTAACAAATTTGAAAGAGCATTGTACATCGATCATTCCTCCCAAGTTTCGTCGAAATCCGGCTAGCGGTTCATGAGAAGATTTTTTAAGAATTTATGCTATTTTTAGACGGCGGCCATCTTGGATTAGTGATGACCTCCATTTTAACAAATCTGAAAAGGCTTCACGCATGGACCATAACTTTTAAGTTTGGCTACCATGGGCCAAGCGGTTCATGTGAAGACAAATTTTGAAATCTCTAATAAAAGAACGACCTTTTGACCTTTCGGCGGCCATCTTGGATGACATAACAATCCGATTTCGACAGAAAATGCACCAGAGTGATCGCCTCATTGATACCTTCAATTTGATATATGACATGACCATATTCGGTCAAAAATAAAATTTGACCCCAATTTGACCCCACGGGCCACGCCCATTTTTGACCCCGGGGTCACCATTTTAACAACTTTGAAAGAGCAATGTACATCGATCATTCCTACCAATTTTCGTCGAAATCTGGCAAGCGGTTCATGAGAAGAAGATTTTTTAAGAATTTATGCTATTTTTAGACGGCGGCCATCTTGGATTAGCGATGACCTCCATTTTAACAAATCTGAAAAGGCTTCACCCATGGACCATAACTTTTAAGTTTGGCTACCATGGGCCAAGCGCTTCATGTGAAGAAGAATTTTGAAATCTCTAATAAAAGAACGACCATTTGACCTTTCGGTGGCCATCTTGGATGACATAACAATCCGATTTCGACAAAAAATGCACCAGAGTGATCGCCTCATTGATACCTTCAATTTGATATATGAAATGACCATATTCAGTCAAAAATAAAATTTGACCCCAATTTGACCCCACGGGCCACGCCCATTTTTGACCCCAGGGTCACCATTTTAACAACTTTGAAAGAGCAATGTACATCGATCATTCCTACCAAGTTTTGTCAAAATCCGGTTGGCGGTTCTTGAGAAGAAGATTTTTTAAGAATTTGTGCTATTTTTAGACGGCGGCCATCTTGGATTACATAATGACGTCATTTTAACAATTTTGTAATCCCCCTACCTAAGGACAATGACCATGAAGTTTGGTGACTATAGACCCAATGGTTACCGAGGAGAAGACGTTTGAAAATGTTCACGGACGACGACGACGGACGACGGACACATTGCGGTAACAATAGCTCACATGAGCTTCGCTCAGGTGAGCTAAAAAAAGTAGTCATAGGCTTGTTTCTTGAAATCATTATAAGTAAACTTGTTTAATAAACATATTAAGTCATCACTCACGCAAGATACTGCACATAATTGGAACAGTCTCCGCGAAACTGCCAACATTTTACAGGACATTTTACAGGACATTTGGTCTGAAAAAAAATTGAAATTTTTACCACTGGACAAAATTTTACCAGACCGAAAAAAAAACAACAATTATAAAAGTAAACTTGATTTTGTGTGATATTTAAGTATATCAGTCATATAAGAAAAGCTAGCTAGCACCAGAAACGCATACCAAAGGAAGGTGATTTCATTAAAGCTTAGAAAATATATATATATTTTTTTATATATAGTCAGACATTCGGTCCGCCACTTCCGGTTTACCGTCGGACCAGCGGCAATTTTAACGGACATGTCCGACAGACCAACGACTTTCGCAGAGACTGTTGGAATGTATAAGAATTAAAATGCATAATGACTTTGTGTATGTGCGTGTAGCATCGCAATACAGTGAGGTTAGCTAATATTTAGCAATTCTGAGAAGTTCAAACCATTTCCACCTAAAGTCTGATAAACGTAATGTCAAGAGAATAACAGCTCGGCTAACTGGTAGGCTATGGAACGGTTTCACCAGCAAGTACAATATTGCACTGTTGAAAGGAGTGCAGACATGTCCATGTTGTAATTAAGTGTGTGGCTGTGACTGGAGAAATTGGGCTTATAGGTATTGCGGCCAGTGTAGATCCAGATCAGCCTGTGCATCCGCAGTCTGATCAGGATCTGCACTGTTCGCCATTCCATCATTGAAACACCAGTCACGCGTCGAGCAAGCAATATAGATCAGAATTAGGCTACCGGAGTGTGCTATTTGATCAGGAGCTACACAGGTTACATGAGCCATATTTCTCCAGTCATAGCCACACATGCACCTGTGATGTTCAAACAAAGGGAGTTTGCCGAATGTGATTATTCAACCCGGACTGACTTTGCTATATTCATGATATTGTAACATTGACAATGCCTACTATTTGATACCAGCCAGGGCCCGGTTGCTCAAAACCTTTGTTAGCTTAACAGACTGTTAAATCCTTAGCAATGGTAAGGATTTAACAGTCTGTTAAGCTAACAGAAACTTTGGGAAAATCCTAAAATCAGAACTGAATATTTACAATAACAAAACTATATATTCAGCCCTGCAATCAGAATAATCCTGATCTGATGCCAGGTCCTCGCCACACCAGAGTCACTTGGCCCCTCCCAAAAGCAGTAGGATCAGTAATAATCTTACTACTTTTATAATGGACAATAACCCAATTCAACTCCCAGGTAACTAAAGAGCCAAAGATAAAAACGTACCTGAGGGCCAAACCAGGCAAATAGTGATTCCTATAAGGAGGAACCCATACCGTTAATTTACGCCGTCTCATTCGCCCGACCACCACCCACTATCTTTGAACTGCCAATTTTGCTGAATGTTGAGCATTACAGTGGAACCCCCCAAAGTGGCCACAAGGGAAGGTCCCCAAGGTGTCCATTAGAGAGATTTCACTTTCACAAGAACACTCCATACAGATGTGCGCATACAGATGTGCTTTTCAATCACAAACAGGTGTGATCACAATGGAATACATGATAATGAAACAAATGAAATTTAAGAATTTAAATTAACAGAAAAATTCTGGGTGTCCGGTTTAGGGAGGTGCCATTGTAACTATGTTAGGGAACCATTCCAGCAACAAGAAACACATCAGTTTGAACTTGTACCAACAGCTGAGGAAAAAAGTACCCTATAAAACTCAGACACATGTAGACACAAATCACCATGTAATCTGATGAGATTCCACCTCATATTTTAATTGTTGAAGTGTATATATTTCTGGATGGTGAATATGCTGAATGATTAGGATTTACACAGTTGGTCTGCCGGCGGTCCCATCACAGGTATAAAATTCCACTATCCTTCGGACTAACTTTCTACACTACATATTTCCTAAAATGTGGCTGTGACTGGAGAAATCTGGGTTGTGGCATTACCAGTGTGAACGCAGGTCAGAAATATACAGTGCGAAGGTATATAACAAGATGATCGCCGGTGAGTGTCTCGCCCACGAAGGTCAAGGTCAAAATGTGAGGAAGCTATTGATGAAGTTTATTAATGATCCAACTAACGGATCACGAGATATTCAACATTTGGACGCTTGTCCAAAATTGTAGACGCGAAAGTCAAGGTCACCAAGGTCAAGTTCACCCGAATAACACTGGGTGGTTAGCCATAAATGTGAGGAAGCTATTGATGAAGTTTGGTAAAAATCCAATGTTGCACCCTCGTGATCAGAATATATCATTCAAAACTTGGTCGAGACAAAAAGCGAGACTGATCATAAATGTCCTAAACCACATTTCTACATACACAAGCCCAGAATTTAACACAAACAAGTTGTTAGACATCATTGGTAAGTTGTGTGTGCATGGCCGGGTCTAGTGATACACCTATTATATCATCCAAGGCATATTTCTCCAGTTAGGACCACACATGCAAGCATATTGTGAGATGAACTATATAAATTGTAAGTGTATGGATGGGTCTCGTCCATGTCTAATCATGTAAGTCACATTTCTCACGTTGGTAAGTTGCAAGTGTATGGTTGGGTATACAACCAGGTCTAGCGAGGCAGCTACCATCCAAGTCAGATTTCTCCAGCAATGTAGGTAAAGTGCGAATGTACGGCCCGGGTGTACAATTGGGTCGAGGGTGACACCAATCATCTCTGTGGCAGAGGACTCTGTGTGGCCGACTGGTGCCGACTCTTGTCATATGTTCGGTCGTAGCCTGCAGGCAGAAAACATGCCAATAAATCCAACATATAATGTTCAATGCTGGTGGAAACACGACATATAAAGTGAATGCTTAACATTTGTAACTACCTGTGTATCTAGCATATTAGTTCACTGATTGATAGTTGTATAGCCACATAATGTAAAACGGTAAATATTTTGATCTAAGTTAAAACCTACATAGTTGGACAGGATAATCAGAAAAATAGGAAATCAGTAGGACTGATGGAGGATGTACCCATCATTTGTCCTTGAGCACAGGGGCCGCACGGGTGGGCTATAAAATGAAAATATGGATGGTGACAAAAATAAGTGTATGAAGTTTGAAAGTGAATAGGTTTAACATCATATAGAGACAGGACCACCGTTGAAAGTCTCATCCGACAGACCAGTGGGATGGAAATACATTCATTGAGCTCACAACCTCCAGTATTGAAGTCCAATGCCATATCCTCTAGGACACGGCCAATCACTTTGACAGATGAACAGGGTGGCGACTATATGTATCCAGAAAACAGAAAAAAGTTTGAGGTACATAACAAGAATGCCGAAGGTCACAAAATATGCCCGTTGAGGCAAGGCCAGTCAACAAGGGGAGATACCTCACTGAAAACCAATAGGGACCTTCATCTTGACGTCATAAACATGTATACTGAATTTGGTTATAATCCATCAAGTACTGGTAGAACTTGAGTTAGTGCGTGGACAAAGTTACAGTCCAAAAATAAAATATGGCCGCCAAGCGGAGATAATTTATCGGAAATTTTTCAAAATTAATAGGCTTCTTCATCTTGCTGTGATAAACATGTGATTGGTCAAGTAAAACTTGAGTTATTGCGTGGACAAGGATACAGTGTGAAAATTAACAAGAGCTGTAGGAGAACAGCATAGCTAGACTACGAGGGTTGTCGATGTACACATAGCTTGACAAAGAAGGTGGCTGCGGCCTACATAAAAACCTTAACCAAGGTTGACTAAAAACATTAACCAAGGGAAACTAGAAATGTGGCCTGTCGGCATACGAATACCCCCACTGGCAGCCAAAGAAAACGAGGCATTTTTGATTATAAGCCATTTAGCCGAGCGTTAAGGTTTCAAATGCATGAAGTCTGTGACCTTGACCCTGGGCATAGTGTGATAATCCATGCATTGGTGTAGAAGATATAGAGCGGAAGGGAATTTCAATAGGTTTGACCTTTGACCTTCAACTATGAACTTGACCTTGGATGTAGGTGCGTGGTTATTGATCGAGACACACCTTCTCATCCTGAGAAACATTTGTGCCAAGGCATTTGATAATCCATGCATCGGTGTAGAAGATAGAGCGGAAGAGAATTTCAATAGGCTTGACCTTTGACCTTCAACTGTGACCTTGACCTTGGACGTAGATGCGTGGTTATTGATTGTGACACACCTTCTCATCATGAGAAACATTTGTGCCAAGCCATTTGATAATCCATGCATCGGTGTAGAAGATATAGAGCGGAAGGGAATTTCAATAGGTTTGACCTTTGACCTTCAACTGTGACCTTGGACGTAGGTGCGTGGTTAGCAATTTGATAATCCATGCATCAGTGTAGAAGATATAGAGCGGAAGGGAATTTCAATAGGTTTGACCTTTGACCTTCAACTCAATCAACTGTGACCTTGACCTTGGACGTAGGTGCGTGGTTTTCCAAGTATGGTTGCTGTAGGCCCAGGAGTATTCCATATACAAGTTTGAGTAAAAAACGTAACCAAGGGGAGATAACTAAGTAATCCAAGGATAAAAGTAGGTCAAGGTCAAATATAGGTCAGGGATTATTGATGTACATCACTAGGAGATGAAGTTGTCCAAGTATGGTTGATGTAGGCCCAGAAGTATTCCATATACAAGCTTGACTATAAACATTAACCAAGTAATTGAAGGTTAAATGTAGGTGAAGGTAAAATAAAGGCCAGGGGTTATTGATGTACATCCCTATGAGAAAAAGTTATCCAAGTATGGTGTCTGTATGCACAATAGTATTTCATCTACAAGCTTGACTAAAAACCTTAACCAAGGTTGAGTAAAAACCTTAACCAAGGGGAATTAAGTAAGTAATTTAAGGTTAAATGTAGGTCAATGTCAAATATAGGTCAGGGGTTGTTGATGTACATCACTAGGAGATGAAGTTGTCCAAGTATGGTTGGTGTAGGGCCATGAGTATTCCATCTACAAGCTTGACTAAAAACCTTAACCAAAGAGAATTAAGTAAGTAATTCAAGAGGAAATGTAGGTCAAGGTCAAATATAGATCAGGGGTTATTGATGTACATCACAATGAGAAAAGGTTGTCCAATTATGGTGTCTGTATGCACAATAATATTCCATGTACAAGCTTGAGTAAAAAGCTTAACCAAGGTCGAGTAAAAACCTTAACCAAGGGGAATTAAGTAAGTAATTCAAGGTTAAATGTAGGTCAAGGTCAAATATAGGCCAGGGGTTGTTGATGTACATCACTAGGAGATGAAGTTGTCCGAGTAGGGCCAGGAGTATTCCATCTACAAGCTTGACTAAAAACGTTAACCAAGGGGAATTAAGTAATTCAAGAGGAAATGTAGGTCAAGGTCAAATATAGATCAGGGGTTATTGATGTACATACCTATGAGAAAAGGTTGTCGAAGTATGGTGTCTGGATGCAGAATAGTATTGAATGTACAAGCTTGAAAAAAAACCTTAACCAAGGTTGACTAAAAACCTTAACCAAGGGGAATTAAGTAAGTAATTCAAGAGGAAATGTAGGTCAAGGTAAAATATAGATCAGGGGTTATTGATGTGCATCACTAGGAGATGAAGTTGTCCAAGTATGGTGGGTGTAGGGCCAGTAGTATTGCATATACAAACTTGACTAAAAACCTTAACCAAAGTTGACTAAAAACCTTAACCAAGGGGAATTAACCAAGTAATTCAAGAGGAAATGTAGGTCAAGGTCAAATATAGATCAGGGGTTATTGATGTACATCACTAGGAGATGAAGTTGTCCAAGTATGGTGGGTGTAGGGCCAGTAGTATTCCATATACAAGCTTGACTAAAAACCTAAACCAAGGCGTGACGGTGACGCCGACGCCGACGCCGGGGTGACAACATAAGCTCTACTTATTCTTCGAATAGTCGAGCTAAAAATGGCCGCCAAGGTGAGATAAGTGATCGGAAATGTTTTAAAATATGCTTCTTCATCTTGCCATGTTAAACATGTATACCGAATTTGGTTACGATCCGTCAAGTAGAACTCTAATTATTGCGTGGACAAGCTGTGCCCACCTGCCGCCCACACAAGGTGAATACACAATACGCGTACAGAAATGGATACTTTTAAATAATTTTCAAATTAATTTTAACAAGATATATTATTGTATTTGTTCAGAAAGTTTGTAAACTGTTTTCAATACCATGTACATTGTATCTGACTTGAAACTGGTTAATACACGGTCTGCGTGTCTTGTTCCCTGAGCACTCACCGTATGGGAAATATCGCACAACCATCCAGATATCTGTGTTCATCTTCAACACCTTCACCGCCTGAAATCATTAACCAGTAACAAGGGGTACTTTCCAGGTATGTGATCAGAAGCATCCTTAACCTAATACATGCTGAGGTTTGTTTGTGTATTGGTGTTTAACGGCCTATCAACAGCTAAGGTCATTTAATGCTGGGCCAACATGTTTGATCATGCATTTAACCTGCTGCATTGGGGGTAAAATCCCAAAATCAGAACGGAATATTTACATCGAGATAAATAGAAATTCACCCCTGAAATTAGAATAACCTGACCTGGTGCCAGGTCCGTACCACACCAAAGTCACTTGGCCCCTTCCCCTAAAGTAATACCGGTAGGATGACTATAACCAGAGTATAACCAGATTCAACTCTCAACTACAAGAAAGCCAAAGACGTCATTGAGGACCACACCAGGTCTCCAGTCGAGATTCCAGTAAGGATAAACCCCGATCGTTAAATTACCCATCGCGTGCTACCACCAACCACATGCCGATGTGACACCATTTTTCTCACAAAATTATGCACAGTTGTTACCACGGTTCCAATGAGTGGTCACAACATATACTTTTGAGAAGAAGTAAGAACAAGAGTCTGTTAGAGGACTAAGAACAACCAGCTGGTGCAGGTCTGGGATGTGTGGCAGATAGTGTGAACCAGATCAAAACTAATGAAAATATTGTGAAAATGCAACATTTGATGATGGACAGATGGATGGATGTACATACAAACAGATGCTGACACCACCGGGGTCATAGCATAAGCTCTCCTATCTTCGGTAAGAGCACTAAAAGTTATTTCATTTTGTTTATTCCCCATATATATTCCCCATTATCTGCACAGTCTGATCAGGATCTGCACTGTTTATCATTCCACCCGTCATGCTTCCAACAAGCTATATATATCGATATTAGACTACAGGAGTGTGCTAGTTGATCAGGAGCTACACAATTCCCTATTTCTCCAGTCAGAGCCATATAATTTGTATTTGTGAACAGTAATAAGAACTATGGAGCAATATGCAGCGGGCCGAAGTTGGTTCTAACATTTAATGTGTTAATACATTGTGCTTACCTCTGTGTGTTCTATATCCTCAAAATTAATCTCGTTCACTGACAGGATCTGAAACAAGAGCTGTAGGAGAACAGCATAGCTCGACTAAAAACCTTAACCGAGGAAAATTAAGTAAGTAATTCAAGGTTAAATGTAGGTCAATGTCAGATATAGGTCAGGGGATATTGATGTACATTACTAGGAGATAAGTTTTCCAAGTATGGTTGCTGTAGGCCCAATTCCATATACAAGCTTGACTATAAACACTAACCAAGTTTGAGTACAAACCTTAACCAAGGGAAAATAAGTAAGTAATTCAAGGTTAAATGTAGGTGAAGGTAAAATATAGGTCAGGGGTTATTGATGTACATCCCTATGAGAAAAAGTTATCCAAGTATGGCGTCTGTATGCACAATATTATTGTATCTACAAGCTTGACTAAAAACCTTAACCAAGGTTGACTAAAAACCTTAACCAAGGGGAATTAACTAAGTAATTCAAGGTTAAATGTAGGTCAAGGTCAACTATAGGTCAGGGGTTGTTGATGTACATCACTAGGAGATGAAGTTGTCCAAGTATGGTTGGTGTAGGGCCAGGAGTATTCCATCTACAAGCTTGACTAAAAACCTTAACCAATGAGAATTAACTAAGTAATTCAAGAGGAAATGTAGGTCAAGGTCAAATATAGATCAGGGGTTATTGAAGTACATCACTATGATAAAAGGTTGTCCAAGTATGGTGTCTGTATGCACAATAGTATTCCATGTACAAGCTTGAGTGAAAACCTTAACCAAGGTTGAATAAAAACCTTAACCAAGGGGAATTAACAGTAATTCAAGGTTAAATGAAGGTCAAGGTCAAATATAGGTCAGGGGTTGTTGATGCACATCACTAGGAGATGAAGTTGTCCAAGTATGGTTGGTGTAGGGCCAGGAGTATTCCATCTACAAGCTTGACTAAAAACCTTAACCAAGGGGAATTAACTAAGTAATTCAAGAGGAAATGTAGGTCAAGGTCAAATATAGATCAGGGGTTATTGATGTACATCCCTATGAGAAAAGGTTGTCCAAGTATGGTATCTGTATGCACACTAGTAGTATTCCATGTACAAGCTTGACTAAAAACCTTAACCAAGGTTGACTAACCAAGGGGAATTAACTAAGTAAGTCAAGAGGAAATGTAGGTGAAGGTCAAATATAGATATGGGGTTGTTGATCTACATCACTAGGAGATGAAGTTGTCCAAGTATGGTGGGTGTAGGGCCAGTAGTATTCCATATACAAGCTTGACTAAAAACTTTAACCAAGGGGAATTAACTAAGTAATTCAAGGGGAAATGTAGGTCAAGGTCAAATATAGATCAGGGGTTATTGATGTACACCCCTATGAGAAAAGGTTGTCCAAGTATGGTGTCTGTATGCACAATAGTGTTCCATGTACAAGCTTGACTAAAAACCTTAACCAAGGTTGACTAACCAAGGGGAATTAACTAAGTAATTCAAGAGGAAATGTAGGTCAAGGGTTATTTATGTATATCCCTATGAGAAAAGGTTGTCCAGGTATGGTGTCTGTATGCACAATAGTATTCCATGTACAAGCTTGACTAAAAACCTTAACCAAGGTTGACTAAAAACCTTAACCAAGGGGAATTAACGAAGAAATTCAAGAGGAAATGTAGGTCAAGGTCAAATATAGATCAGGGGTTATTGATGTACATCACTAGGAGATGAAGTTGTCCAAGTATGGTGGGTGTAGGGCCAGTAGTATTCCATATACAAGCTTGACTAAAAACCTTAACCAAAGGGAATTAACTAAGTAATTCAAGAGGAAATGTAGGTCAAGGTCAAATATAGATCAGGGGTTATTGATGTACATCACTAGGAGATGAAGTTGTCCAAGTATGGTGGGTGTAGGGCCAGTAGTACTGCATATACAAGCTTGATTAAAAGCTTAACCAAGGCGTGACGGTGACGCCGACGCCGGGGTGACAACATGAGCTTGAACTATTCTTCGAATAGTCAAGCTAAAAAGCAAATACAAGGGACAATCAGAAAGTTATAGGTATATAATTATGTATTCAAGCAACCGCGTGTCGGTCTTCTCCAAAGTCCAAAATCCATAGAGCCAGCTTGTGACATATGAAACAAGCCATGTGATTTTGTACCTAAGAAGATGTGCAATTTTTGCAAAAACTTTAATGGAAATAAGACATTTGGCCTCGACTTGAGCACAGAGGCCGCATGGGTGGGTTACATAATGAAAATGTGGCTGTGATTGGAGAAATGAGGATTATGGGTTTTGCGACAAGTGTAGATCATATCAGCCTGTGCTGTTCAGGATCTGCACTGTTCGCCATTCCATCAATGAAACTCCTGTCATGTTTCTAACAAGGAATACATTTGATCAGTAGCTACACTGGTCACACATCCCATAAGCCCCATTACTCCAGTCACAGCCACAATATGGATGATGACAAACAAGTACATTGTATATGGAGTTTCAAGTCAATCACACTTACAGTAGCAGAGATAGTAGGTAGCTGAAATCTAATTGTAAATCTCGGACGGACAGACAGCCAGTTTTTTCGTGGGTACATAAAATTGGTAGTGCAGCCTGCATTGTTCGCTATTCAGTCAAATAAACACTGACTTCTAGTTTTTATCCTAATCAGGCTTCAGGAGTGTGTTAGATGATCAGAAGTTTGAATATCCACAAATGCCATAAGCTCCATTTCTCCAGTCACAGCCACATATAACCCTTACCTGGTCCCCTTCCTGCAGGCCGAGCCGGTCTGCTTCACTGTTGGGCATCACCTGGCAACCATACACAATACATAATTGGGCATCACCTGGCAACCATACACAATACATAGTTGGTCATCACCTGGCAAACATACACAATACATAGTTGGGCATCACCTGGCAACCATACACAATACATAATTGGTCATCACTGGCAACCATACACAATACATAATTGGGCATAACCTGGCAACCATACACAATATTATTATTATTCAACTATCATAGAAATGTATTCACACATGCATGTACGATACATACTTGATGGACTATATGGATAACATATATGTGGCTGTGACTGGAGAAATTGGGCTTAACCCATAAGCCCCATTTCATCAGTCACAGCCACATATGTGAACATTTTCTTGTTATTGTAACCTATACAGCACATACAGTTGCAATGTCACCCATCTTGGTATGTACAAGCCATCTGCCAGGGTTAGCCCTAACCCTCACCTCTTGCAGGGATTCCGCTGGGGAAAATAAAAAAATCGCCATTTCAAAAAAAATAAAACAATTGGCGATAAAAAAAAAAATTCTCGAAAATTGTCATTTTTTATCGCCAATTGTTTATTTTTATCGCAAATTGCGAAAGTGGCGATCGCCAGCGGAAACCCTGCTCTTGTGGCAGTTGACAAAGAATCGAAAATAGGAAGAGCATATGTAGGTAACCGAACTAGAAATGGCCACAGAACGCCATCCTATAAATTATATTACACCAAATTGTACAGCAACTCAGATATCAGTGTACTTTTGTCAATATTTCCAAAATATACATCAGTCATGTCTGGTGTCTGTATATACATGTACATGTATATCATTTCCAAGCTACTGCTCTGTGTTATGTGTTTGTTGACCATTTACCTTTGAAATGTATATTCCGCAGTTGTGTTCCTTGCCACCCCGAATGTTGAAGCCAAGCTGAAATATAAATAACCATTCTTTGCTGAAGTTATAATATAAATATGCGTGGGCAACACACAAACACACACGCATATGTATATGGTATGTACAAATGGAGTTTAGAAGTTTTTAATCCAGTATCCGGAAGAATCAGTGCAATTCTTTTTAAGAAATTGAAAGAGTTTCATCATTTCACCCCTAAATAAATGACAAATGGCAAATTTTTGGAGTACATGTACATTATATTTCATTAATGAAATAAGATTTTTTTTAAATCTCATTGATGGAATGGCGAACAGTTCAGATCCTGTCAGATTGTGCGGATGAACAGGTTGATCTGCATCTACACTAATCACAAAACCCATAAGCGCCATTTCATCAGTCGCACATGTACTTTACCTGTTCAGATGTTTTATTTCGCTTCAAGCTGATATTTCGAGGAAGAAATTGCTCAATGTCTGTGGTGTAGTCGGGATGGTCATCCCGCTGAAAGTAAACATGGAAACTATTATAGTGCATCAGAGCTGCAGTTAAGGTGCGTAATTTGGAGGTAAATTTCTTATTTCTCCATCAAAAATTGCAAGTTGGGAGTGCTTTAGAATCGTCTCAATGAGACGATTCTAAAGCACTCCCAACTTGCCATTTTTGATGAAGAAATAACAAAATTTCACCCCAAGTTGGTCAAATTACGCACCTTAACTGAAGCTCTGGTGCATGAATTGACATGGACTCCAGTAACATCTGTTTGCTTAACCCATATGTGGCTATGACTGGAGAAATTGCTTAACCCATATGTGGCTATGACTGGAGAAATGGTGCATGAATTGACATGGACTCCCAGTAACATCTGTTTGCTTAACCCATATGTGGCTATGACGGATAAATGGTGCTGAATTGATGGATCAGTAACATCTGTTTCTTAACCCATATGTGGCTATGACTGGAGAAATGGTGCATGAATTGACATGGACTCCCAGTAACATCTGTTTGCTTAACCCATATGTGGCTATGACTGGAGAAATGGTGCATGAATTGACATGGACTCCCAGTAACATCTGTTTGCTTAACCCATATGTGGCTATGACTGGAGAAATGGTGCATGAATTGACATGGACTCCAGTAACATCTGTTTGCTTAACCCATATGTGGCTATGACTGGAGAAATGGTGCATGAATTGCATGGACTCCATAACATCTGTTTCTTTACCCATGTATGACTGGAGAAATGGTGCATGAATTGACATGGACTCCCAGTAACATCTGTTTGCTTAACCCATATGTGGCTATGACTGGAGAAATGGTGCATGAATTGACATGGACTCCAGTAACATCTGTTTGCTTAACCCATATGTGGCTATGACTGGAGAAATGGTGCATGAATTGAAATGGACTCCAGTAACATCTGTTTGCTTAACCCATATGTGGATTGACATGGACTCCCAGTAACATATGTTTGCTTAACCCATATGTGGCTATGACTGGATAAATGGTGCATGAATTGACATGGGCTCCCAGTAACATCTGTTTGCTTAACCCATATGTGGCTATGACTGGAGAAATGGTGCATGAATTGACATGGACTCCCAGTAACACTGTTTCTTACCCATGTGGCTTATGGAGGAAATGGTGCTGAATTGACATGGTCCCAGTAACATCTGTTTCTTACCCTATGTGGCTATGACTGGAGAAATGGTGCATGAATTGACTGGACTCCAGTAATCAGTTTGCTTAACCCTATGTGCTATTACTGGAGTGGTGCATGGATTGACATGGACTCCAGTAACATCTGTTGCTTAACCCATATGTTATGACTGGAGAAATGTGCAGAATTGCTGGATCCCCGAAACATCTGTTTGCTTAACCTATGTAATGACTGGAGAAATGGTGCATGAATTGACATGACTCCAGTAACATCTGTTTTGCCTAACCCATATGTGGCTATGACTGGAGAAATGGTGCATGAATGACATGGACTCCCAGTAAACCTGTTTGCTTACATGTGGTATGACTGGAGAAATGGTGATGAATTGACAGGACTCCAGTAACATCTGTTTGCTTAACCCATATGTGGCTATGACTGGAGAAATGGTGCATGAATTGACATGGACTCCAGTAACATCTGTTTGCTTAACCCATATGTGGCTATGACTGGAGAAATGGTGCATGAATTGACATGGACTCCCAGTAATTGTTTGTTAACCCATATGTGGCATGGACTGGAGAAATGGCATGAATGAACTGGAAGTAATCTGTTTGCTTAACCCATATGTGGCTATGACTGGAGAAATGGTGCATGAATTGACATGGACTCCAGTAATATCTGTTTGCTTAACCCATATGTGGCTATGACTGGAGAAATGGTGCATGAATTGACATGGACTCCAGTAACATCTGTTTGCTTAACCCATATGTGGCTATGACTGGAGAAATGGTGCATGAATTGACATGGACTCCAGTAACATCTGTTTGCTTAACCCATATGTGGCTATGACTGGAGAAATGGTGCATGAATTGACATGGACTCCCAGTAACATCTGTTTGCTTAACCCATATGTGGCTATGACTGGAGAGATGGTGCATGAATTGACATGGACTCCCAGTAACATGTTTGCTTAACCCATATGTGGCTAGACTGGAGAAATGGTCAGAATGATGATGGCTCCCAGAACATCTGCTTAACCCATATGTGGCTATGACTGGAGAAATGGTGCATGAATTGACATGGACTCCAGTAACATCTGTTTGCTTAACCCATATGTGGCTATGACTGGAGAAATGGTGCATGAATTGACATGGACTCCCAGTAACATCTGTTTGCTTAACCCATATGTGGCTATGACTGGAGAAAGAAATGGTGCATGAATTGACATGGACTCCCAGTAACAATCTGTTTGCTTAACCCATATGTGGCTATGACTGGAGAAATGGTGCATGAAATTGACTGGGACTCCAGTAACATGTTTGCTTAACCCATATGTATGACTGGAGAAATGGTGCATGAATTGACATGGAACTCAGTCATGTTTGCTTAACCCTATGTGGCTATGACTGGAGAAATGGTGCATGAATTGCTGGACAACCCACATGTTTGCTTAACCTATGTGGCTATGATGGAAATGGTGCATGAATTGACATGGCTCCAGTAAACTCTGTTTGCTTAACCCATATGTGGCTATGACTGGAGAAATGGTGAATAAATTGACATGGACTCCGTAATATGTTTGCTTAACATATGGTTATGACTGGAGAAATGGTGCATGAATTACATGGACTCCAGTAACACTGTTTGCTTAACCCATATGTGGCTATGACTGGAGAAATGGTGCATGAATTGACATGGACTCCCAGTAACATCAGTTTGTTAACATATGTGGCTATGACGGAGAAATGGTGCATGGAATTGACATGGACTCCAGTAACATCTGTTTGCTAACCCATGCTATGACTGGAGAAATGGTGCATGAATTGACATGGACTCCCGGTACTCGTTTGTTAACCCATATGTGGCTTGACTGGAGAAATGGTGCATGAATTGACATGGACTCCGAGTAACATCTGTTTGCTTAACCCATATGTGGCTATGACTGGAGAAATGGTGCATGAATTGACATGGACTCCCAGTAACTCTGTTTGCTTAACATATGCTATAGAAAGGTTTTGCTTGAATTGATGGACTCCGAGTACATCTGTTTGCTTAACCCATATGTGGCTATGACTGGAGAAATGGTGCATGAATTGACATGGACTCCCAGTAACATCTGTTTGCTTAACCCATATGTGGCTATGACTGGAGAAATGGTGCATGAAATGATGGGATCGAGTTAACTCTGTTTGCTTAACCCATATGTGGCTATGACTGGAGAAATGGTGCTTACAGGATTTGTGATCAATGTAGCTCCTGATCATTAGCACACTCATGTAGCCTGACAACGATCTATGTTGCTTGTTAGAAGCATGACAACTGTTTCATTGATGAAATGGTGAACAGTGCAGATCCTGATCAGACTGTTCAGATGCACATGCTGATCTGGATGTACACTGGTCACCAAACCCATAAGCCCCATTTATCCAGTCACATTTCATGCCAAATACTGATTCACAGGTACATGTATCAACATTTACCAACATTTCTTTTCTACTTCATTATTTCTCGATGAAAGTATATGTTGTTGCCACTCATTTGAACTGTCTCATTGAAACATCATAGTTTTAGTGATGGTTTCATGGTGATAAATGGGCTCTACAAAACTAAAATATGCTTGCCTTGTGTGTTTTCAATAATTCTACTTACGGTATTGCACGATCAGTTTGTTTGCAGGTGACAACTAATTGACATACTGAACACGCTGATCTGTCACAGTGACAAAATGTCAGTTAAAGAATATTTTCTATTTCAAAATGTTCACCAAATACATTGGTTGAACAGGCAGAAGATCTATGAAGTTAAAACATCAATTTATCCCATTCCCTCCGGCTCATTTGCCACTACCAACACTTATTCCAGAGCTGTCTTGACACACACCTACAGACCGATGCTGTGTATTAAACAGATCTCCAGATAAGCTGCATATTTGCTTAAATACCCAATTAAAGTTGCCAAAAACCCATTTGAAATCATAAGTAACGAGTATCAAAAAGCAATAAAAAATTTATGGTACCTTTATGATGCTACAGAAAACGATAAACAGACCACAATTATAGAATATTTTTCTTATTTTTCATGAAAACACATCTTGGTATTTCATTAAAATTGTCTCCAAGGAGATAATTCTTATGAAATGCCAAGACATGTTTTCATTTTGAAGCAAACTATTCAACAATTGCTGTCTGTTGATGTGTAAACAGTAGTGTGATTTTATTTTCCACAATTCAAATTTTGAAATACCCAATTGCTTCAGAAATGATAGAGTGACAATACTCAATTCCTTATCTGGAGCATGATTAAAGGTACATGCCCACTAAATAGGTTATAATATAGGAAGACAGATAGTTTTGTATATTCTGTAGATATGACATTTTCTGGCAAAAAAAACATTAATTCACCATTACCCCACCTATTGATTGCCATTATTATACATTTTATATCGGACGTAAATTTTCACACTGAAATATCAGGGGCGATAACTGTGTTTCCGTAAAATGTTAACGGACATTACTATTTATGAGGGGGGGGGGGGGGGGGGGGGGGGGGGGGGGGGGGACAGCAAACCAGTGATACGGTGTAGAAGGGGGGGGATGGAAAACGGTGCACCGGGGGTCGGTAAACGGTGTGCTGTGGGGCGGAAAACGGTGATTTGTGTACACGGTAACCGGTGAAATCGTAGACGGTGTAGTATTTATTAAAGTAAGTAGGACAGTGAGTAGGCATACGAGACCATACGAGGTAACCCGTTTCTGAATCTTCCCGCATCAAAATTAATCTTGTTTGCGCCGTTTGCGCCGTTTGCGCCGTTTGCGCTGTTTGCGCTGAACATTCTTGTTTGCGCTATTAAGGCAAACCCAGAGTAATCTCCCTTGTTCAAAGATAAACATGGCCGACATGGCCGCGATCTCGGTAATTTGGCAAGCCGGTGTCCACGTTTTTAGAAAAAACGCCAAAACGCCAGAGCTCTCATACCATGTCTTCGTGGTACTAGAAGAAGGGGAAGCATTCAGTTCATTTCTTCGGCGACTGAGACGAGAGCATCACTTCGAAGAAAGATGTGCGAAAATCAGCATTGTGGAAATAGATCTAGAGATCAGCGTCTTTGATCGACAGAACAAAAGCAGTGTTGTCGTTACCAACTCAGCAGCATGGGACTTTGCCCAATCCAAAATTGTGGCAAATGAATATGATTTGTATTGTGAGTATATCCATCATGATCACATTGCCAGGTTCCAAGACAAAACGCCCCCAAGTCAACCAGTCACCAGGTCAAAACGTTCCCAACTTACAGGGGCTACGGGCCTGTTCTTCCCAACGACTGTTCGTCCCCGAGACTGTTCGTGCTAATGACTGTTCACCCCGGGACTGTTCGCCCAGGACTGTTTGTCCCAAAAGTGTAACACGTTTCTATAAAAAAGCGAGTTTAACTGTTTAATATTCAAGTAACTATATTAATAAGAATAACTTATTCCACTTTTATTCAACTTTCTATACTAAAGAAAAAAAGTGTTTGTTTCAGTGTTTAAACAAACGCAATGTTCACATAATTCAGGTAAACATAGAACAGCATTAATTTACTAGTATTTCACTAGCATTCATTATCCCCTCGTGATAGCGAAAAGGGGATATAGCGTTAGTCCATGTCCGTCCGTCCGTCCGTGCACCATTTGCGTTTAGCAAATATGTTTAGGTCGTTTCTTGCTACTGCTAACTGCTACATGGATTTCAATAATATTTGGCTACAGTGTTTACCTGAACACAATTGAGTGTCACATATGTACCCGGGTTGTTACGCCCAAGGTCAAGGTCACGAAATTGAACTTAGAATTTACGCTTAGCATTTGCGTATTTGCGTTTAGCGAATATGTTCAAGTAGTTTCTTTGGGACTGCTTCATGGATTTCAATAATATTTGGCTACAGTGTTTACCTGAACATAATTGAGTGTCACATATGTACCTGGGCTCTTATGCCCAAGGTCAAGGTCACAAAATTGTACTTAGTATTTTTACGTTTAGCAAATATGTAACTCCGTTTTTTATGCCACCGGGTTTCGAAGAAACGGGTGGCATATAGTGTTTGGACTGTCCGTCCGTCTGTCCGTCTGTCCGGGCACACATTAGGGTACTTATGTGGCTAGCCCCACAGGGTTATGGACTTGGTAAAGGATAGGGTTGGTTACAATTAGCCACCTAAAAAATCCTTTTATGTGGCTAAAAATCGTTTTATGTGGCTAATATTTAACATGTGATAAGCCACATAAGTATAGTACTGTAAGAACGTCCGTCCGGGCACACATTAGGGTACTTATGTGGCTAGCCCCACAGGGTTATGGACTTGGTAAAGGATAGGGTTGGTTACAATTAGCCACCTAAAAAATCCTTTTATGTGGCTAAAAATCGTTTTATGTGGCTAATATTTAACATGTGATAAGCCACATAAGTATAGTACTGTAAGAACGTCCGTCCGTCCGTTCGGTTAACCACTTTGTCACAGTTTCTCAAATATGCTGCAGGTGGCATCCGCGTTCGACAGACGCATTTCTTGTTTTTTATATTATCAAGGCTGCCGTGAGGGGATTAGCTTCGTTTAACGATGCCGCTCGTGTTAGAAAATTACATGACAAAGGAATTAAAAAATGAAAGTTAATAATGCTTTATGATGTATCAAATATCAAGCTTGTACACCACTTATGTATACTTATCTACTTAAAAATAGTCACTTGAACAAACTCCAAAATAAAATCATTTTTAAATATAATAAACCATAACATGGTCATTTTTCACCATTTTAACTCAACCTTTGGTATATAATTAGTCTGTCCACTGGCATGTGCATAAAGGTCTCCAAATGTTTGAACACCCACCCCCACCCCACCCTGACCTTGGGGGTGGGGTCAAAGGTAAAATATTGAAAACTCATGTTTCAGCATTTATACTCAATCTGTGCTACATATGATTAGTCTGTCCCCTGGGATGTGCAAAAGTGTCCCAGAATTTCCCACCTTGGGGGTGGGGTCTAAGATCAAACATTGAAAAATTGCAATTACAAAGTCATTTTTCATTATTTTTACTCAATCTTTGATACATGATTAGTCTGTCCACTGGGATGTGCCAACACATTTACCCATCCCTCCTGTGACCATCTGTTATGCTCCCGTGTAAAAAAATATGTGTGGCATTGAGAGCATTATGGCTACTTTAAGGATGGCAAATGCATCTGATCGTGTTGCTTCTTACTTTTCAGTGAAAGTGTATGATGTACGGTCGATGACTCGTGGTGACCTACCAGTTGGATCTGTTCATGTAGTGAAAGAAGATAGAGATCCTTCACCAAAAAGGTCAGTTCTATAACTGTTAGCACTTTTCCCAATCTCAGATTCAAGCATTTTATTGGCTGATACTTTTCTTAAGCTCAGCATCGTTCAGTAGAAATGTGTGAATATAAGCTTGACATTTTCTTTTAACCATCACTTCATATTTGTCGTGCCAGCTTGTGGACAGCGCGATATAGTCGGCACATTAATGGTGTGCATCTGAAAGTAATAAGTACCTAATTATACAACTATTCTACCTAGTTTGAAAGCTGTGTGTGGTCAATATAAATACATCTTTATTTTTATTTAATTATATAATTGCCACTGTCTTGTGTCATTCATCAATTCCGCCATTTTCTTGATGGATAGCATAATACCATACTATGGTAATGCATGTCCCATGTGCACTGTCATGTGACACACCATGAGAAAAATGGCCCAATTGGGGTGTGCGACCAGGGTATCCCCAGATCAGCCTGCACATCCGCACAGTCTGATCAGGAGATACACTGTTCGCAATTCATCAGGGCAGCCCTCATAATGCTTCTAATCAACAATTTAGACAATTTTCATGTACAGGGAGTGCGCTAGATGATCAAAAGCTACACTGGTCAAGGCTTCGATTGGGCAATTTTCCGTGTGATGCGTCACATGTATGAAGTTATGCTACAACAAATACTGAAGTTCAATGATTACAGTATATATATTTTTGCTTTTGAATTTCAGGAAAAAGGTCGCAGTCGCTATACCATGCAGGAAGAAGCATCGACCAGAGACGAGCGCAAAAATCAAACTGTATCAAAAGATCAAGCAGGCCGGAGGGAAGAAATTTGTCCAAACTGAAATGGAGGAGAGACATTGGACAACTTTCCAAACAGGTATGAAAAACACAACTATGACTAGTCTATGTATGAAATTTGCTGTTTTACCAATGCTAGTCATGCTAATATTTGTCATTGTTTAATGCAATTAGCTAACATACTGTCAATACAGTTTGATTACTGGTGTCATATGTTAAGGAGTTGAAATATGTTATATTTGAATAATAGCTATTATGAGTATACATATAAGAAGCATTGATTACACACTGCTACACGTGGTGACACCTCATAGTGAGTGAGTTACATAATATGCAGTGATTCTGGAACATATTCACCCCATATAAGTGTCTGGCCAAGCCAGGTAGTACACCAAGTTATGCAGACCTTTTGTATTTTGCAACAAATCTCCAGATAAGCTGTAAACTATGTTGCTGTATTGTGTTGTGCTGGGGTGGAGTCAGCTTCTGATTCATGGAATAGAATAGTCCACAGTATCTGCTGCTTATCCTAAGTGCTGAGAGTGGTTTGGTGTCGTAAGGACACCTGATATCAACTCCTCTAGGTCCCTTTAAGTATTAATTCATTTCAAGCATTAAATGTCATTTGCAACCAGAGTATACCAGGCTCAGTATGTTTGTTCTAGTTCTATAACATCTTAACTGTTTGAAAGATGCATGTTTGTGACTGTTCTTTCATATCTCATATGGAAAATGCCATGTGTGTGATTACTCCTATACGACTCGTCCGAACACATGGCACTTGCAGTCAATATAGACGTGTGGTATGGTGTGTTCACACAGTCAAACTTCAGGTTGAACAAATGGTACTCGTGTTGAACCAGAATTATTAAATGTTGAAGGTTTGATCAAACTGGTTTGACATGAAACGCACGTGATCAAACTTTCATCATACAGTTTGATCAAGCAGTTCAATCGAAATAAAGTTTGATTGTGAATGCACCAATGCAGTATGCACTTTATCATCCGTTCATGTGTAAATTTTCATTTTGTGAAATTTATTATAGAGGCGAGCGGAGTTTCACACAGGTTGAATTTATGACATAGAGCAGTATTTGCTACATTTTTGTGTGTATTGATTTGTCTCTTATCTCATCCTGGGTCCATACACTTTTCCGTCTTGTGTTGGGTGTGCATATTCAAATGAGATGCCACAGCACATGCCCATTATGGCAGGCTGAGGCAGGGATTGGACCCAGGATGTCATGTTGATCAAGCACAGCACATCACATACATGTTTACATGTACTTTAAATGGGAATTGTCACATCCACAGCCACTATAAATGTTTTGTCAATTTAAAATAAATTTAGGTCTCTCTGAGTTATAAATGTGTTGTTACTAGTATGTAACACTAATATTGTACCGGTATGTATTATGGTAGATCATGTATTTCAGCACCTGTAAAGGTTGGCTGTAATTGCTGTAGTAACCGTTACACTGCTTCAAACAAAAAATTGTTGTCCGCTGTTTTGAATATTTGATCAATTTCTGTGCTAAAACATGTTTTTTCAGGTGACGCATTTCATTAGTATAAATAATTAAAAAATATCATGCCTCATTTGCATATGAAAATAGCCTGATACAACCGCGCGTCACTATCAGTAAAACAAATATTACTAACTTATTATATCTGGAAAGCGGGCACTTGTAAGTTTTAGAACTGTTGGAATAGTGACACAATTATACACTTATTAAATTTTTCTATAAAGAACATTCTGTGCCTATTGAGTAGGCATGTACCTTTAATGGAGCCACTATAATTTCCAGCTGCTGACTTTTTGGCCCATTCTCTCAGTGGCGCAAAAGGTAGGATAGTAATGTAGCTGATAACAAGCTGATTAATTGCTACAATGTGGCACAATTTTATCACATTCCGATAGTTTGGTAAAAAGTTATTCCGATTATAGTCAAAATGTGTAAAATCCTCAGACCCTGCTGATGGAATAGCTGTCTTATTTACTATATTAACTGTTAAATGAAGAAACTAACCTGCCATGATGTCATTGGATAGTTCTGCTTCAAGTTTAATACAAATTTTGCTATGCTGATCCAGTATGCTGCTTGCTATTTTGTTTACACTACCAGATGCGCAGCATTAGCATAAACAAATGTGACGTGGCAAACACGCATGTGATTAGGGGGTTCAGGTCATTTTTTAATGTATAAGCTACCTATTTAATTTTCTGGCAGAATTGTGGGACTCGGTGAGACCTTTACAATGAGATATAGATCAGTAAAATCGGTCAAGCGGTTCAAAAGTTATCACACTTTTTTAAACCAATTTTTTGGCAAATTTTGTAATTTTTCCTCCATGTATTTGAATGGGAGCAAATGGCACCGAAATCGGCTAAAATCATGTTTTCTTTCATATTATTAATGACCTATTTTGGAAATAAATGAAGAAATATGTGTAAAACCATGCATTTTATTGAATAAAATATCACGTTATACACATTTTTCTTATATTTTGTCAATTTTGCTGAAAATAATTGTTTATGCAATGTAAAATAAGTCAACAAAAACATGTTTTTTTACCCAAAAGTGTTATTATTTGCAATGTTCATCTCATTTCCAATGAATTTCATTACCAATTAACACAAATACGTATATAATAACATTATAATGTAACTACATTCATTTACCATGTTGAAATTCCATGCAAATGCTCCATTTTTTACAAAATCGGTTACCATGGCAACGATTTTGAAAAAGTGTTTTTGATACCTATTGTGACGTTTAAGACGTCAGTAAATTATGATAAACTATAATAGATACATATGACACACAAGTATTGCTACTCTACTTTTGAAAAGCATAGTAATAATATTAACATTATGTCTTGATTTTCAAACATCCGGCTTATTTTAACTATTTCAAATAAACCTTTTTGAGATACAGTAGGTGATTATCAATACTGCAAATACCAAATTTATCTGACAAACCATATGTGCACTATACTATCTTTGTTCATATCCATGTAGAGCTGTTACTATGGCACAAGATATATTTTGCCAAAATCTGTCACCATGGAAACAATTTTTCCTTCAAAATATCGTTGTTCAATTGCATATTTTTGATAACTGAATAAAATGAAATATGTAGTAACATCATTGGATGCAATAAACAATTAAACATACAACAATTGCATTATACACTAGTTCTGAAATATATATGCATTACCATAGTAACCATGGTAACCACTCCGTCACAGAGCGGACGGACGGAATTACGAAACTATATACCCTCGACATACATTGCATGACGGGGGTGGGGTATATCTATAGTTTTGTATACACAGTTTTTAAACTTTATATATTTTACAACAATTACAAACAAGAGCGAGCAGTCATGCATGGAACAGCGCGTATATCTATAGTTTTGTATACACAGTTTAAACCATGGGCGGATTCAGCGGACCCGGCGGCGCGCTAAACTTCGCCGAGTAAAGATTTTTTACAAGTTACAAGGCACGTTTCATGCCAAGTGCCATGTATTCCATGCATTTTTTGGTCGTGGTCTTATTGTTGGGGAAATGCCCCCGGACCCCACTAGCCTCCGCTCGGTCGACTGTTTTGCAATACTTGACTCGAACTTAGCTTAGCTCGTTTGATAATATAGTCAAGTATTGTAAAATAGTTACGCCACCCCTAACCCGAAATCCTG
Organism: Conchocele bisecta; assembly: GCA_029237695.1. Lineage (NCBI taxonomy): Eukaryota > Metazoa > Mollusca > Bivalvia > Lucinida > Thyasiridae > Conchocele > Conchocele bisecta. The sequence goes on along the minus strand of CM055274.1, from coordinate 1,723,534 downwards.
GATCCGCGCCTGTAAACTTTATATATTTTACAACAATTACAAACAAGAGCGAGCAGTCATGCATGGAACATGACAGGTGACATGTCATCAGTCCCATTTCAGGCGCGGATACAGAAATAATTGCAGGGGGGTCTGTAATTAAAGTCGGGGGGTGTGGGAGACGTCCCCCAGGAAATTTTTAAATGCCAGATCGCCGCAGATGCGATTTCCTGACACCTAGGCCACGAAAAAAAGTCATCCAACTATTTGAGTATTTGTAGATTTTCGTTTTTTTTTTGTTTTTTTTGCCGGGCCCCCCCCCCCCCCCTGTATCCGTGCCTGCATTTCTCCTGTCACAGCCATAGCTCAGGAACTAGACTGGTGACATATGTCATCGGTCCCTTTTTTCCTGCCATAGCTCAGGAACTAGACTGGTTAGTCGCGGATCCAGGATTTCACACATGCCCACATGAAACTTGAACGCGGTATGCTCGTTCGTCGACTGAGCGGAGCGAGGGAGTTGGCTAGGGGGGTGCGGGGGCATGCCCACCCCCACCCCCCAGAAAAATTTTGAATTGAGGAAGCCATTTCCTGCATTCTACTGCATTTTTTTTTTATATATTTGAAGATCATAACAGTCCATACAATATATGTGTAAAACAATATTTCGTAATTTTTTATTTTTTTTTAAATCGGGATTTCTGAAGGTCCCCGCCCCCCCCCCCCCCCCCCCCTCCCCCCCTGAATCCGCCTCTGCTGGTGACATATGTCATCAGTCCATTTTCTCCTGACACAGTCTCCTAAATTTAAAATTCATACCATTTTCCAATTCAAATAGGAATCCTCAGCGATTTGTAACCCGGAGGATATAACAAAAAAGTTATACTTTCACTTTCATTTCAGCTACACATTTAATTTTAATTTATTGAGTAAATGATGCCGAAATATTTATTTAAATTAATATCTAATATTTATATCTTTGTTTAATTCATAATACAAATAATCTAGAGATAATTATTATCCTTATTCAAACTCAAGACACGTTTCCTTTGTGAAGTGTATCGTAAGGTATATTATGTGTATATGCCGTGTAACGTCAAATCGGAAGACTGTCGGCAGCGTATGCGCTAACACACACGACGTGTAATTATCAAAAAATTGCTAGCACCTCTTTGGAAAGTTTGGATTTCCGTGCGAATTGTTTGACTAAATTCATTATAGATTAGTTGATTTGATTTTTTAAGTAAAATGGGCACTGATTAATAATATCGATGGCTCAAGATGATTAAAACAGTATGTAACTGTCAAAAAACAATGTTTCTGCTTTAAATCATCATCATTTCGCTGTCCAATGTCGGATTTTATCGAGCCATTGACCTATGTAAAGTTCAGAATGTAAGCTTTAATCTGATTGGTCATTCAAGAAAAACGTCACAGGGAAATCTCGCGGAAATCGCTTAGAGTAACCCCATAGTGCTGTAACACAGCTAAAAATAAGTCGGCGAATCTCGCAATGTCGGCGAAAGTGGGTCAACATCGGTGTATTCAAATTGTGTTCTAGGTACTAAAATCGGGTTATTTATCGTAAACACTACAATAAATGAACAAAATAATGATTATATCATTAAATTCAGCTGTAAAAAATGGTTTTTAATCTGATTATAATATAGAATTTGTGAATTAGAAACGTTTGATTTTCGTAACGAGGCAGCTGAATTACAGGATTACGACAGCGTACTGAACCCCCTAATGTGATGTCATATATCACACAATTTACGTCACTTACCGACGTCAGAACGTTTTTACATTTTACCTGCACAGATGTCTTTGAACTGCGTTGGATATTCAGGAAAGGTTGACTGAATATGGAGATGTTAATGACATATAAACAAAATTGGAAAGCCTTAGGTGAGCAGAATTCGCTGAAACCATTGTATACCGAATTCTGGTAACTGCCGACTACTGGTTAAAACTTGTGAGTGAATTATAATCGTAAAACTGGACATAATAACCTCGTGTGGAGGAATCCAAGGAGGAGGTGGTTCATAGAGCGGCAATCTGGCTCGGATATACTCTCTTGTTTCAGTGTCCATGTTACAAAATGACAATTATTTCTTCTGTTTCCAGTTTGTGTTTCTTCTTGGGCGATCCCTATAAGCCGGTACCGGTAGCAAATCCGGTACCTCTTCAACAGTAAGTGTAATGAGTGGCGAATGCGAATAATGGGTCTTGTCTTGTCTTGCTTACGTTTAACGGCTGCACTGTCTCTATGGACTTGCACGCCGTCCGCAAAAGGCGGAATAAAAACTTGGGTAGAACCAGTTCGCGGGCTTAGGGCCCCAGAGACAAATGAACAATTTGGATTGCTGCTGGCGGCCATGCACCAATTTGGTGACCTAATTTCGCGCAGTAATCCGGTACACGGCCGCCACAGCAAACGAACAATTGTCTGAATTAAGTGGAGAGGCCCGCATGTGGCCCTATTGTTGGGTACTTTTGTTTGCGGTTCTATTTATGTTTATTATAGTGATCTTATGTTGGCAAATAAAGGACTCGTAAGGCGCGGTCGTTGTTATTGTAGAGTGAGGTTAGGTGGTGTGAAGATAGTCCGCCTGCATGCTCCACCGCTGAAGAAACCCGTGGGTCCCCTGTCCTCAGACCCACCCCGCGCCCGCCGCCCGCGATGCCGTCAACCCGAGCACACCCAGCGGAGCGCACCATGTAACTAGATTCGGCGGCCAAGCGTCCATCATCCAGGCGCACACCTACGTTCCACGGCCGGGTTTGGTAACAGGCAGTCTGGATAAGGTAGTCTGTTTATACTTCATCCTGGGGACTAGGATGCTGTGGGGTGGTATGGTGCACCCCTTGTGACGTTTGTTATATGGACAACGCCATGTATTTGTGATGTTTTCCATTATCCAAGATATATATATAAATGTACATGCACATATATATACACACATATACACACCCATACACATATATATATACATATGCATACACACACATATATATATATGCTCGCTGTAATATATATATACATACATCCACACACGCATACGCATACGCATACACACACATGTACACCCATATACATACTTAGCCTAACTGTTTGGGTCTGTGATGGGATAGGGTGAGGGCTGTAATATTACGCTTGGCTAGCTGGCGTGTTGGCAGCTAGGTATCTCTGTGTGGAAGGTTTTTCTTTCATTTCATTGTTTTCCTAGGGTTACCATGTTGCTGCCGGGAACTGTGTTCCATACAGGCAACTAGGCCTATATATTACGTTGATCTCACCCTCTTCCCATAATGATGCTATGATTTCCATTTAGATTGGGTGTTTTCGTATGTTGTGATATTCTCTGTTCGCCCTAGTACTAATGCTTAGCTAAGTTGTGGCGTTTTCTATTTTTAGAAGGTGGCTGTACTGTAGGTGCGTTCGAATGACGTGGCCCTGTTGTCGTTCATATTTTTGTGGCTGCAAATACTGATCCGGCTTGCCTGTTTTTAATTAGTTGTTGAGGGCGTTTAGCCTTTATTTTGCCATAAGTATTTACATTGTGTTTATACCTGACATATAATCATTATGTAGCTAGCTGATGTGTACCCTGTGCGGCCGGGCTATGTGCCTGCGGCTTTTGTCATTATATCAGGCACGCTTCGTGGCTTTGATAAACATGCATATTATTTACACTAGGCTGACAAAATAATATAAGTATATAATTAAGCTGTAAGAAAAGTTTTCATTAGTAACAAGGTCTAATCTACACATTGGTGCTCCTTTTTTTACTATATTTTTTGTCCAGGTCATGGTTAGTGAGGCAATATTGTTCACATGCTCGCTTGCGTGTGAGACCGACCGTCGATATTGTGAGCACATATGCGGTTTTTTCTTTGCATTTCCCATTATATAGTATTTGGGCTCGTATGGTGTGCCGTATTAGATACACACGCCTTAGCAACCCTGTACATATTGCGCGATTTGCTTTACCAACACATTATATAGCCCGGCGGCTGGTCGCTATAATTAGGTTTGAGGAATTTGATTCCTCAAACCTTTTGTTAGGTTTGAGGAATTTGATTCCTCAAACCTTTTGTTTTCGTTGGTTTTTTTTTCTTTTTTTTCTTTTTATTCAGCCGTCGAGACTACAGCCCAAACCGCTGGTCGGATCGACTTCAAATTTTGTATACCGATTCGCATCAACAGTGAGACGAGAATAACGCAATTTTCAGAATTCTCATGACGTCACTTTCTACGAAACCGGAAGTGACGTCATATATCATATAATTCCCTATAACTTCCTTATTTTCCAACCGATTTCAAAAATTCTTTTTGAATTGTAAAGCTGCGAGAATTCTCTATCTTCGCTACGCTGACAATGTTTGGCTATCTGCTCAAATGAGAGAGCTATAGACATGTGAATTTGAGAAAAATGAAAAAAATCAACAATTTCAGATTTTTATTTTATTTTAACGGGTGGTCTTTGAAAACAGTTTCCAATTTGTACAGTAATCTCAGCAACATAATTTTTTGACAGCGTCACGCGGGATATTCATCCGCACAGAAGATGATATTTTTCAGAGCAATGGCTTGAATAGTTCTGATTCTATTGTCTTTCAAACTTGGACGTTTTTTTTTTCAATTTTTCAAATTTGAAATGGTCATAACTTTTTTATTATCTAACCGATTTCAAATATTTTTTTTGCATTAAAAAGCCAACAAAATTCTCTATCTCCGTTTCACTTGTAGTTTTTGGCTATCTGCCCAAATGAGAGAGTTGTAGGCATTTGAAGTTTTTAAAAAAAATTGAAATGGTCATAACTTCCTTATTATTCAACCGATTTCAAATATTTTTTTTGCATTAAAAAGCCAATAAAATTCTCTATCTCCAGTTCACTGGTAGTTTTTAGCTATCTGCTCAAATGCGCGAGCTACATGCATTTGAAGTTTGAGAACGAGCATATAAACTTAGCCGCCTAGAACAGTGTGATACAGCTGACAAACTTCGAGGTGGAGGCCAGACAGGTATGGTGGGCTGTATCAGACACTGGTTTTATATACGAACTGACATGCTGTGAGTGCTTTAGAATCGTCTTAACTTCAATGTCAGACTAGGGGGTTAACGGTACACATTTCGTAGAACGTTATATAATGAAAAATGCTTAGAATAGTCAAGCGATTCTGAAAATACAAAACTTTTTTTTTCAATTTCATTAGAATTGCATCAATTTTTTTTGAGTTTCATATGTTTTCGTCATTGGCAATGTCTTCTAATCACTTTGCCAGTGTACGTTTGTCAGTACATCAAGCCTCAAACCGTTGATGCAGCTTCAGCTGCTCTAGTTTTCGTTGGTTTTTTTTTTCTTTTTTTTCTTTTTATTCAGCCGTCGAGACTACAGCCCAAACCGCTGGTCGGATCGACTTCAAATTTTGTATACCGTTTCGCATCAACAGTGAGACGAGAATAACGCAATTTTCAGAATTCTTATGACGTCATTTTTTACGAAACCGGAAGTGACGTCATATATCATATAATTCCCTATAACTTCCACATTTTTCAACCGATTTCAAAAATTCTTTTTGTATTCGAAAGCTGCGAGAAATCTCTATCTTCGCTTGCCTGGCCGTTATTGGCTATCTGCTCAAATGAGAGAGCTATTGACATGTGAAGTTGAGAAAAATGAAAAAAATCAACAATTTCGGATTTTTATTTTATTTTAACGGGTGGTCTTTGAAAACAGTTTCCAATTTGTACAGTAATCTCAGCAACATATAATTTTTTGACAGCGTCACGCGGGACATTCATCCGCACAGAAGATGATATTTTTCAGAGCAATGGCTTGAATAGTTCTGATTCTATTGTCTTTCAAACTTGGACGTTTTTTTTTCAATTTTTCAAATTTGAAATGGTCATAACTTTTTTATTATCTAACCGATTTCAAATATTTTTTTTCCATTAAAAAGCCAACAAAATTCTCTATCTCCGTTTCGCTAGTAGTTTTTGGCTATCTGCCCAAATGAGAGAGTTGTAGGCATTTGAAGTTTTTAAAAAAAATTGAAATGGTCATAACTTCCTTATTATTCAACCGATTTCAAATATTTGTTTTGCATTAAAAAGCCAATAAAATTCTCTATCTCCAATTCGCTGGTAGTTTTTAGGTATCTGCTCAAATGCGCGAGCTACATGCATTTGAAGTTTGAGAACGAGCATATAAACTTAGCCGCCTAGAACAGTGTGTACAGCTGACAAACTTCGAGGTGGAGGCCAGACAGGTATGGTGGGCTGTATCAGACACTGGTTTTATATACGAACTGACATGCTGTGAGTGCTTTAGAATCGTCTCAACTTCAATGTCAGACTAGGGGGTTAACGGTACACATTTCGTAGAACGTTATATAATGAAAAATGCTTAGGATAGTCAAGCGATTCTGAAAATACAAAACTTTATTTTTTCAATTTCATTGGAATTGCATCAATTTTTTTGGAGTTTCATATGTTTTCGTCATTGGCAATGTCTTCTAATCACTTTGCCAGTGTACGTTTGTCAGTACATCAAGCCTCAAACCGTTGATGCAGCTTCAGCTGCTCTAGTTTTGTACTTATAATGCTATTTGCTTTACCCACATATCGGCCCGGTCACCGGTCGCTTCAATTGTTCATTGTTACTATATTGTTATTATACTATTGTGATTGTGTTGAAACGCGAACATGTGATTGTACATTTATACTTTATTTGTTTATTGTGCGGTTATATACAATGTCAAGCCTGTGTTCTGTAGCAAGGTGGTTTAGTAAGCATTGCATGTTACGTTTCTAGTCTGTTTTGCTAAAATATGTTTTATATTTACAGATTGATCTCTCTTAGAACTCGCAGTCAAACGTGCCTTGCTTTGCAACACTCCCAATCTTGCGCTAGGGTGTGTTTGCTGAGTCTTATATAATTTTATTCTACCGGGGGGTCTGGCTGGGTTTATTGTATTTAGTATGTATTATTATTCCATCTTATGTAATTTAGTATAGCTAATATATTTATATGTTACTCCAGTAACCAGTATCTTTTATATATTTTAATAGGGCCTGGTATGTTTCTGCTTCCAATTCTGGTGGCGGAAATAGCAATGTGTAGATGCTGTCTGGTAATTTTATTTTTTGCATTGTTGCAGCTAGCTCGTTTCTATGTTCCGTCAACGCAGGACAGTGATATATATAGTGCATTAGTGTTTCTATTTCATCACTGTCATTGCATGCTCTACATGTAGGGGTTTGTTCGTTTTCCTTTGTAAAGTGATTGGCTCCTATCCCATTATGGCATAATCTGAGTCTTGTTAGTATCACATCTGATCTTCGATCCATACTATATTGTTTGCACTTAGTTGGGAGTGTAGGGCAGTTACCTCGGAGTATGTTTGATAGCGGTATATATGGCTTCCAAGCTTCCTGCCACCGTTCCTTACGTATTTGGGTTATCTTTGTGTAAAGTTCTACATGTGTCGGTTTTGTATTGTCGGGGTTGCCTAGCGCGTGAGCATCTGCTGCTGCTTTGTCTGCTAGTTCATTTCCTGCTATTCCTATGTGTGATGGTACACATTCTACGCTTATCGTTTTGCCCATTGTCCTATTTTGGCTTATTATATGTTTTATTATATGTATCTTGTCGGGTCTGGTTTTTGATTTCCCTGAATTTAAGGCTTGGATGGAACTGAGCGAATCAGTCAGTATGACCGTGTTTGAATTTTGCTCCTGTTTAAGGTTCCACTTAAGTGCTTTTTCTATAGCTATTAGTTCTGATGTAAATACTGTTAGATTGTCGTTAAGCTTGTACATTTCTTTGTATTCTTCGGCTGGTACTACAAATGCGCAGGCTGTGCTTCTATCCTCTGGGCTTTTGCTGCCATCTGTATATATGTGTAGGTGGTCGTTGTATCTGCTGTTGATAAGATTTGTTGCTATTTCCAGATTTTCAGCCGGGTTTATTGTTTTATCTGCTATTATTTATTTAAGGGTTGATTAGCATTCTATTTAATGGGGGTAATATGGGATATGATAAAGGAATGATTGAATTTCAATATCGGATATATTATATTGTTCGAATAGCGCATCTGATGTTTTTGCATAGCAAGTGTTTGTGTCAGGGCCTATTGGGGAATAGGCTGGGGCTTTGTATGGACCTTGCAAGTTTGTTCTTCTTTCTTCTGCCTTGGCTCTTGTTTCTTACTATTTCGTGCTATCTGTCTCTTATGGTATATACCTGGTTTTAGTAGTTTGTTTATGGGTAATTTATCTCCATGAGGCTTGGAGCGCGCCCAATATTTTAGGGTATTACTTTCTCTTCTAAGTGCTAGTGGGGGTACTACGGTTTCTATTTGCAGTGCCGCTATTCTGGTACTTATATATGCTCCCGTGGCTATGCACAGGGCTTGGTTTTGTATAGTTTCTAGTTTTTCTAGCTGTTTAGGGTTGCAGCTTTGGTATATGAGTGAACCATAGTCAAGTTTTGACAGTATGAGGGCTTTGTATAGTAGCAGTAGTGCTTTTTTGTCTGCTCCATATGATGTGCCGGACACAATAGTTTTAGTAGGTTTATATTTTTCCTGCATCTGTTGAGCAGATTTGTTATATGGGGTACCCATGTCAGTCTGTAGTCGAGTGTCATTCCAAGAAATTTAGCTGCTGGTGTATATGGTATGGGGGTGTTGTTAACAGTTAATTGTGGGATTATTCTGTTTTCCCGCTGATATTTATATGTGTTTGTATCTTTATGATATGTAGCTTGCGAGTTGCTGAAAATGACTGCCTCGGTTTTCAGCGGTGATATTTTAAAACCCCATTTCTTTTGCCAGGCCGTTATGGTATTTAGTCCTTCTTGTAGGTGTTCTATTGAGTTACTAATGTGTCTATGTACATGCCAGATTGCGCTTATTATTATCGATGACGGACGATATTACGTTCCATTTTTATTTTATGGTTCTTAAATTCCGGGTCGAGGTTGTTATCACTAGATACGTGTCTGTAGTGGTTGGTCAGTATCTCTGCTTTGTGTTCATTGTCGTGTATGGGCTCGTCACCGTTTTTAATTGGAGGTGATGGGTTTGCTTTTTTTCCTCTGAACCTGTTGAATTTGTCCCAGACTTCCTTGCTGCTGGTGTTATGTGTTATTTGTGAGATAAACGTTTTCCAACCTTCTTGTCTAGCATTTTCTAGTGTCTGTCTTGTATTTATTTTGGCATTTGCATATTCTTCTTTGCGTTTTTCTTTTGTTTGGGCGTGCTCGTCGCTGACCTGGCGCCATGGCAGCGGCGAAGGCAGATGGCTCTATGTTTTATTGCCTCGGTGCATTCCAAAGTCCACCAGGGGTTGGTGGGTCTATTGTGCATTAATTTTGCCACTTGTGCGGGGTATGCATTCTGAGCTGATTTCCTGTAGCGTGGTCGTTATTTGTTCATTTATGGAATTTAAGTCATTCGGGAGTGAAACATCAATGGTGTTATTGGGGTTAAGTTTTATGTCGGCCATATTAGTAAAGAGTTCCCAATTGGCTTTATCAACTATCCATGTGGGCATAGTTTCAGCATCTGCTTTGTGGTACTGGGTAGAAATAACAATTTTTATTGGGTAGTGGTCACTGCCTAATGTGGTTTCCAGTGGGTCCCATGTAGTTTGCGGGGCTACGCTTGGGCTTCCCATTGATAAATCAGGCGTGGTGCCTATTTTAGTTCAGTTTCTTTTATAGGAACAGTCGTACGTGTATCGTCCGTCATTGAGCATTGTGTAGTTGGTTTGGTCTAAGAGTTTTACTAGTTTGTTTCCCCGTGTGCAGTTACGTACCCAGCCAGGGTCCCATAGGTTATTGTGGGCGTTGAAATCACCCAGTATGAGCGTTTTGCGGGTCAGTTGTGGGAGTATATTATATATGTTTTCAAAATTTGTAGTTGCCTGTGGCGATATGTAAACGTTTAATATGTCAATATTTCCCGTTTTACTATATATTTTTACTCCATTTATTAAGATTGTGTTATTGTCCTCTTCTTCTTCGTTTTTAATTTTAATATCGGTACACGAGATGCCTAATTTTACAAAAAAAATCCTATCCCGCTTCTTATAGTACTATGTGATTTATGTGTTATTAGCGTGTACCCCTTTATTTCTATACGTTTATATAATTCCTGCAGGCATATGACGTCCGGTACATGGTCCCATTCCTCTATTTCTTGACATAACTCTGCCTTAATTAGTACTGGTTGTGAATCCCTGACAGCTCCGTTGTAGGACCGTCAGGGTTTCAGGTTTGTTCGTTTTGTTACGTTTTGGATTTATTGTTTGTTTGTTACGTTACCTCGGTGGGCTTTTTCCTCCATTGCATAGCGATCTGTTCTCTCATTTTTGAGTTTCATATTTGGGTTAGTGATGGATGACAGTGGTCTCACTATGGAGGATATTTTAGGACTATTTTCCGGTGTTTTTTTTCGGTGACTCCGCAATGATGAGGGGGTTGATGAGGCTACGTCATAGTACGTACTTATGTCAATGGATTCCGTCGAATAATGGGTATGTATATAATAGACCACATGATATGGTGGTCAAGTACCAAGATTATATGTAATTACTACGGTCATTAGAAACGGATAGGCACGTGGCAGGGTCAGATGGATGATGTTTGAAATACGGTAAGAGGAAATTGGTTATGAAAAAGTCGACTATACTGCTTTAAGTGGTTACGGAATAAGTTGCATTGTTCTCTTTTGTATTTGGCCACACCTACAACTACCTTTAGAAGACCCTGATCGTGCATCGTAATTAGGGTGATGCAGCCAGCCAATCATATTCACTCCAGGTGTTATTACATGTGTGTCATACTACATTCATGAAACGTGTTGCAACACGGAATAGCGCGGTTTTTAGTATTAAATTACACCTACATATTATATTGACCGTAGCTGGGCCCCAAAACATATCATAGCTTGTGTAGTAGTACGGCCATAGTAGGATAACCGAACATTTGTACTGCCTTGTGGTACAAGCTGGCTATTATAGCGACTTGGTAGAATGTTCGTCTCTCACACAGGCGGCCTGGGTTCGACCCCAGCTGCCGACAAGATATTTTTCACTTTATACACAATCCCCTCCTACTACAGTGGTGCCAATGAACCAGGATAGATTACCCTTCGAGCCAATAGGCGAAATCATATCTGGTATGAAGTATTCCGTACATAATGAACTAGGGAGTCTATGACCTGGAGGGAGACATTTGAGAAACAAATGTCTATTTGTAGGAAGGAGGACTAAAATAGTCCGGCCATAGTAGGATAACCGAATATTTGTACTGCCTTGCGGTACAAACCGACTTTTATAGCGACGTGGTAGACTGTTCGTCTCTCACACATGCGGCCTGGGTTCGACCCCAGCTGCTGAAAATATATTTTTCGCTTCATACACATTCCCCTCCTATTACACTTGCATAACCTATAACCCCATATGAATCCTTCCTGCTTGATCTGCTTTGCCCTGACCAAAATAGCATCATTATATAGGATATAGCACTGTTATGGCGACATACTGGCACAGTGCAGTAAGAGAATGAACTAACTATGTTAAATTACCTGTCTCATAACCTCCTTACTATTTTTTTTGTTCAAAAAGCACACATTTAGACTGCATTAATTGCGTAATTATATATACATCCTATGAATTCCTTCTATGCAAATTTTACTAATATCATATTCAATGTTACTCATAATAAAATAAAACATACGAGTGCCCGCTATAGTATAATACATATATAATCATTTAGTAATATTTATTTTACTGATAGTGACACGCAGTGGTATCAGGCTATTTTCATATGCAAATGAGGCATGACATTTTTAATTATTTATACTAATTAAATGCGTCACCTGAAAAAATAATATTTACGACAGATTATAAAGTATGATCATTGCACATCGAAAAATAAATACAGAATAAATAGTAAAGTCCGTTAACATTTTAATAAAACACGGTTATCGCCGCTGATATCAGTATGGAAATTTACTTCTGATATAAAATGTATAATAGTGCCAATCAATACGTGAATTAATGTTTGTTTTACCAGAAAATATCTCAGATGATGTCCCTGATATAAAAGAACATTTTGTGCCTACTGCGTGGGCATGTAGTATGATCCAACACCGACTTTCGTCGTAAAATCAATGTTGTGAAATAATTGTTGCTTTAGATTAATTAATGAAAGTATCCGTGACACAAATGAACAAGTGAAATAAAATCGTACTAACAATGTCACAGTATACTTTTTCTGTACTGTAGTCATGTTCTATGGGGCGCCGTTTTGGACTTTAATAGCACTTTCAAAGTTTGTGATATCACTGATTCAAAATGAAAGGGTGATATCACCTATTCGAATATATGAGATTACCTATTCAAAACGATATCATGTATTCGAATATGTGATACATGGACCATACATGTATACATTTCATCATTAGTCCCACGAATATGTGATACATGGACCATACATGTATACATTTCATCATTAGTTCCAGTGTGATATCACCTATTTGAATCTGAATATGTTATAACACACATTCGATTGTGTGATATCACCCATTCAAATAGGATATATCACTCATTCGAATGGATGATATCATTATTTAATGTTTAATCAATGACATCACCTGTTCGAAAGGGTGATATCACCCATTCAAATATCACCCTTTCACACCAACTCAGTGATATCACCTATTCGAATGAGTAATGTCACCATTATTTCTGAGGGAAATAACAATATATAATCGTGGAAATTGAATGTATAAATCAATATTTTCTGGGAAGCATACTCCTACAATCCTTTCACTCGATTCACAATTCGCACCTCATGGACAAGAACCTGGCTACGGCACTGATCAATGGAAACAAAATTGAATCAAGTATGTATATTTATGCGGTTTTATTCTGTATCATAGGCTAGACAATATATCTGTACGTTAATTGACTGTTACTATCAGCATTATGACGATACATCATATAAATTTGAACTGAAATAAAAACAAGAGACCCAAAATGGACCTGCATCGCTCACCCGACATACGGCCCTACGGACTATAACTGTGAAGTTTAACCAGTATCGGCCAAGCGGTTCACGAGAAGAAGACGTTTGAAATATATAATAAAAGGATGAACATTCGGTGGCCATCTTGGATGGCGCAATCATAAGATTTTGACAAAAATGCTCCAGAGTTATCGTCTCCTCAATACCTTCGATTTAATATATCACATGACCATATTTTGTCAAATGTGAAATTTAGCCCCTACTTTTCTTTTATCTCGGGGTCATACTTTTAGCAAATCGGAATGAGCATTGAGTATCGATAACTCCTGCTAAGTTTCGTCAAAATCAAACTGGCGGTTCGTGAGAAGATGTTTTAAGAATTTGACCTAATTTTTTATGGCAGCCATCTTGGATTATGCGACGACCTCCATTTTAACAAATATGAAAAGGCTTCAACCACACACCATAACTGTGAAGTTTGACCAGCATCGACCAAGCGGTTCACAAGAAGAAGACGTTTGAATTATATATTAAAAGGATGAACTTTCGACCTTTCGGTGGCCATCTTCGATGATGTAATCATCCGATTTCGACAAAAAAAATGCTCCAGATTGATCGCCTCCTGGATATCTTCGATTTTATATACAGCATGACCATATTTGGTCAAATTTGAAATTTGAAATTTGACCCCTACTCGACCCCCCGGGCCACGCCCATTTTTGATCGTGGTATCATCGTTTTAACAAATCTAAAAGCGTCGAATCGGTCTGGCGATTCGTGAGAAGAAGATTTTTTTAAGAATTTGACCTACTTTTCAACGGCGGCCATCTTGGATAAGCTACGACCGATAAAACTGTTAACACATCTGAAAAGGAGTAACACATAGACGATCTCCGTGAAGTTTGGTCAACATCGGCCAAGCGGTTCAGAAGAAGAAGAAGAGGTCGGTAGAGTGTTGACGAACGACAAAGACGGCGGACACGAAAATCGGTAACAATAGCTCACTTGAGCCTTTGGCTCAGTTGAGATACAATGTGGCTCAGTCACAGTATATACTACCAGTGCTATTATCTACGTGTGACAGTAGAGATGTTATTTTCACCAGAAATAAAAAGCCAGTGGCCTAGTCACAGTATTTATACTAAATGTATGTTACCATCTACGTATGGCAGTAGAGAAGTTATTTTGAACAGAAATAAAACACCTGTGGCCCAGTCACTATAATTGAAGACGCCTGTTCTTTGATTTTGAAACCAGCCCCAAGAAGGGCCTTTTCTATTTCCTCCCGACCCCAGCAGGGACCATAGCCAATGTGCTTCTCCTCATTCATACTCGATGGTAGACATGTAAACATTCCCATAGCATAATAACTCGCTGCCGTTTGATTACCGACGTTATCACAAGGATTGCTGTGGAAATTTGCTTCCACCATAATAACACATCCGTCTTCTTTCAGAATTTTGTGAACTTGTGTCAAGGCCTGGTGTGGGTCAGGTAAATCATGCAGCACGTTGTAAACAAAACCCAAATCAAAACAATCGGCTATAGAGTCTGGTAGATTATGGGCATCTCCAAACTCAAATGAAACATTTTCTACACCATTGCTCGTGGCTCTCTCTCTGGCAATTGTTAGTGCGGTGTCTGAATACTCGAGTCCCGTGAATGTCGTCTTGGGGAACCGTTTGGCGAGCCCGATTGTCAGATTTCCTGTTCCACACCCCAGATCTACCACCTTGACGCCGGCTTCTGTAATGATACATGAAGAATAACCATCAGTTTAACATGCATACATCATGATCATTTACCGTTTCGATAAAGAGCCATGTCCATGCTTATGTTGGTCATACACCGGTAGTCATAACATGTCTTAGATATCCTATTTTTTCTTTACACCGGCTCTTACGATTCATTTGGGTATCTTGCTTTCTATTTGACACTACATTCCGTATATATCGGATGTTCGTTAACTTATATTGTGTGCCAATGTGTAATTGTTTTTTATCTTTAATAATGAGTATTGACGTCGATATACCACACTATTTTAATCACATCTGCCCCATATATCATATATGGAACACATTATTAACATGGCATCGACAGTTGCACTACATTTTTAGACACTATTCAGAAGGAATCTTAGCAGCATGTATACCCTGGTCAAATGAAAGTGTCAAATAAAGACATACATGTAACAAATATATGATTTTAACTTGTATTTTAAAATTATCATACTCGTGTACTTGTCGTTTGATTTTGATGTTACTTTGTAATATACTATTATTCTACATATCATTTACCTACCTACTACGGTGCGTGGGTACTTACCAAGTTTGGCGACAATGCCGTTCTCTGCTAGCTTTGGAATAACTTCCTTATCCAGCATATGGTCCACTGATCCAGACCTATAACCATCGAGCCAGTTGAAAAACTCCGGCCAAAGATCAATACCTGCAATGGTACAATAGTTCCGATACAATTATGCAGCCATATTAGAGAGAATACCAGGCTAACAGGTTGACATGTGGCTAGGAACCACGTAAGAATTCCTACCGTTTCCGAGCCGAGCCTGATAAAATTGATGCCAAAATACACTAGCATGGATTATATTTATCAGATTAACGTATTATGCTAGAAGATGGGCAAAGCTAACATGGTTTTAGTTGAGAAAAACGTGGACTGTCTACATCGAGTCATAACACTGACGTCATGTCATTCGGTAACGCCACGTGAGGCCAATGGAACGTCTGGTATTATAGTTGTGACCCGGATATACATATGTAGTCAATGTAGGATACGAACATTTGTTATCAGTTAGCGGGTATTCGGTCAATGTATTTCGGTAGGGTATATTGATGGTCCCAGTGAGTATGTACTGATGGTATCTATGTGCATATACAATACATGTACATGCAGTTGGCATTAACCTTGGGTATGTATGACGATTGGGTGGTCCGGAAAATGAAAATGAAAGTAAGGATGGTGATCAAATGCATATGAAGTAAATGCTACTTATGGTTGCGAAGATAAAAATGTATGTTTAACATGTAACGCAGATATGCGCACACGCGGACATCATTGTTAATAAACTACATGTACATGCATATCGATTTCCGCAAGCGGGCTATACTGAAGCTACGAATTTTAATAATTAAGTATAAGAAATAGTATAGATGTAGCCGTGTAAGCTTGGAATACCGCCTGACGCTGGGCAGGTGAGAGGGCTGGGGGAGGGACCGATACATATACAAGCATTTGTTTGTCTACTCTCCAACTGCCAACCGTTCAACTGGTATAAACTGACAGAATGTATTGCCACAAATGACAAATGTATAAATTGACGGGTCTTACTATATTTAGACATGTAGAACAAAAATGCAGTCATCCAATAGATAAACTTTATATATTGGATGACTGCATTTTGTTTATACATGTCTAAACAAGTATAATACACTGTCCTATCAACATGCCGATCACCTGTGATTTAACATAGATCGATGTACATTCATTGGTAAACGACGTAGTTAGATGTTTGTATATTTACCATAAGGTCCCTCTTTAGAGAAGCATGATTTGACGTCGTGCCTCTTGTCGGACATTACAAACAATGCTGGGGCAAAGGAGGATCTCAGCCTGAGTCCTCCTTTATGACTTTCTGGGATGATATATAATCCTGTATCGCGGTCCAGGTGGATTATTTTCGAGGCGACCATTGATGACAACCACTCCCTGGTGTACCTTTAAAGATAAATAAACACTGTTTGTTATTGAATTTGGTATTGTTGGGGATCAAATGTGTTATGATTGCTTTGTATATTTTTCCAGCTTGCTGGTCCCCTTCTATATTTTTCTTCTACGTATGCAGGAAGAATCAGATTCACTATGAATACGCTACTTGTATTGTTACCTACTAACCGTATATATCGTTGTTACACAGCGATTTTAGATTAAATCATCACCCGACTACGACGATCGTTTGGCTATGTCCAGACATAAGTGCATATATATATCGCTAAAAAAGAATGACTTTCGCACGATACATGAATTCAGCGGTGTACTGTTTCGAAAGGAACGTAACGGTATCTGTAATATACATGTACATACAAAATAGTAAGACGATTGCAACGAAAGCCACACAACAAACACTCCTTACTGTAAACACCGTGAAAACATGTCCTAGCAGGATAAAATACGACACAGTACGATAGAAGCAGACATAGGAACAAATGGTGTCTCATCGGAACGACCAATGAACAAAATAGTTAACTGGGGCGGTTACCGCGCCACCGCAAACAACGCGCTGAAATCGCCAATACTATCACAATACAATTGTTTATTTAGTGATGTAGGCCATCGGCCCATTACACGCAACATGTATACATGTATTTTATTATGATAACAGCGCCAATGCATGTAGTATATGATACAAGTGTATGACATATTGGGACCGATCATGGAAGCCTGTGTATGGTGTAACCTCGCTTTACCGCAAGACACTGGCTCGCATGATCACTGTTAATAGGTAAAATATTTTCGTAATTTTATTAAATGATATATGAATAGTGCAATGACATGTTCTTAATATTTGTTGGAATTGGCCTAGATATTAATATAAAGTATTCTTCTGCAGACTTTCTAAAATGTAAAGATGGGTCCAAATATTGATTACGCACGTTTGCATATAGTTTACAATGAAATAATGCATTACCTCATCCTCTATAACCTCAATGCCCTAATGCAATACACAGTACTGGCAACATCGTAAATGTCTATCTACATTGCTACATTGTTCGACATTGCTTTTCTCAGGTAAAATGGTAACTTGCATGTGATATAACGTTCTACATTAAGCAACGTCTTGAAGTGTTGGTATACAGGCCCGTAGCCAGACATGTTTGAAGGGGGGGGGGGGTGGGGGTGGGGGGTCGTTTCGAAGGCCCAATGGGCCTGAGGTATATAGGGGGTTCTAAAAAAGTGGACCTCGATGCTAAACAAGTGTACTTCGAGGCTGGGCGGGGGGGGGGGGGGGGGGGGGGGGGGGGGGGGGGGGTCGAGACCGTGACTAACGGGCCTGGTAGGCGGGGGGGGGGGGGTCGACGACCGCTCCGACCCCCCCTAACTACGGGCCTGGTATAGATAGCCGAATATAAATGACAAATAAGACAAAGACACCAACCGTAGTAATAAATGGTAATATTTTAAACGTAGCTGTAATAAAGACGGAACTGTAGTGTATTGCCATCGTCCTCATGTCTGATTGTATTGTATACGGTACTGCAGTGTCATCCGAGAAAAAGGCGAACCAGGTCGGGTTTCTAATACATAATTATGTTACTCTTAATTGAGTGTCATTTGTACCCCGAGTATGAAAAACGAAAGTAAGTAGGAGTAGTCATCGACGGTATACCTGCCAATGATCAGCTCAGCAGTACGTTGTATAATAGACATATCAAATAGTCTGTTGATAGATTTCATGATAATTATTACAGAATTGTTGCAAGGTCGATTTTTCTCAGACTGGTCCAATTATTATTAATGCATATCGACTAACCTTTCCTTCAATCCAGTTTTCTCTGCTATATCCACCGCACTTAAAGGACATTCAGCTTCACATAGCAGTTTAAAGAGGCCAAGGTCATGCCCCAAGGCCATTGCCATCATCACAGTCCCGTGCCCATAAATCTCGCCAATGTACTTGGAAAAGTCTTCACTCTCCATGCTTAATATATGTCTTCTGTAAGTTTACCTGAAATAGACACAGATTTATATACAAGTGAAAAGTTTTGCCCCTGCTAAAACACATTGACATTGATCCTTTATATACCACGAAGCTGCAGTTTTCAAGTGAGAACTTCATCCACAACGATTACAAGGTGCATGATCACGTGGTTACAACAACAACAACGTCGCCCACTCCAACTGATGAAATAAGGCGCAGCAAACGCACACGTCTTCATGAGCTGCATTTGGTGGTCCAGGGAGTTCGGCACAGACTTATGTCGTTTTTGCGAAGAATCGATTTCCGTGTCGGTAGACACGGAAATCGATTCTTCGCAAAAACGACAGAAGTTTGGGCGAAAACACAGAGACCACCAAATGTAGCTTAGCAAGACACGTTTGATGCGCCATATGTCATCAAAATCCGTTACGTAATAAGGACAATATAAAAGAATACGTACTTTGAATCAGATGGATTTTGGAAGTTTCCGTACTTGTTGTTGTTATTAGTACCACGTGACCATACACATTGGATTATTAGAGACTGAATAACACAGGACCCAAACTTTATACGTAACCGTTCACAGATAATTAAGAATCTGAAAGTGAATAATAAGAAAATAAAAATTAAGATCACTTAACAGCAGTTTGTTCACTAACATGTATTAATACAATATAACTTTAAAATCTGTAGCTGATTATCATGATTATGATCACATACACACACACACACACACACATACACATCTAACTTTACCAATGAATGTACAGCGATCTATGTTAAACCACAGGCGATCGGCATGTTGATAGGACAGTGTATTATACTTGTTTAGACATGTAGAAAAAAATGCAGTCATCCAATAGATAAACTGTAATATTATATAGACATGTAGAAAAAAGATTGCAGTCATCCAATAGATAAATTAACAGTTTATCTATTGGATGACTGCATTTTTTCTACGTGTCTAAACAAGTATAATACACTATCCTATCAACATGCCGATCGCCTGTGTGTTAAATGTACTGATATTTGTTGCGGGTTAGAACACACGGAATTAGAATGCGGGAAAGTAAATTGTCGTCTGCTATTGTTTCATATTGTTTCTTCTTTCTCAATAAAACATGGATGGACATTATTGGGAACGATTCTAAAGTGTTATCAAATCATGTCTTTGATGAGAACATGGGGGGCAGACGACCAAATACAAATCGTTGGACAATTATATTAATACAATGCACTGTAAACGAATATCAGCGTGACCTACATGTGTACATGTATGTCGTCATTATTTATCCTCTGTTTGTAGTTTGTAAATATACGTTTCTTGGGATGAAATGCATGGCGTCGGGTATAGTCCGCAGACGATAACTTGCTACTTGTTTACATACAAACCGATCATAAACAAAACACAGAATAGGTAAGACAGGTAAATATACCCGTGGCAATATTCCTTTTCAATATTGATTTTTGTCATGAAGTGTTATGTAGTCGAGGGGTTACAGTGAAGATATCAATGCCGTAGGTAGTGAGTTCGAATCTTAGTTTTTCATACATGTATACACATATATTTTTATTTGTTTATATTTTATTATATATTTCTTTTTATGTGTGTTGCTCTTACAAATTACATTAACTAAGCATGATATAGATTACATATAGAACGTTAGTCTCACTTAGAAAACTAATAACTAAATGCACATATGTGTGTACATGAAGAATCTTGGAGTATGTTCTCGCAGATCATGTCATATTGAGGTCAAACAGCAATAGTGATAACCCTCGCCATTTCACTTATTCCCTTCTCCAGCAAACAGTCATAAAAAAAACAGAATGATATCGACAAAAGTAATGCGTTTTGTGAGGTTCGAACTCTCGAGCAGATAAAATGAACAAACGTTCTGCTAACGTATGGATATTCTCCCGCTTCGATACCACTGAGCCACACTACATGTCTATTTTGCGCACCAAGATACACTATTATATTGACATGCATGCACGTGCACTTTATCATGTAGTTAGTATACACGAAAACGAGGCTATGATATGATAATACACCTGGTCTACCTATATTTGGACTCATCGATTGACCTCCAGCAACTTATTATCGTCTGTCATGTATATGTATTAAGCTAATAAGATAACAGAAACAAAGGTTGTCAATAACACGTAACAAAAATAGTGCATTTTAATAGTTAACATAATATACAAATAATTAAGGGGTTAACGGTGCATGCCCACTCAGTAGGCACAAACTGTTCTTTATATCAGAGACATCATCTGAGATATTTGTTGGCAAAATAAACATTCATTCACCATTACCCCACGTATTAAATTGGCATTATTATACATTTTATATCCGACACAAATGTTCACACTGATACCAGGGGCGATAACCGTGTTTCATTAAAATACTAACGGGGTTAGGGTTAGGGAACCCTAACCCTTTATTCTCTGTATTTATTTTCTGATGTGTAATGGTCATACTTTATAATCTGTCGAAAATATCATATTTTCAGGTGACGCATTTAATTAGTATAAATAATTAAAAAAAATATCATTCCTCATTTGCATATGAAAATAGCCTGATACCGCCGCGAGTCACTATCAGTAAAATAAATATTGCTAATTGATTATATCTGCATAGCGGGCATTCGTAAGTTTTAGAACTGGTGGAATAGTGACACATTTATACACTTATTTAATTCATATAAAGAACATTTAAGCCTACTGAGTGGGCATGTACATTTAACAGTAAACATATTGTAATTACATGTATAACAGAAAATCCAAAAATAAATGCCCTTGAATGTACTGACGGTTTTATACCATGCCTGCTTAAATGTGCCGACTGACCTAGGATCAAACTGACCGCTGAACCGTCTCAAACACGTTCGTCAAACATTAAGGCAAATGTGGTTGCATAATAATGATAACATACACAACTACTTAACGATACGTGAAACCATAAACACATGTTCCACCATCTGGTTGTTATGGACGACGCGCAGTATATATGGGCCATTGTCTGAGAAAATGTTTCTTATAGCATTTACAATAAGTGACACTACTTAAAGAAAGGGGTCCGACTGCACACTCACACAGTCTGATCGAATGCTAATCGCTTTGCATGCGTGTGAGAAAAATACATATATACATTGACGAACATGACAGGCCCTGATCGGCCCGCGCAGATGTGAGGTCCGATCTGGGTCTGTGCTGGTCGCACATGTGTGTGTATGTCGTAAGGACCATACTCTCCGCTGAGGGCCCTTTTATGTATATATGTAAATTTCTATACCAATGACGCAATGAAACGTGAAACACGACATGATAGTTCATAAATGCAACTGGAGTTATGTCCCGCAACCATCAACCGATGTATACCTAATTTATTTTACATGTACATGTGTATATTTCTATGCTTTCTTGTTTGTCTATCATGTTGATACTCTCCACATATGGAGGAAATAAAGCTATACTACTACTCAATGAAAACAATAAGGAGGTTGAAATTTAAAAAGTACTTTCAGATTGTTGTTTAAAATCATGTGCACCGTTTGAAAATGCAACATGTATACATGTTTTGTCCCCTCCAGTTTATTTTTTGTGATTATATTAAACATCCAAAATGTTGGGAAACTCCAGGCAAATTGAAATGTATTTAAAATAGATAACAATATGTGGTCAGTGGTATTTAAATACGAGTCCGTTGTCCTGGCTTTTCTATGTATGCTTCGCTACAGTAGCAGGCCCGTAGCCTATTGGGGTCCCTCCCGCAGAACTAAATCAACATAGACCTTCAAAATGGTGTGTCCTCGTTCTAGAGCCAAAATAGTGCCACGGCGCGCCGTGGCTTCCGTGGTGGTGTCTACGGTCGTGATTATATCATATGTTCTACTTCGCATTTTCCGTTCCTTGTCAAATGTCAGAAGATGTGAAACTGGCTGATCGCTGGAACACACAAAGATGGCCGGGTTGGCCACCCCACGTGCCATATAGGATACAGTAACGAGGTAATGTTCACATATACAGGGAGGTTCAAAACGACTTTATTTAGGAGTTGGAATTATATATGCTATTTTGTGTAGGAAATTTGACTTTTATCGAATTTCTCACAAGAAAGGCGTTATAATCACATTGTGAAGCAGACTATCAGAAACCTTCCGTATACACGTACGTACGTAGGTATCTCCACGGTAAGTTTACATACACGCTGTCAGGTCCCAAATAGTCTGAATATTTGTTACATTTTGTTATTCACAATGACGTCACTATATACATATATAATATTAGTAAAGTAACTTGATCCTTGGGCGGTGAAAGCTCGAGTTGGTATTAGGCAGTTCAGCTGGATCAACGAGACGCAATCGAGTTGATCAGCTGATCTGCCCAATACCAACGAGAGCTTTCCGGTTCAAGGATCAAGTTACTGTACTAATATTGCGTTTATTATATACCAGTCAAACATTTAAAACACATATATTGCATTGAAAAATCGTATAATTGGATTACAAAGTTGTAATTATTTTCTGCGCAGTGCTTTGACGGCAGTCATTTGGTTTATCGCCTAGCACTTCATGAGACGTCGCGCTAGTGACACACGACCAGAAACGACGTCAAATTTCAGCTATCATTTTCTGTCCTATTTTCTAAACATATCCCGACTAATATCCTACATCGAGTGTATTGTCCGTTGACAGCATGCATTTTATGTGAAAATGACTAGCTTTTACGGGGTTATTCTCATTTGAAGGACATCATTATGATTTCCCGAACTTTCCTGATGACAAGTAGTTCTGGCAAATCAGAACGAGAACAGAGTGGATTCCCAGGCCCCCCTGCTCCCGGCAAAAAAAAAGAAAAAGGAAGAAAATCTACAATACTCGAATAGTTGGATGACTTTTTTCGTGGCCTATGTGTCAGGAAATCGCATCTGCGGCGATCTGGCATTTAAAAATGTCCTGGGGGAGGACCACCAGACCCCCCGACTTTACGATTTCGCGCGTGCGGAGGTCGGGTACGCCGAATTTTAATTACAGACCCCCCCCCCCCCCCTGCAATTATTTCTGTATCCGCGCCTGCATCGTGTTTGAAGCCATAATGTATGTATACGAGCGCCAGCGAAGAAAGACGACTACTGGTCATAGATGCACGTGAATATAGTGGTGAAGTCGCCTGAATGCACTACCGGCGGTTCACATTCTGCACTGGTGACAGGTAACGTGCATGCGATTCTCAACATTGTGTGGAAGTTCGGATATAAACATGGATCGCATGAACGCAACGCACTGGAACACGAGGATGGTGGATCACTTTCCGAGACAAAACGCTTAACCCAGCGTGCATGTTTTTCCTCGAGAAGGGCAGGTGTCGGCAAATCCTCTTGATATGATGACCGGCACTCTTGAACACGGCTGGGATCAAGAGCTTAGAAGCGGTCAGTGCTAATGGCAAAATTAACGGTTGCTCCAGATAACGTGATTGTGTGTTCATGAGCAAAAACAATCTTGGCTTGTCCGAAAAAGTTTGGTGCGGACGCACCCAACGCACCCCCTGGCTACGGGCATGGTAACTCAGACGCGGATCTGGGCGTCCGGGGGCATGCCCCCCCCCCCCCGCCGGAAAAAAATTGAAATACAGATGTCCTGAAATGCATTTTCCTGGGTTTTACGGGATTTAAAATCCGACTGGAGCTGGTAATAAACTGTTATATTTTGTACCGCTATGATGATATTCTTTTGTAAGTTAACTGATTATCAAAACCACATACCTGTAATCAGCTGAAAAATGATTACATGCTGGTCTGTCGCATCTTTTTCGCGACAGGCTCCATCGTGCAAATATAGAGCAGTCAGGTTATTGTTGTTGTTGTTTCTGCTGCGTGCACATGTTTCCCGCGTTTACTTTTCATGGCATCGTAAATGATCAACGCTCTATGATGAATCATGAATAATGCGAATACAATGTAAAGTAGCTACAGTAACAAACACAATACATATACATATTCAATCGTTTAATTGTGTATGGTTCACGTTTTTAAACATATATCGAACATGTTTGTCCATCATGAAGACCATCATGACAATTAATATCAGTTCACATTTGCGTAACCTCAGTGGCTGAACGTGTGGGGGGGGGGGGGGGGCAGTGCTAGATCCGCGCCTGTAACTAATACTAAATTCGCAAAGGAAATCGGGCCACCGGCCATTGGCTTCACACATTTTCTGACATCATATGGCCAGGTTTAGAAGTTCTGCGAACAAATTAATATCCTTAAGTATAAGATAAATAACTAACCAAACTACATGTAGATTCGCCACGAATACTAAATATCATGGGCACCTTCTACTAAAACTACATGCTGCGGCAGGGACTCTCAATACCGCATTAGGAAGGTACCGGATAGTACCGGCCTTTCTCAGGTAGGTACGGGCTTTTATGGTTCGCCCGACGTCGGTTCTTGGAAGGAAAGTGTAAAATTATATTCAATCATTTTTCTTATAAATTGTAGCCCGTATTGAGTAAGTAGGCGTCTCATGGTCTGTAACTATACATTATAAGCCACTCCACGATTTGTTAATGAACGGTTATTGTATGTTCACCTCTATTTAACGTGTGGTTGTTGATCAATTATTGTCGTGCCGGAAAATGTATTTCTACAGTAGTCAAAACGTACCCAAGTCAAAACGTACCCAAATAAATAAAAACGTCCCCATGAGTAGAAGTCAAACGTACCCACCAACAAGTCAAACCGTACCCATGAGTAGAATTCAAACGTACCCATGAGTAGAATTCAAACGTACCCATCAACAAGTCGAAACGTACCCATGGAAAATATTGTTGTAAAGAAGGAAGTAAAAATGTACCCATTGTAGTGTCCATGTGTGTTGTTGAGACATGATCGCCTGGTTGGCTCAGTGGGTAAGAGCACCGTGCTAGGGTTACAGGGGTCATGGGTTAAAACCCCACATCCGGCGACACTTTTTCCCCTTTGAATAATTTCACCAATGCATCAAGAAGTCAAAAGGTACCCATAGGAAAATATATTAATGTGGGATAAAATATTTACTTTGTACATGTAAAAAAACAATGGCTTGCAAATTCATGGAACATTGTTGATTAATTAGGGAGCACAGCTATTGAAATTACCTGATTATGCTAATTAATTGCTAATTATCTGATTACGCGAATCACTAATTAACCAGGTTAATTCATGATTGAACACAATTTATGGAAAATGATAAAAAAATTGTCTTCATTTAAGAAAAGTCGATATATTTTAATTACAAATGTGTGTTTAATATGTTTAAATATGTCTTCCTTTTGTTTTGGAAAAGTAGGTAAATTTATAATTAAAACTCGGGGATTCCGCTGGGGGAAAAAAAATAAAATTGCCACTTCAAAAAAAAAAAAATTGGCGATAAAAAATTACAATTTTCGAGAAAAAAAAGATTTTTGGATTTTTTTTTGGATTTTTTTTCGAAAATTGTAATTTTTTATCGCCAATTGTTTATTTTTATCGCCAATTGCGGAATCACTGAAAACTATATGTTTAAATATGCCTAAATATATCAATATTTTTATCCACGTTTTTTGAAAAAAATCCAGGCTATTGGATTGGCGAAAGCCTGGCGGGTGGGCGGGCGGGCTGCGTCCACAATCAATGTTAAGTTTTCGTGTTTGAGTCCATTTCTTTGTGACTGTACCACCTAGGACCACCAAACATTCACAGCTTCATAATCAAGGGGTGCCCACCACATATCACTATCCAACATGTTACCTTTTTTTTAACTTTACCCATTTTTTCCGCGTAGCCATTTTCAATGTTAAGTTTTCGCGTTTACAATGTTAAGTTTTCGTGTTTAAGTCCATTTCTTTGGTACTGTACCACCTAGGACCACCACACTTTCACAGCTTCATAACCAAGGGGTGCCTACCACATACAACTATCCAACATGTGACCACTTTTTTTACCTTCACCTATTATTTTTCTACGTAATTGACTTAGCCATTTTCAACGTTAACTTTTTAACGTACGTCTGGTTAAAGTTTTTTGGTTAAAAGTTTTTTGTTATACTATATCTCTGCAACTGCTTCGCCCATTACCTTGAAATGTTAAGTTTTCGTGTTTAAGTCCATTTCTTTGGTACTGTACCACCTAGGACCACCACATTTTCACAGCTTCATAACCCAGGGGTGCCTACCACATACAACTATCCAACATGTGACCACTTTTTTTACCTTCACCTATTATTTCTACGTAATTGACTTAGCCATTTTCAACGTTAACTTTTTAACGTACGTCTGGTTAAAGTTTTTTGGTTAAAAGTTTTTTGTTATACTATATCTCTGCAACTGCTTCGCCCATTACCTTGAAATGTTAAGTTTTCGTGTTTAAGTCCATTTCTTTGGTACTGTACCACCTAGGACCACCACATTTTCACAGCTTCATAACCCAGGGGTGCCTACCACATACAACTATCCAACATGTGACCACTTTTTTTACCTTCACCTATTATTTCTACGTAATTGACTTAGCCATTTTCAACGTTAACTTTTTAACGTACGTCTGGTTAAAGTTTTTTGGTTAAAAGTTTTTTGTTATACTATATCTCTGCAACTGCTTCGCCCATTACCTTGAAACTTCACATGGGTGTTTATCATCATCCATATTTTCATTCTACCCCCCAACCGTGCGGCCCCTATGCCCAATGTCGAGGTCAAATTACTTTGAATTTTTTTTTTAAAGTTTTTTCGTGTACTATATCTCTGCAACTGCTTCACCCATTACCTTGATACTTCACATGGGTGTTTATCATCATTGTCAGCGCGATATTGTCGGCATTTTGGCATACGTCCGTCTGTACGTCTGTGTGTCTGGTTAAAGTTTTTTGGTTAAAGTTTTTCCGTCTACTATATCTATTTTTTTAGTGTCCATGCCTCGCCCCAAGGCGCGACATGCAGGCCACGGCCATCTAGTCTACAAAAAGTGGGTATAATTATGTTATCCAAGTGTCTATGCTTGGAAAAAACCTGGCCTTCGTGGCTTTGCCTCGTTTCTTGTTTATATGTGAATGCGTCAAAATTGTTCAGTCAATCTACAAGCTACCACAGAGCTTGTAAAAAACACAAATTGTTCTTGTTTCCTTGTTAAATACATACATATTGTGTACATATTGTGTAAATATTTGGTGAAAAAAAATGTTGCCGGTGAACAAATTTGAATTTGTTAAAAAAATGTTGATAATAATGAAAAATAATTAGCAACTATAGTTATTTTATTGTATCACAGCAGTGGAAAAACAAATAAAATGATAGATAGTGATAGTGTGGATGAGATAATAGGCATACACATAGGTATCTGTGAAGAGGAGATGCCTTCTAATCCTCCCAAGTATGGACGCACTCCTGACAAACAAATCACCAAAATCGTCACAGACAACCGTGCCAGACACCCCTGGCTCACCGGGTTCTAGACTTGGACTGTCTGACATATCTAACAATAGTTCGAGTGATAACGTTAATCCTAAAAATATGAGCGAAGTTCAGAAATGCCAGACAATCACTGATAAAAATGAAACAAACAATAAGGTCACAACATCGACACCCAATGGTAGCCCAGCAGCAAGTCCAGTAAAAACAGCACATAAAATAACACTTAACATGCTTAAGGGTACATGCCGACTCTGTAGGCATAAAATGTTCTTTATAGGAATTAAATAAGTGTATAATTGTGTCACTATTCCCCAGTTCTAAAAATTACGAGTGCCCGCTATGCATATACAGTCAAACTTCAATAGGTCGAACAGCCTGCGGGGTTAAGTTTTAGTTTGACCCATCCATTGTTCGACCCATTGGGGTTTTCTACTGTAACCATTTCAGATCTACGAGTTGGTCAGTGTACTAAGTGAAACAAGTCGTCATTATGACACGTTGTTTCATATAAATGCGCTTACATTTGCATTTACGGTTGATTGTCACAGTCGTTTATTAACAGAAACAGGCTTTAATAAAATAAAGGAAGCGGCAAACTCATGTGTGTTTTTATTTACATAGCCATTATACAGCAATAGAACATGAGAACAACAGAAAATGATTACGAAATACAATTGGCGGACTTGATTGCCCCGTCCAATACGATCATGTGAAAGCATCTCTGATTTTGTACCTATTGGCATTTGCGTAATTTCATGACAACTATTTATCTAATCAAATATAATCTTTGTGAGTGAATATATTGCCATAAAATGATGCGCATGCTTGTAGGTATAAAATTACATCGCTCGTCATACACTGATAAATCAATAGATGCATGCCCAGTCGCCCCATCACTACTTCGGACCCGGAACCACATTCACTGCATATCATAATTTACTATCACATGGAACCCAGTACAAGTTATACATGAAAGTTATACACGTCCGGTATTGAAAAAGATCTGTAAAATATGTTTTGCTTATATGGCGAATAAATCAGATGACACATCACACTCATTACTGATCATAGTAAAAACAGTTCATGTTGATTTACAACTTAAAAGGCCAAAGATCTGTAAAATATGTTTTGCTTATATGGCGAATAAATCAGATGACACATCACACTCATTACTGATCATAGTAAAAACAGTTCATGTTGATTTACAACTTAAAAGGCCAGATGCTTGGGTCATTAATTAAAACTGAGCGCTATTTAATTCCACATGTCCCATAAATTACCACTTTAATTAACTAACAACTTCGCCGACATTGGTCAATGCATAATTACCACGTATGCTGGTCACGACTGCCGTTATTGTTACGCTCAAATGACCACTTGAGATTTGTTTGACAACCGGTTAACAATAGGTGTGAAAGTCAATCAACTAGTCTGGAGACAATCGTCTGACATGTTCGAGTTTTTGTGGTGTTTATAGTGGATTTATACACGACCGGGCGTGACAGCGATTCGAGGCATTGAGGGTTGTTCGACTTTCACAAGTTCGACCTATACCGGGTAGTTTTAACATATTTATATAGGAATTCTGCCGGGACCTAAAGGCTAGTTCGAGGCAAGCATGGCTGACGAGTTTACCAGGGTTTGACCCATCGAAGTTCGACTGTATAATCATTTAGTAATACTTATTTTACTGATAGTGACTCGCGGTGGTATCAGGCTATTTTCATATGCAAATGAGGCATGATATTTTTATGCCACCGGGTTTCGAAGAAACGGGTGGCATATAGTGTTTGGACCGTCCGTCTGTCCGTCCATCCGTCACACTTTTCGGTTAACCACTTTGTCACAGTTTCTCAAATATGCTGCAGGTGGCATCAGCGTTCGACAGACGCATTTCTTGTTTAATTATTTATACTAATTAAATGCGTCGCCTGAAAAAAGTATGCTCATTGCACATGAAAACAAAAATACAGAGAATAAATAGTAATGTCCGTTAGCAGTTTAAGGAAACTCGGTTATCGCCCCTGATATCAGTGTGGAAATTTAGTGCCTACTGAGTGGGCATGTACCTTTAATAGACAAATGTTAGCCCCTAACACTGTGAATCTTCCAAAGACCAATAAAGCATCTAAATGTAGAGACGAAGCGATAAAAGTCAAACAGGCAATCGTATGGAAACCAAAAAATGGACCAATAATAAAGACAGGCAAAGACTCACAGCAGAAACAAAACAAGAAAAATATACCAATAATAATCTGTATAAGACAATCCAGACTATCACCAAATAGACCAGTGCAACTAAATGAGCAAGAAATGGAATCCACTTTGACACCGCTAAGTGAAATAATAGCGATGCAGCATCCGGGGCCAAGCCTCCCTATTATACAATAAATCATAAACATATTAAAAAACTATTATGGGTAGAAACGGAAGTAAAAGCAATCAGACCCTGACAGTCCTTCAATGGAACTGCCCACAGGTGGAAGACTCGGACCTATGACACCAAAAAAATGCCTAATAAAAAAATCCCATTACCCCACCCACTTGGTCTCGTACATTACCATCTTCTGTTTATAGAAGATGGTAATGTACGAGACCAAGTGGGTGGGGTAATGGGATATTTTTGAATAGGCATTTTTTGGTGTCATAGGTCCGAGTCTTCCACCTGTGGAACTGCCGGGGTTTTGTCAAAACAAAAAGCGAGCGGGTGAATACAATAGAAAACGACATCATGTCACCCGATATATTGTGTCTACATGAAATGCAAAACCTACAACATTACTAGGCTATAATCTGAATCTCAAATCACCTATAATTTCTG
This sequence comes from Conchocele bisecta, assembly GCA_029237695.1. Lineage (NCBI taxonomy): Eukaryota > Metazoa > Mollusca > Bivalvia > Lucinida > Thyasiridae > Conchocele > Conchocele bisecta. The sequence goes on along the minus strand of CM055274.1, from coordinate 1,692,536 downwards.
TTTGCCTTCAGCTAATATCTTCATATTGCACACATGCAATGCTTATTAACGATACATACTGCCACATGTATACAATTACTGATCGTACGTACGTACGTCCGTCTGTCTGTTTATTTTTAATGCCCCTTATGCGATAGCTAGGGGGGGCATATTGCATTGCTCTTGAGGTTCTGTACGTCCTTCCGTGTACATTTGTGACGAAAAGTTGGTAAGAGTTTCTCCAAAATGTAATATCTTCAATATTGCGCAAAGGATTGCTTCAATACCTGAACACTGGAATCACCTGAACAATTGTCATACACTCGCACCACCATTAACACGATCTTGACCTTTGTCACCAGTAGTATAGAGGGAGTCAAAATGATACCACCTAACGGTGGCATCATTTCTCCACCCTCTATACTACTCCACCACCCCCAAAAAATCAAAAAAATAGTTAACGATGAAATTGTCTCCCACCAACCACGAAATATTCAAAATTGGTGTCATAAATACATCATGTTTTTTTCACGTCCAATTGAACATAAATTTAAATAAGGTATAATATATATACAAAATGGATAATAAAATACACAACGAATTGGACGTTTATAATATTTGATTTGGATGAAGGATTTTACGCTGTTGTTTCTACAGTATTAAAACACGGTAAAATGACAATACTATGTGATATCGAATACATGAAATATCAGCGTAATTTATTACGCTGCGATAAAAACGTTGCATTTACAATATTATACCGGCAATTATGTCGCCGGTATAAGTATCAAATTTATATAATGAAGCGACTAAATAGGATCGGAGAAACACTACCGAAACATTATCAAACTAATTTTATAAAACAGTTTAAAATCAAAGATTCGTTTACGGATATGCGTTTCTACAATATCGCTTTTAACGAAGAAATTGGAAAATTATTAGAAGAAATTGAAAATTATTGAACAGAACTAATTTATGTTATAAGCAGACGACAATGTTCCAATTACACGTGTTATGAACATGTAAATTAGGTGTCCATTTTATAGAGAGATTACACGATTAGGTCTATCGCGTATAAAGATATTAATAATTTAAAAAAAAAAAATAGCAAAAGCCTCCACTCGTGCACAACACCCCCAGCGACTGGGCAGATTTCTAGCCGGCACCCAGCCACTGGGGTGTTGGGACCTTTCTTAAGCCCACGCATCTGTTGGCTCACATTCTGGGTCGCCTTGAACCCCATTGCCAATTCCTCTATTAAGAGAAACCAGCGAAGTAAGACGAGCCTATGTGTGAATTTGGTTTCCGAAATTGCAAAGCTCTTAGGCAGAAATCTTTTAGGCCGGCACCTTTGAGCTACACAATTACATCGCCAAATACACACATAGCATAGACTGCTACCATTAAAACAGACGAGACGGACGTCATACCGGATCAACAACATAGCACACACGAGATGAGACCAATTGTTTGTAAGGTCAACAAACATATATATACTCATCAGTTTCCTATACAACATACAAATGGTGTGCATATTATATTTATTTATTATACCTATTGGCGAAAGAAAACATGTGATGGTTCGTTATTTTGTTAATTTTAATAATTAATTTTATATAATAATTTAAAGCTGAACACTCCCTATTATTACATAGTAATTAATTTATGTTGTAACGACAATGTTTCAATTACACGGGTTATGGCCCATGCGTAAATGATAGCCGAGGTAAACAGAGCCGATAATTCTCAGTGAAAAACACTGTTGTATAGGTATGTAAATTTGTTTACTGCACCAATATAATTTTGAAAAAATTAGGAAAATTAAGAATTTTTTTTTTTTTTTTTTTTTTTTAATTATTATTTTTATTTTTTTTTTTATTTTTTTTTTTTTTTTATATTTTTAGTAGTATAGTAGAGGGTGGTATCATTTTGACTCCCTCTATACTACTTTTTTTTAAATTTTTTTTAATTATTTTATAATGGTGCTGTAACATTTCCTCCGACTTTATTTCCAAGTTTTACCCTAAATTTATCCCAATCAGTACACTCAATTTTTGGCATGGTGGCGCGCGCCTTGATCCTTATATCATTTTTTAATTCTTCATATCTCCCATTTCTTCCACCACGGATTCAAACTCTAAATTTGATATTTTCTTATCGGCCAACGCTTTGGACACCATAACGTCGATGCTATTTTTCTTAGACCTAGCGAGAACGGATATTCTATCATGTTTTCTACTTTTTTTCTCGAGTTTTCCACCCGCCGCCTAATTACCATACAAAGTGTTCCAGATAAAACGGTAATTCCACTCAAAACCCCTGCAAGTGGAATCATTACAATTGTAGATAGCGTTGCAGCAGTCCCCGCCCACACAACACAGAAACAACTTGCCAGAACCGTACTAGATGCTTCAGCTATGTTTGCCGCGCGCCTATATTTATTAGAGTGTCTTTTTCTATTTGCACATTCTCTAACTAAAATATCCTGCATAGCGACGATATTATTCAACCAAAATAAAAATCTGAACTTTTTTCGTTAATTGAATACAGTGTTGGTGGAGTGAATACAGTGTTGGTGGAGTGGTATTGAGAGTTGGATACAGTGTTGGTGGATCGGTATTGACAATTGGAAGCGGTGATTCGTTCATAGTTAAATTTATTTCAATATATTAGTATTTACACAATAAGTTCAATTAACAATGAGACAATAGTGGAAGAACTCTCTGAGTCACCGATTTTCGTAACAAAGTTAATAACACTACCTTGGGAAAGTCAAATAATTCGATCATCACCGGAGAACGAAACCACCGTCGAACTATCTCCAGAGATTTTAGTGACTCCAACCCCCCGTTCTTCCCCATCTACTACAATATTTATCGCGACCGCGCCCACAGGTTTACCATTAGCATTAACCGAGCAGACCGCCATTTGGATAACTTCACCTGCAGCTGTCATAGTGTATCCCCCATATTTATTACTCGCTTTGGCACCGAACGAATATTCATAGTGCCCCACAACCAATGGGCCCCGCTTCTCAGCCCAAACTGTTATTACACGTTTTGGTGTTTTCATTGTTCGCACTATTCCGGCAAGCGCATTGTTTGCGTTATATGCCTCAGTACGAACTCGATTTACTTTATCATCAACCGCAACAAGTGATTCATCAATGGCGCGGATAGATTCAACCACTCGGGTTCCTAATCCCGCAATCCCCGTCCGATCCTCTGAGCGCAACACCCTATAAACCTCCGTAAGGGCCGCCTGGTGGTCTTCTCGGACTTTCTCAATAACCGTTCGGGTCTCTTCCCGAAATTCTGTTATTTTTTCTCTAGTTCAGTAAGTGCTGCTTCTCCGTTGGGAGAGTCCTCTGAGCGCAACACCCTATAAGCCTCCGTAATGTCCGCCTGGTGGTCTTTTCGGGCTTTCTCAATACCCGTTCGGACTCTATCAAGATCCAACCGGGTCTCTTTTTTAAATTCGGTTTATTTTTTCATATAGGTCGTAAGTGCCGCTTCTCTGTTGAGAGAGTTCTCTGAGTGTAACGCCCCATAAGCCTCCGCAATGGCCTCTTTGTGGTCTTCACGGACCCCCTCAACCCAGACCTGGTCTCTTTTATAAATTCGGCTATTTTTTCATCTAGTTCGGTAAGTGTCGATTCTTTACTGTGAGAGTTCTCTAAGCGCAACGCATCATAAGCCTCCGCAATGGCCTCTGCAAGGTTAGACTGGTGGTCTTCTCGGACTTTATCAATACCCACCCGACCGGGTCTCTTTTCGAAATTTGGTTTGGTTATTTTTTTTTATCTAGTTCAGTAAGTGCCGCTTCTCTGATGAGAGAGTCCTCTGAGCGCAACACCTCATAAGCCTTCATAAGGTCCGCCTGGTGGTCTTCTCGTGCTTTCTCAATACCCGACGTGGCCTCATTTCGAAAATCGATTATTTTCCCGTCTAATTCAGCAAGTGTAGCTTCTTTGCTGAGAGAGTCTTCTAAGCGCAACGCATCATAAACCTCCGTAATTTCAGCCTTACGGTCTTCTCGGACTTTATCAATCCCCAACCGGGTCTCTTTTCTAAATTTGGTTATTTTTTTACCTAGTTCGTTTAGTTCCGTATGCGTTTCTTCACGACTTTGTGTATTCACAGCCAGGGCATATTCTCTAAGTTGTGATAGTAGACTCTTGTGAATCTCGTCCGTGGCCCTCGATATAGTTCTATTAATCAAGGCCGTTTGTTTTTTGGGTAGTTAAAAAGTCGCCCTCTGTCGGATGAATCCCCCTTCTGCAGGTTCCAAATTATTTGAATTTGTCACCCAATCGGAAGAACTACCTGGTCCGTATATACTCATAATGTTGATAATATATACGAACATGCGTTTAATTCTAATTTTCTTAAAATTAATTAATTTAATTTGAAATTTCTAGGACGACCGAAATCGGGTAATCGTTCTTCAACTCTCGCCCTTTATCATCAAGAATATAAATCTTCAACTCGTGGATGTGTCCCGATTCCAAAACTTTCATCTCTGGGTGTGGGAAGTCTAACGTTACAGTCTCGCCATAGAAACAATCGCTGGCGGGCACAGTTTTAATGTAATGTGCTGGGGGATCCGTCTATCGTGGTTGTACGATGTGTTCACCCGATCCAGGTGCACCCTGAGAGTTTTCGTGAAGGTGAAGTCCACCGGTTTATCACCGACGTACTCACCCCGGGGGTAAACACTCCTTTGTTTGAGGAGTAGTCTCTCTAAAACCGAGTTGAATACCCAACCCCGGGGAGACCACTACCTTATTATCACTGCTGATGGTCATTGTTGCGAGCCCGGTAGCATTCGATACTGTGAGGTTGATTATACCGTCAAGCTCTGAGTTGACAAAATCATTTGAAGCTGTCTTATTCCCCACAGTCCGTGAGGCAGCTTTACTTCTAATTGTAGTCCATCCTTCACATAGTAAAACCATTCGCTCTTCCCCACATTCTGCCATCCAACCGTGAAGGTGATTGATCTAAGGCCTACCCGGCGTTTTCCGCAGCAGTTGTCTATTAATTTTTTGAAGTTCACAACTCCCTTTTTGAACATTAGTTATAGTAGCAAACATAATAATATCTTTCAATGGATACCAAAGCATTTAGCTTTAACTCTAATGTAAAGTACGCGGTCGGAGGTAAATACACACAAAAAGACGTTGTTAACCGCCTTGTACACCCAACCAAACCGTAACGGTTAGACCGGACAGTGGCTTTGCCACCAACTTCCCTAACATCTTTGAACAATATAGGTTGCCCAAGATTACTACGATGGAGGTGGTAAACGGCTGGAAAGCAACACCGATGCAGTTTTGGCAGAACCAAATAAATTTCGCTGTATGGTGCGCAACAGCCGGGTGTGGAGTTTCATATAAAGACCATCTGACATCCAAGAATGTCATGCTCCGAAGTGTCTACAACTTTCACGTGTATTATACTATTAGGAGGATTCTCAAAGAACTAGGTATTTCACTACCTCAAGACGACGCCTGGGATCCCATTTCCACCACATATAACCGTATGGCCTTTGAAAGACTGTGTAACGAATTTTACGTTTCAAAAGACGCGGACTGGAGACAGAAAGCATTTCCTACCAGCACCGGCCTCGGGGACGTTCTCATTCACGGCCAGTCCGGGAATTGGACACAGACTGATTTTAGACACGATCACTCCTCCGGTGACCACATCGTCAGTCGGAACGCCGGGAATTTTGACCCCGCGACTATGACTTTCGGGACGGAAGTGTCTGGAGGTCGACACTGTGGCGTGTTTTCTTGTAAAATGTTTACCTCCGAAACTGGCTCACGTCGATTACATACAGCAGGCTGCTGAGGTTCAGAACGCGTGGGGTACATTTATGTTAGATACGGGTCTAGGGTTCACGCAGGGGCCGGGGTTGTTACTCGCGTCAACGACTCCATTCGCACGTACGTCTGGCCATTCTCGGCGCACAAAAAAACAAACTCGCAGTTCTATACTGGGCATGGGAACAGCGTTTTGATGCACAAAAACAATTTTGGCACTTGTAGAGGACGCCATCTCAGCTAGGGTGGACCTGGAGAAGGCGATCCAGAATTATCAAGACGTTTTATTTACAGAATGCCAGCACCCCAGTAGACTATGTATTTGGAATAGGTCTCTTTATATGGCGCCGAGCAATATGATACTACGAGACGACCCGGTTGACGGTTACAATAATCATATCGTAATCGCCACCGCCAATCAAAAAATCGGCCACAACGGTAACGTGAACACGGATATCATCAAGCGCACCCCCAACAGTGGAACCGATTTCATAAAACACAAAATGGATACACCTCCCCCAATTCGTAAATCGAACCCAGTACCCCCAATTCGTAAATTGGATGCACCATCGAGTTCCATCAACAGACCAATCGCGATTGGAGAAACACCAATCATCAACAATGTTGAAATTGGAAGCACAACACACGAGGAGGAGAAATTGGGTCTCGTCATCGCCCTCGTGGCGATCGGATTATTTACGCTTTGGTTGTAGGAACTCTCTGACAGAGAATAATAGGAGACCGGCGATTGCCACGATTAAAGCCCAGGTATTTTTGGCTAGCCATCCGGCCGTTTTTGATAATATAGATAGCAAGTAAGAAACGATACTTCCGATCAGTCCAGGTAGTGCGGCAGCCGCCTTTCCAGCTAATTTAGCTAGAAGACTGGCGAGGGCGGGCTTTTAGTTGTTTTTTTATCCACTCCTTGGCTCCACCGGATGGAGAGGGTGCTGGTGCTGGTGCTGGTGCTGGAGCGGGAGGTGGTAGCGCCGCACCACCAGTGAAATGTTAGAACTATGGTCGATATAGTCATGCCGATAGCAACGAGGATGCTTGCTATCGTGACGCCCTGCTCTCTGAACAGAGTGCGAAGACGCTCACCGAGTGTCGTCTCCTCGTGCAGGACCCTCGAGATTGATTCGCGGATCCGACTTATTTGTGTGCGGAGAGCCTCACGGTTAGCCGAGGCGGCCTCCAAGCGAGCTTCTCTTTCATCCCGCAAAGACCGCAGGAGTTTGTTGATCCGCTCGGTAGATTCTCTATCGTCACCGGCTTCCTCCAGTTTTCTTTCTTCTAGCGCGATATGTTCATCCAGCGCCGTGAGTTTGGAGAGGTTAAGGACCAGTTCGCCCGGACCGTTTGTAGAGCCTTATCGAGTCCACGGAGTTCTCGAAGAGGGTAACGGTGGGTCATCGTTGAGTATTTTTCCCAATTGTGATTGGACGCTGAACGTGGTCTCCATAGTGTTAATAACGTCGTGGCTATTTGAGGGACCTCGCTGAGCTCGACCGTTTCTATCGCGGTGGCCGTCTTCGCTATAGTTTCGTCGGTAGACTTTAGGGCCTCTACAGCGCGGGTGGTATAATTGTTTTACCCTCTTCCAATCCGTGAAGCCTAGTTCGTCCCTTATGAGTTGGCCACCGCCCCGGTTTCCTGCAATGGTGTTTAGCGATAGGGGTTTTCCGGTCCTCGCGTTAACTAATGGGAGATTTAGTGCTGCTCTTAGTCGCAATTTACCGCTCATAAATTTGAACTTGGAGTAGTCGCGACCGACAGACGGGACCAGACCGATTTCTGCTGCCAAATTGTTGTAGTAGTCGTTTACAGCTCCCTCAAGTAATTCCTGACTTTGACTAGTGGTAGCGTCACCCAATTGTGATTGGATTGGAACTGGAGTTTCTATGGTGGGTGTCGTGAGGGAATCCTCGAAGTTATCATCATCACCATCGAGGTAATCGTCTCTTCCGATTTCATCCATGTAATCATCCATATTTATAATTTTCTTAAATTAATTATGTATTAAAGACAAAACCATACGGGTTTAATAGTTTCAATAAAATTAATTATGTCTTCATCGAGTCAATACGGTCGCAAACTCAATCCATACCGCAGACTGCGTGAGCCCCTCGGGGCAAAAGGCGTGACAGAGTGTCGTTATTACGAACAACCCATCGACGATCGACCAGAACCAGCAGCTCTTAGTCCGCTTCCCCAACCTCGGAGCTAACGACGTCATTGTTCCGGGTACTGTTCGCCTCGCTTTCACTATTTCGCTAACGTCGACGGACGCGGACCGAACCGTCGTTCAGAACTTGGGTCGCGCCATAGTCAAGAAGACTATGATAAAGATTTCTGTAATGAGGTGATGTCGATCGATGACAGCGACGTCTACCATTGCTATCAGGACCTGTGGAAGACGTCACACGAGCTTGAAAACGCTGTCTATCAAGGGTATTATTGACACCAGCAAAAATAAGAACGTAACCAAACTTAGAATCGGGGCTGCTAACAAGGCAGATAACAACGCGAGTGACAACGCGGTCGCGGGCGCTTACGGCAACCGCTTCTACATCCCGCTCGACTTTGAGTTGCTGGAGAGTCACATGCCCCTACTATCAGAGCGCTTTGGCTGACCGCCTCGAATACGAACTAACGTTCAACGACTACGGCCGAGTTATCATAGCCACCGACCAGTTATCGACGTATACGATCGATAATGTTTCGCTGGAGTACGACATGGTCACGATGCCCGAACTAGCGCGATTGATCAGAACCCAGTACGCCGGGCGCGTTGCCATACTTTACGACCGAGTTCTTCGCCATCGCAAGATGCCGAAAAACAAAAGCGACACATTGTGGAATATTAACGTCAACGTACCCGCGCCCGCTCGATGAAAGGTATACTGATGTTGTTCGAGGATGCTCGGTTCGCGTTCGGTGCTAGAAAAAACCGACAGATTCTATAACCCCAAAATCACGAAGGTAGAGGTGACGATCGAGGGAGTCCCAATCAACTCTACAGCGCGGGTCTTCGCGCGCACCAGCAGTGGGATGAAGTAAGAAAGCAGTTTGCTGCCGGATCTAAGCGCTCTCCGGAGGTTGCAGCAGTTGCTAAAGACCTGCATCTCTCGGCCGTCTCCCTCGCGGAGTTCCTGAATACCAAATACGCGTTATGGCTAGACATGCGAGCCAGCGACGATGACCAAATACACGGTAGCGGACGCAAGTTGAGAACGCTAGTGAGGGTGTGACGATCCAGATAACCAAAGAGGCGGACGGAGCCGGGCCATTGAACGTGTACTTATATATAATTACAGACGCACAACTCAACATCGAAGATGGTCGATACGTATCAGCGATCTACTGATTTAATAAAAAAATCATCTAACGATTTATTAATACATAATTTTGAAAAAATTAAGAAATCATCTAACGATTTATTAATACATAATTTTGAAAAAATTAAGAAATCTAGCAATCAATACCAATTCACGATTGGAGATGCTCACTCCGCCATAATATGTGGGCAGACAGGATGTGGAAAAACGGTTTTCATCCTCAACTTACTCGAGGGATCCTACCGCGATGCCTTTCGTCACATTGTGATCCTATGTCCCACTGTGCGACACAACGATACTTATCAGCGGTGCCCGTGGATATGGACCGACCCTGAGGTATACGTTATTGACCCCGGTGATAGGCTTCACGATTGGTTGCGTGGTTTATACCAAATATTTCAGGGCGAGCCCACCCTATACGTGATTGACGATTGCTCAGCCAAGGCGGCGATGACCAAAAAGAAGGACATGCTCTCCGAGCTCGCATTTTCTGGCCGCCATGCGAGGCAAAGCGTATGGATATCCACTCAAAAATACAACGCCGTCCTCAAGGATCTGCGCGAGCAAACGAAATGGGTCGCCCTCTTTCACTGCAAGGACCGAGACTCATTCGATGACTGTCTTCGAGAGAATGACGTTATCCCAACGCGCGAGGAGCGCCTGGAGGTTCGACAGATACTTTCGAAAACTAAGCACGCCAAGCTTCTGCTAAAGACTGATCAACCAACTGCTTATAAAGTTATCAACTAAATCTAACGATTTATTTAATAATTAATAATTTTGAAAAAATTAGGAAAATTGCAAAGTAATAAGCTATTGCAATGCTTAGCAATTGCTGAACAATGCTTAGCAATTGCTGAACAAATGCTGAATAATGCTGAACAATGCTTAGCAATTGCTTAACAATGCTGAATAATGCTGAACAAATGCTGAACAATGGTTAACAATTTGGTGCTCCGCTGCGAGCTTTGTTGCGAGCATAATGGTGATCATAAGTATCGGGTGGTGCGCATTTATTATTTTTGAAAAAATTAAATAAATATGTTAAAGTGATGAGACTTGTTAGAATAGTTAAATTACTAATTTTGAAAAAATTAAGAAAAATGAACTGCGACGAACTTCTCGATCAGCTAATAGAAGAAACCTCAACTCCGACTGCCAACAATAATGATCCGACAGAGCAATCGGGATCTGGGTTGAGTGCAACGACTCCGAATGAAAATGAAAATGCGGCGCGACGAGAGCGGCTAGCTGCGCTGGTTGCTGGGGGACAATCGGAGCATTATCTCGGTAGGCGTCTCTCAGTTTTTCAGGTGGATAAGATGTCAGATGCGGAGATCGATAAATGTATGCGCGATACGAATCCAAATTGGGAGCAGAGATGACAAAAACTCTTGGATCGGCGGCTATTCATTTGTACGCTACCGCCGTTAGTAGACTTCTCCCTATACCAAACACTGCGGGGTTGATTGATGATCTAGAGACTGACCCTTTTATAGGACACACTCTTAGAACGGCATGCTGCTCAATTTATCACAAGTTTGGAATGTACTTAGCTCACTAACAACCGCGTTGACCACGGGTAAACACTGTCAATTTGGACATATATGCCCACGAACTATAAGCTCTAATATTAATTTTGAAAATGATGACACAAGACACACCCACGAGAGTGACGGAGTTGAACCAGATTGCTCCAACACAATCGAACCAGAGTGTTACTCCGCCACTGGATGACATACCGCATATAAAAAATCCCAAAAGACAGGCAGCTGGGCGGGCGGCGGCTGCCACCCGAAAAGTTAAACAAGATAAAATACTCGCCGAGCTTCGAGAGGCTAAACTCCAATCGAGATCGGGGACGGAGACAGCAAAACATCTGAATACAGAGTTGAGTACAACAACACCCCCAATTCACGAATTGGAAGCACACTCAAATTCAAAGAATTGTCACCCAATCCACGAATTGGGGGTTGGAGTTGGGCTGAACCCAAATTCGTGAATTGGAGTTGGGTTGTTGGTGGTGGTCTGGCAGTTGTTGGTGCCCTGTGCGATTTGGATACCCCAAAAAACAACCAGCCAGTGTTCAGAAGAAAGTACGAAACACCAATCATCAACAATGTTGAATTTGGATGCGCCCCATTTAAACATTGATCGCGACCCATTTTATATGCAATAATTATAACAATGGCTGAACAAGATGGTAAAATGTTAGTGAATCGCTTTATCACGCCGTGGTGATATCGGGTTTCAGTATCGGGTATGCTCGACTATCAAAGATGACCCTAGGAGGAACCGCTCCCAAATTGGACTTTACTGTGAGAGACGTAGGGCTCGCGACCTTAGATGTAGCGGCCGCAGTTTATTTGGACCCGAGATTATCTAGTTAAAGCTGGAATTCTACCAGTTAATATATGGAAATAAATGGCTTCAATCGCAGTAATAGTAGGTGGTGCGCTCGTAAACGCATTGGCGTTCAGCGGTAGCAACTTTATATTCTCTAAAATGAAAAGCTCGAACGTGGATGAGGAGCGTAAGCGTCATGATTTAGCTGTAGAACAACTCAATAGCGCAAAGGAAGCATGGTCGAAAAAACGAACCGCCCATCTGGACTGGGTCAATGAAGAGCTTCGCCGCGAAAATCACGCCGCGCAAACTTTTCAGAACGTTGAAGAAGCCAACCGCGAGTACGCGCTGGCATATCCGCACAAAAGTCTCGATCCAATGGATCCCGAGCCCCAACTTTCAGATTTCTATGTACCGTCAGAGCCCCAAAAGGACCGCGAGATCGCGTTCATCATCGTGGGAATGGGTGTGGTGGGTCTCGCCGGCTATTATATTCAATCGAGATTTTAAATTAATTAATTAAAACATTTTTTTTTTATAAAAATATATATATATAGAACGATGTTAGTTGACGAACTTTATAACGCTATGATTGATGTAGGCTACACTGCCCAAAAACATCGTTTACCTGGTGCAAAGAGTATGATTCGTCTGGCCCGAGATTGTCTCGAGGACGAAAAAGCGGCCACCCTTTTCGCAAAGCGGATGTTAGATTCCTCCACCAATCCTGGGAGATTGGATGAATTAGATTCCCCTCTCCTGTTCCAACCCAAACGCGATTGGGGCTGCAGCGACAATCGCAATTGTACTTCCAACAAAGGTTTATTATTACCGGACGAACTGGCGAGGGCATGTTGGAGATTGTCCGATATATTAGAATACTTCGCATACGATGAACACGCGCAAACTTGATACCAAACTAACGCGCAAGCTGTCGAATACATACTATAGTCCACGCGGCTACTGGAAGGGACTCGCGGCCATCAAGAACCTCGCGGCGGCGACCAAGGTTTCAGAAAACGCTGTCAAGGAATGGCTCAAGAAGCAGGCCATCTGGCAGATCTATTTACCCGCGCCTCACAATATTCCGCGCCCAAAATTCGACGTTCCGGTGCCGAACCAAGTTCACCAAGCGGATCTCCTGTTTCTCCCTCACGATCACGTCGGTCGCAAAACGTACAAGTACGCACTGACAATCGTTGACGTAGCGAGTCGTTACAAGGGGGCTGAGCCGTTGGCCACTAAAGAGTCTAAGGAAGTGGCCGAGGCTCTTTCCCGAATATATAAGAGGAGTCTCAAATGGCCGAATCTTCTCCAGGTCGATCCCGGCCGCGAGTTCATGGGCGCGGTCTCTCATCTATTGTCTAAGCATAAAGTTTCTATCAGACGCGGCCGCGTCAACATCCACCGGGACCAGGGGATCGTGGAACGCTTCAATCGAACCCTGGCTGAGAGACTGTTCGGACACCAATACGCTAAAGAACTTGTAGACCCTCATTCGCGATCGACCGACCGTGGGTGGCCAGACTGCCCGCCGTGGTCTCCACACTGAACGGAGAGGTGACCAGATTGATAGGTAAGAAGCCTGTAGATGCTATCAAGTTTAAAAGGGTGACGAGCAAGCCCTCTGCCGTCTCGCGCGGGCGACCAGTTGGTTTAGAGGAGCAGCGACTTCCATCAGATATTGACGTCCGGTACCTCTATCAACCGGGAGAGCTCGAAGGTGGCAGCCGCCGCGCGACTGATCCAGTGTGGTCAATGAATGTATATCATCTGGATCGCTCTATTACCAAACCTGATGAGCCCTGTGCTCTATTATTTGACTGATGGTCCATCTCGCGGTTTTGTTCGCGAAGAACTTCTTATGGTGCCTTCTGACACCCAGCTACCCCCGGATCGTAAGATTCTTTAGAGATGTTCGGTATGTATTCCGTCTGGTAACACGCGTCTTTTATCGTAGTATGCCGAGAGTCCTAATTTTTGTTGACAGTACGTTTTCATAACACCGTCTTTCATTTTAAATCCTCTATTTTGCGCTACATCTATAATGTGTTTTCCATCTTCTGTAGTTTCACTTAGTACTCGTTTATATCTATCCCAATTTAAATTGTTAGTTCTCTTGGACATTCCTTTCGCAGAGTTTTTATTAATTTTAATTTGTTCCAAATTATCTTTAGTGAAATTAATTTTTTCTACGAAATAACACTTACTAGATAACGCTATCGCCCTATCCCCGCTAAATTCCATTTTGAAAAGTCCGGGCTCTCTTTCGCTCCATTTATCCCAAGCCAACCATTTATTTTTTTCTTTTTCAAACTCGTCTAGTAAGTTAGGTCTAATCAATTCCTCTATCGTTTTTCCACTAACTCCTATATACATACTCTGTATCCATCTGTATTAATTCAAAGTCTTCTCTTTTTATGTATTTATCTAGAAATTCGTAGTATAAAATTCCAACATTCTCAATTTAGCTAGTTGATAAACCGCTATTCCACAATGGAATGGTCTCTTTAGCGCACACCTGGGTTTTCTTGAAGATATTTCGTACGCATATCCTATCTCTTCCAAATCATCAAAGAATGCAGATCTTAACGCTTTTGTCAACACAGTTTTCGTCTTGTGTATATGTCGTATTTAAATGTCTCTCCGTTGCCTCTATCATTTTTCCACAACACGAATTGCCTAATAATTTCATTATATCCGCTACTGGTTTCTTATTTGGTTCTACATCGCCTGTTCGTCTTGCGGCTGTAACTTCTTTTGCGAACCATTCGAAGGGTTTACCACTAATATAATCTATAAACACGATGAACTCCCGTTATTTCTAGGCCGTGTTTTAAATACCATTTCAACAGTGGCGCGTTACAGCAATACTTTAGTGGCGGTCATAGATCCCACCAATTTTCTTCCATTTCCTCTAGTTCTTCCAGTATCTTCCAAATATTTTAACATGTGTGTGGGAACTTCATCAACTCTACTTCTGTGTTTATAAATATTGGGGACATTTCAGAAAACTTATGTTTTAGTTGTGTGGAACTTCTATATCCACCTCCGCAAACCCAAACCAGTCTCCAGATAAAACTCTTTTACAAAACGTTTTAATAAATTTAGGGTTATGTGGGGTATCTATATGGTGTATAGTTTCTCTCCCACACGGCATCTCTTTATTTAACGTAGATAAATATAACGCGTTTGCATCGTACCCCAAAACAGCCTTGCAAGGTTTGTTACTTTCATTTGATCTAATATTGGAAAACACCGGCTTCTGCATAGCGTGTAAATACTATTGATGGACCACCAACTAGAGCGTCCTTCATCATTTCGTATGTTTCTTCTTTTGGTGCATATAGAGCATCCTCCGGTATAATCGTCTTTGAAGATTTTTGTTCTTTAATGGTTCCTCTCAATAAATATTGTATAGCTACTCCAGGTAGTGTTACCGCATCTTTGAAAATATCCACACCTCTGTGTTTATAAAAATTCACACATTTTTTCCACCGCTTCTAGGAACGGTGCTACATCTAAATCGTTATAATATTTCAACCAATCTCTGAAAGTTTTCATATTATTTTCTTCGAAAATTCTACGACATTTTACTTAATTCTGTTTCATCTATTAACATTTTTCCCAGATAGTTTGGAATACCAATTCTCTATATCGGGTAGTCCTGGGTAATCCAGTTTGTCTGGAGAATCGAACCACTCATAAGGAAAGAAAGATTTCTGTCCTTTGCAGTCGTAGGCTTTTATCCAACTATCATAACTTACACCAGGTCCTAGATAAAGTATTACATCAAGAAATCTAAATTCTGGAGTAAATAGAAATATTGTTGAGTTTGCACGTTTTCCGACCATTACTTTCTTTGTTGTTGATGTCAGTTCGCCTACTAGGTATTTCTTTATTAAGTTTATATCGTACTTACTGCTGTTAAAACCTATAACCGGTACTTGCTCTATCCACTGTTCGATCTTGGCGATTTGGTTTTTACGTAAATATTCCGTATTAAATCTTATATCTTGACCACACTTCTTCTCTTATAGCTTTTCCCCTGACTTTCAAATCTTCTACGAATTTTTCTATAAGTTTTGCGGGATCTTTATCACAAATATGAGTTACTGTTCCTGAGAAATTATCTCCTATACTAACGCTTGCCGGAACGTGCTCAGCTTCGTACTCTAAACTATTACCGGTAGTTTCAACTTCTGGCTGGAGATACGCCTCAAAATCGTATACTATCTGATATGGATAAAGAGTAGTGTCACAACCGATCTTTATATCTTTACCCGTTCTTTGGAATTCGCATTCCCACATAACTACTAGGTTGAATTCTTTGCTTTTTCTAATAACTTTATCTCTTCTCATTGTGGATGCGCGTTCTTCTTTTTTATGCTTTGCATGAATCTCACACCCGTGCCAGAATAACAGCCGTGATATTGATATACGGTATTGGTTTCTGGACAGTATCCATCTACCGGAGCTCCTAAAATCCATCTTTCACCTCCGTGTCCGCACTGTTCGTGGTGAATGTGAATTCCCTCCCGCTTTTCCACAGAATACATCCAATCGATCGCCCCATAACTTTTAGAACCTTTTGGGTAAAACGCTTTCTCGAACGACGAACGCGGGCGCTCTAAATAATTACCATCACATACTATTTTTGTCTCACCTTTCATACATTTTTGGTCCGTGTCTCTTCATATTACTCGCTTTCGTGAATTTCTGTTTGCAATTATCGCAGGCGTAAATTTTAGATAGGTTTTTAAGGTTTTTTATCAGAAATGCGTGATTATTAAACAGTCCTATTGTCATTGGTTTATTACCTATTGCCTTATAGTGTGCTGGTACCTTTTTCAACCACCATACATTACATTCGGTGGGTTGATTATACTTCTATACCGATTTTAAAAAACTCTTCAACCTTTTTCAGATCTGAAAAAGGAATTGGTGAAACCACATTACTACCAAAATATTGCTTACTAAGTTCTTTCGCCTTTTCTGTACATCTGTCGGGTCTTTTATCTGTCATATGCATAGCTAGACACCTGAACAGACAAAGGTCGTCATTATACTTATCTAAAGAATACATACCTTTTTTATTCTTCAGCCATTCTGGAAGTTCTCCTCCTGCCGCTTCTTTGGATTGTAGTCCCAAATCTATTCCCCTACTACCTGTATTAGCTTTACGAAAACCTCTACCCATCTTACAAACTTCCACTTTGTATTCGGTCTGTCTATTTTATCGGACATTATTCGTGTTTGCTCCTTATCTGACAGCCATTTTTTAACGGTTTTCATTGATGATAGTGGTTCGCTACCACGAGATTTTTGTGAAATATTATATAGTTTTAGGTTTTCCATTTTTAATTTCCTCCATATGTTCTAGCTTGTAAGAATATGAATATCTCAAATAAAAATTGGTTGTTAGATACGGAGCGAGTTTATCGGACATGCGTTCAGACTCGTTAATGTTAATGTTTTTACGAAAGGATAATGTAACTACCCGTCTTCCATTTTCTACCTTTTCCAATGTTTTCATCGTGAGCCCCCAATATTTCTTCACCTTTTTCCACTATCGCGCTAACGATAGATTTTTTCTTATTATTATTTTGGCGTCTAATTTGGGACAAATTATTTGTGCTTGAAGGTTTGATTACACTAGCCCTTAACCCCGCAATACTTTCTTTTTGAATTCTGTTACCAACTTCCTCCGCTTTGGATATATCATTAAATGCCCCTCTTTTATAGGCGCGGGTAAACCGCTTCATAAACGCCTCATTCTTTGTGGCATTTATCAGCTTTGTCAACCCCCTAACTCTCAACCGTTTACTATAAGTAATCCCTAGAGATTCGGCTTCTCTTCTCAAACTTTCTATTTCTGCTCTAGTTTCTGACGTTATCATATTTTCTGTAAACGCCTCATTCTTTGTGGCATTTATCAACTTTGTCAACCCCCTAACTCTCAACCGTTTACTATAAGTAATCCCTAGAGATTCGGCTTTTCTTCTCAAACTTTCTATTTCTGCTCTAGTTTCTGACGTTATCATATTTTCTGTAATATACTTTTGTATAACCTATGAAATTTATCTGTTCAATTGGTCTTGAAAACATTATGTTTTTTTTACGACCAATTGAATATAAACATAAACTATACATATATAATGGAGTGTGAGACTTGTTGTAAGACGTTTACGCGTAAAGACTATCTACGAAGGCATCTAGCGAGACGTAGAAAGTTTCCTTGTGTCCCCCCGCAATTTCAATGCCCCAGATGCCCTTGTAAATTCGTTAGTGCCCAAAACTCTTTGTAGACATAAGCAACTACGCTGCCCTGTGGCTACAGGTGAACGTGGTAGACTAGAGCTGGTAGAATTAATTGCTGATCTACGGAATCAATTAGCTATATCGGAAGGAGGAAAATATGGTGTTGGAATATAGACTATTGCGCGAGGACGCATTTAAATCAGAAACTTATTAGAATAAATTCATAAATTGGTGTCAAAAATAAATCCTTTTTAAGACTATTGTTTTATCTGGTCAATTGGACGTGAAAAAAACATGATGTATTTATGACACCAATTTTGAATATTTCGTGGTTGGTGGGAGACAATTTCATCGTTAACTATTTTTTTGATTTTTTGGGGGTGGTGGAGTAGTATAGAGGGTGGAGAAATGATGCCACCGTTAGGTGGTATCATTTTGACTCCCTCTATACTACTTCACCTTTGAAATATAACTGAAACACTTCGCCTTTTGTTACGTCAAAAGTTTGTAAGAGTTTCTCCAACATGAAATATCTCAATACTTGGACACATGAATCACCTGAACATTTGTCACAGACTCGCACTACCATTAACACAATCTTGATCTTTGATACCTTCAAAATGTTTCTGAAACACTTAGCCATTTTGTTAAGTTGAAAAGTTTGTAAGAGTTTCTCCAGTTAAGAGTCCTGTATGCCACGGGGGAATATCCATGTTATACAAACATAATGTCTAGTTGTAAGAGTTTCTCAAATAACCTATAATTTCTGTTTGCCTTTAATTAATATCTTCATATTGCACACGTGCCTTACTTGAGTAATGATACATCCTTCCACATTCATACAACAAACTCCCTACTCAGCACGAGACAGTTCAAATGAGTGGGCACAGAATATACTTCTAAAAATATGTTTCAGGCTCCAGATAAAGAATTAGTAATTGAGTATTGTCACTCCATCATTTCTGAAGCAATTGGGTATTTCAAAATTTTAATAGGGTAAAAGAAAATCACACTACTGTTTACACATCAACAGACAGCTATTATTGAATAGTTTGCCTCGAAATGAAAACATGTCTTGGCATTCTAATGAAATACCAAGATGTGTTTTCATGGAAATTAAGAAAAATATGCTATATTTGTTGTCTGTTTATTGTTTTCTGCAGCATGATAAAGGTACCATAATTTTTGTATTGCTTTTTGATACTCTACTTCCGATTTCAATTGGGTTTTTAGCAATTTTAATTGGATATTTAAGCAAATACGAAGCTTATCTGGAGCTCTGTGTTAGTAATTTAGATACATGTACCTGTGAATGGGTATGATCCCGCATGAAATTGGTTACATGCACTTCTAGGTGTGCCTGGTAGGTAGCTACTGTATCATGGACTTGACGAAGGGGGATGAGGGCGCAAGTCGGTCAGAGCCGAATGTAGAAGTGGATGAGGTGACCAACATACCCGTGCGCATTATCGTTGAGGCAGAGGGCATGGACAATGCTAAAGGTAATCATCGTATTCTTGTAACATGTTTGGTCTGCAGTAAACCTTACTTTTGTTTGTTATTTATGTGCAATTGATTGCCTCTTTAATGGAGTTACAATCTCCGCGAAAGTGCCAAAAATTTTACAGGACATTCGGTCTGGTAAACTTGAAATAATACGAGACCAGACAAAAGTTTACCAGACCAAAATCTTTTTATAAAAAATAAAATTGATTTTGTGTGATATTTAAGAGTTTTTGTATATCAACCATATAAGAAAAGTTGTATTCTGGTGTTTAATGGTGAGAGTAAACATGGTATTTGTTTGTACCCAAATACTTGTAGCTATACGACCTTATCTGTTGCTGGAACATTAAACACTTTCACATTTCACTAATCCGAGTCTGCCGAGTCACCAATGGGAGGAAGTATGTCTCTGCCTGGGTCTGGTTTGGCCCTCACATTTGTCTTTGGCATTTTGTATGTGACAGTTGAATCTGGTTATACCCCTTATAAGAGTAATCCTACCGGTATTACTTTTAAATAGGGGAAGGGGCCAAGTGACTTTGGTGCAGTATGGACCTGGCATCAGGTCAGGTTATTCTAATTTCAGGGCTGAATATGTTGTATCTCGATGTAAATATTCCGTTCTGATTTTGGGATTTTCCCCTCAATGCAGCAGGTTAAAACGGGATCGAACCTGTTTGCCCGGCCTTACATGACCTTAGCTGTTGATAGGCCGTTAAACACCAATAAACAAACAAACAAACTGCCTGGGTACATGTAGGTCAGTCATTAGCGAAATGGTATGCTGAACCAGAGGCTCCAGGTTCGAGTCGCACAGCTGTGTGTGTCTTTTTCTCGCCCTGTGATAGCTGCACGTTTTCCGCTTTATAGGCAACAGGTTGTCAGGGCTCCAGATAAGGAATTAGTAATTGAGTATTTTCACTCCATCATTTCTGAAGCAATTGGGTATTTCAAAATTTTAATTGTGTAAAATAGAATCACACAACTGTTTACACATCAGCAGACTGCACTCATTGAATAATTTGCTTCTAAATGAAAACACATCTTGTATTTCATTAGAATTGTCTCCTTGGGAGACAATTCTAATGAAATACCAAGATGTGTTTTCATAGAAAAATAAGAAAATATGCTGTATTTGTTGTCTGTTTATTGTTTTCTGTAGCATGATAAAGATACCACAAATATTTCATTGGTTTTTGATGCTCACTACTTCTGATTTCAATTGGGTCTTTGGCAATTTTAATTGGGTATTTGCGCAAATACGCAGCTTATCTGGAGCTTTGGGTTGTACTATATATACTACACCATGCTACACAGTAAAAATGTGTGTAATAGCATTTACACTTTGCACACTAAAATATAAAAAACTGCAGGGTGTAGACATTCATACTTAGCTATATGGGCCAGAATTCAGTATTTGGCCTAATAGGGGGACATTTAAGAGATTTTTTCGGATTTTGTACTTTGTTAGAAAAACTACAACGTGGCATAGTCCAAGCCACTAGGGTTTGGACAATTGCAGTTGTTTGCAGAATATACAGTGAAATCGCGATGGCTCGAAATGCGATGGCTCGTAATGTCGGGCTCGCTCGAAATGGCGTCGCGGTCCCGATAATTTTCCCTATATGTTTAATGTATTTTACATGCGATGGCTCGAAATGCGATGGCTCGAAAAGTGCGATCGCTCGAAACAATTGTCAAGTCCCGAGGACACATTTCTCGCTATTTTGCTATACGATGACTCGAAATTGATGTCGAAGTTTGTGTTTGGCTAATTTTCACAACTCCGCGTCAGACTTATTACGAACAAAGGCCGAGCCGCGCTCTACCTGTCTGTGAAATGTGATTTCTTTTCAAGTGCAGTTAATTGCCTAAAGTGGTGCAATTTGATCGTTAACGTTGTTGATGGCGATCATTTTCAATTTTAATTAAATAATTGCTGGTAATAACCATTTAATATGTGTCAACCCAAATGAGTCACATTGCAGTGAATTTCTAATTTACTATTTAAATCGTATTTTTGTGTTACAGATCATACTTACGCTTGTTTTACGCACAATACTCTACCTACCAAAATATTACACCTGTTTGCAATACATTTTCGAGTAATCTACGGCGATTTATTAAATATTCTCGGTTTTATCCACTCGGAGTATTTAATAGAGTCTGTCGCAAGTCATTGGTCGTTTTTTGTTTTAACTCCTGTGCTATTCGAGAGGCTACCAAGGAGTTACAACGAAAAATGCCCATTGAAAAGACCACTGTTTCGAGTGACGTCACAACCACCTGCTGCATTAATTATGTGCGCCGCTATTTATAGTGAATACTGGACCTTTTCTCCTTTTCGACTTTGATAATAATTGAAATAAAGACAGTTTTGTAAATACATGCAGTTTATTTAATTTCACATGGTAACTAATCTGCGAATAAATATTATAATCATCTAAAACATTGATAAATTATATTGTGCTTTGTTTATTTCCTAAATCCGACGTGTACAGTAGTCGGCAAATATAACAAAATCGAAAGATGCGATGGCTCGAAAGATGCGATCACTCGAACAAAATGTGCGGTCCCGTGGCAGTTCGAGCCATCGCGATTTCACTGTACATGCCTTTGACTACGGAGAGATAGAAATGTGCTGAATCTTGTGTATGTAACATTGACAAAGAGGTAATATGTATTTGGTGATCCTATGTTGCTTTCAAATGGGATCTTAGTTTCTTTGTTGTGTTAAGACGTGTTTTACTGTGCACTAACAATCACCTTTACCAGAAAATGCATTGATTATTGGTTGATAAAAAAATGGCTACAATATATTTTTCTTGTCAAATGTTACATACACATATTCCATGCTCATTTTAAACTGTTAGAAATGAGATTATACTATATGTTTATGGCTTGTAACAAACCTATTTGGACCTTATTTGTTGTAGAGGCATTATTTTAAATCATGCCTTACCTTGAGAAGTATATTTTGACATTTGATCGAAGTCGCGTATGTAACATTGACAAATATGCCAAGCAATACTTTTTTTTTAGAGATTGGATGCTTATTACTATGTGGCAACTGGAATTTCTTCTTGTAAGACAATAAACTGTATAAAGATAAGATGATTGTTAACAGTTTACACAGAAAATGTGTTGATTAATGTGTAATAAATAAATAGATTGCAATATGTTATTCTTGTAAATGTTACATGCACATTTTTCAGGTTTATTTATTTATGTTAGTAATAAGTTTACATGAGCAAAGCTCATGTGAGCTATTGTTATGGCAAAGTGTCCGTCCATCCGTCTGTCCGTGAACATTTTCAATCATCTTCTTCTCCCGAACTGCTGAGCTGATATTGGTTAAACTTCACAGGGATGATATATGGGTGATGCCATTTCAGATTTGTTAAAATGGAGGTCATCGACAATCCAAGATGGCCGCCATGGAAAAGTAGGTCAAATTCTTAAAAAATCTTCTTCTCACGAACCGCCAGGCCGATTTCGACGATACGTGGTATGAATGATCGATAGTTAGCGCTGTTTCAGATTTGTTCATATGGTGGCCCGTGGGTCAAAAATGGGCGTCGCCCGAGGGGTCAAATTGGGGTCAAATTTTATTTTTAACCGAATATAGTCATGTAATATATCAAATCGAAGGTATTGACGAGACAATCACTCTGGAACATTTTTTGTCTAAATCATATGATTACGTCATCCAAGATGGCCACCGATAGTTCAAATGGTGATTCTTTTACTAAAGATTTCAAACGTCTTTTTCTTGTAAACTGCTTGACCGATATTGGCCAAACTTAACTGTAATGGTCTGTGGTTGAAGCCTGTTCATTTTTTTTAAAATGGAGGTCATCACCAAATCCAAGATGGCCGCCGTTGAGAAGTAGGTCAAATTCTTAAAAAATCTTCTTCTCACGAACCGCCAGGCCGATTTCGACGATACTGGGTATGAATGATCGATAGTTAGCGCTGTTTCAGATTTGTTCATATGGTGGCCCTGGGTCAAAAATGGGCGTCGCCCTAGGGGTCAAATAGGGGTAAATTTTATTTTTAACCGAATATAGTCATATAATATATCAAATCGAAGGTATTGACGAGACGATCACTCTGGAGAATTTTTTGTCTAAATCAGATGATTACGTCATCCAAGATGGCCACTGATAGTTCAGAAGGTCATTCTTTTACTAAAGATATCAAACGTCTTTTTCTTGTGAACTGCTTGGCCGATATTGGCCAAACTTAACTGTAATGGTCTGTGGGTGAAGCCTGTTCATTTTTGTTAAAATGGAGTTCATCACCAAATCCAAGATGGCCGCCGTTGAGAAGTAGGTCAAATTGTCAAAAAATCTTCTTCTCACAAACCTCCAGGCCGATATCGACAAAACTTGGTAAGAATGATTGATAGTTACCGCTGTTTCAGATTTGTTCATATGGTGGCCGCTGGGTCAAAAATGGGTGTGGCCCGAGGGGTCAAATGGGGGTCAAATTTTAATTTTGACCTAATATGGCCATATAGTATATCGGATCGAATATATATAGTATATCGGATCGAATGTATCGACGAGACGATCACTCTACAGCATGTTTTGTCTAAATCAGATGATTTTGTCATCCAAGATGGCCACCGAAAGGTAAACAAATTGTTTTACGATTTCAAACGTATTATTCTTGTGAACTGCTTGGCCGATATTGGCCAAACTTAACTGAAATGGTTTGTTGGTGAAGCCTGTTCATTTTTTTGTCAAAATGGAGGTCATCACCAAATCCAAGATGTCTGCCGTTGAAAAGTAGGTCAAATTGTCAAAAAAATCTTCTCACAAACCTCCAGGCTGATTTCGACGAAACTTGGTGTGAATGATTGATATTTAACGCTGTTTCAGATTTGTTCATATGGTGGCACCTGGGTCAAAAATGGGCGTGGCCCGAGGGGTCAACTAGGGGTCAAATTATATTTTTGACCAAATATGGTCATACATGTATAATATATCCAATCCAAGGTATCGACGAGACGATCACTCTGGAGCATGTTTTGCCAAAATCAGATGATTACGTCATCCAAGATGGCCACCGACAGGTCAAAAGGTTGTTCTTTTACTAAAGATTTCAAAGGACTTCTTCTTGTGAACTGCTTGGCCGATATTGACCAAACTTAACTGAAATGGTTTGTTGGTGAAGCCTGTTCATTTTTGTCAAAATGGAGGTCATCACCAAATCCAAGATGTCCGCCGTTGAAAAGTAGGTCAATTTGTGAAAAAATCTTCTTCTCACAAACCGCCAGGCCGATTTCGACGAAACTTTGTATGAATGATCGATAGTTAACGCTGATTCAGATTTGTTCATATGGTGGCCTCTGGGTCAAAAATGGTCATGGCCCGAGGGGTCAAATAGGGGTCAAATTTTATTTTTGACCGAATATGGTAATTTTATATATCAAATCGAAGGTATAGCAGTAAATCACATGCACATTCGCAATATATGTTAGATCAGAAGGTACCAATTCTGTGGAACATTTGAAGTTGTAAGTGAAGAGTCTTTGTGAAATCAAGATGACCACTATGGAGGCTTTTAGGTGAGCGATACAGGCCCATTTGGGCCTCTTGTTTTTCTAACTGGCCATATCCTCTATGTTTTGGTGCCAAAAGTGAAAATATGCTGATTTCTAACAAATGTAGTAAAATAAACCTGGCTGTTGAGTGTTGTTTTCTATGTTTACATGAAGCAACTTCTGCGTATGTAACAGTTTGTTGACAAGAAATATTATAAATATTAAATACATTTTTACCATTTTTGTTTCTTTTAAGATAAAACAAAAATCTTACTTGCATCTTAAGACTCACCGCCAGATTGTTCAATATGTCAGTAAAGAAACTAATCAGGTTCCATATTGTAAGCTACTGGACTGGTTATACGTATGTAACAGGGTTTGATAAGAAAATGTTACATACACACACTAATTTTGGTTATATTTTTTTCAATGGTTATACTTCCGATGGACAAATAATTTTTGTACTGAAATATGGTTCGACTGCTCACAGAAACGTACGACCTCTTTCGACGCAATGAAAAGGGCAAGATCAATATGAAATACTTGCACATACTAGTACATGTTAAAAATGTCCCCCTTTTTCACCTAAAAAGTGTGAGATGCATACATATTGAAGAACTGTACAGCTTGTTCAATCAACTTCAATAACCTATTTTTTGGTACTGCTAGATAGTCCATATGTGTATTCATATAACTGAAGTCGTAAAAGTGTTCCATCTCAACATTTCTCTTTGTATGTACATGTAGTGTTTAAATGGAATTGACAAGAAAAATATGCATTCTCCAGAATAGCGAATTCTTGCCCATATTGTTATTGAGAGACAATTCTACAATATGACACAACAATATTACCATGAACTTCCCTAATAAAGTGTGTCACTCCACTAAGTAGAAAGTAAACAAAGAACACTTCAAACGCACATTTGGAAAGACTACTCCGTCAAGTGGCTTATGCAATGCAGTATAATGAAATTGAATTAAGAGTTCTGTACTCAGAACTAACCCTGTGACATTCTCTAGGTGTGGCTGTGACTGGAGAAATGGGGCTTATTGGTTTATTTTGTTATCAGTGTAGCAGGGATTCCACTTTCACAATTTTCGATTTTTTTTAATTTTATTTCTCGAAAATTGTAATTTTTTATCGCCAATTGTTTTATTTTTTTTGAAGTGGCGATTTTTTTTTTCCCCAGCGGAATCCCTGGTGTAGATCCAGATCAGCCTGTGCATCCGCACAGTCTGATCAGAATCTGCACTGTTCACCATTCCATCGATGAAATGCCTGTCATGCTTCTAACAAGCAATCTAGATAGTTATCAGGCTACAGGAGTGTGCTATTTGATCATGAGCTGAACTTGCCACAAATCCATAAGCCCCATTTCTCCAGTCACAGCCGCATTTGCCATTTGTAGCTGCAGGAGGGTCTGAGGACATGGACACTGATACTGTAGACTCGGATCTCAAATCTCCAACAGACGTCGGTGATGACGAGGGAGAACATATGGGAGTCAAGCCACGCTATAAGTCCCTTCTAGAACCCTACCCAGAATGCTTCAACAAAAGTAAGTACTGTTAACTATAGAGAACATAATATGTGATTCAAGCCACGCTATAAGTCCCTTCTAGAACCCTACCCAGAATGCTTCAGCAAAAGTAAGTATCGTGGAGTTAGCCTCCTTCCATTGACCCTTTCATATGTGATTCAAGCCGCGCTATAGGTCCGCTCTAGAACCCTACCCAGAATGCTTCAGCAAAAGTAAGTATTGTCACCTATGGAGTAAATATGTAAGTGTTGGTGGGATAAGGGGCCGACTCCCTCGTAGTTACCGTCCATCTTGTACTGACCCCTTTTATTGGGATCCACACCATTCTATAACCCCTCTAGAACCTAACCTAAGTGAGCATCATATATTATATATATATTATTTATTGATTAACACCAAACATCGTCCGCAGCAGACACTTCTTGTCCGGAGCATAACTCGAATACCCTTTGAAATATTTTCATGAAAATTCACATGTGCATAGACCACGACACAAAGGTGTGTCATGTGCAAGAATGACAACTCTTGTCTTACTAATTTTCGAGTTATCCTTCCTTTGTTTTTTTTACGCACTGACACACAAAGGTGTGTCATGTGCAAGAATGACAACTCTTGTCTTACTAATTTTCGAGTTATCCTTCCTTTGTTTTTTTTACGCACTGATTTCTTGTCCGGAACATATCTCAAATACCCTTTGGAATATGTTCATGAAACTTTACACTTGCATAGACCACAATCCAAAGGTCGTGTGTCAGATAGACACCTCTTGCCTCACTAATAGTTTCCTGTCAATCCAAAACTTGATTACTCTTTGGAATATTTTCATGATATTTCACACTTGCATAAACCATGACCCAAAGGTGTGTCTCTTGCAAGAACAACAACTCTCACCTTACTAACATATTAGTTATCTCCCTTTATTATCCCCTCGCCGATAGGCAAGAGTGGATATAGCGTTAGAGCATGTACTGTGTGATAGGCAAGAGTGGATATAGTGTTAGAGCATGTACTGTGTGATAGGCAAGAGTGGATATAGTGTTAGAGCATGTACTGTGTGATAGGCAAGAGTGGATATAGTGTTAGAGCATGTACTGTGTGATAGGCAAGAGTGGATATAGTGTTAGAGCATGTACTGTGTGATAGGCAAGAGTGGATATAGTGTTAGAGCATGTACTGTGTGATAGGCAAGAGTGGATATAGTGTTAGTGCATGTACTGTGTGATAGGCAAGAGTGGATATAGTGTTAGATGCTGTACTGTGTGATAGGCAAGAGTGGATATAGTGTTAGAGCATGTACTGTGTGATAGGCAAGAGATGGATATAGTGTTAGAGCATGTACTGTGTGATAGGCAAGAGTGGATATAGTGTTAGAGCATGTACTGTGTGATAGGCAAGAGTGATATATGTTAGAGCATGTACTGTGTGATAGCAAGAGTGGATATAGTGTTAGTGCATGTACTGTGTGATAGGCAAGAGTGGATATAGTGTTAGAGCATGTACTGTGTGATAGGCAAGAGTGGATATAGTGTTAGTGCATGTACTGTGTGATAGGCAAGAGTGGATATAGTGTTAGAGCATGTACTGTGTGATAGGCAAGAGTGGATATAGTGTTAGTGCATGTACTGTGTGATAGGCAAGAGTGGATATAGTGTTAGAGCATGTACTGTGTGATAGGCAAGAGTGGATATAGTGTTAGAGCATGTACTGTGTGATAGGCAAGAGTGGATATAGTGTTAGTGCATGTACTGTGTGATAGGCAAGAGTGGATATAGTGTTAGAGCATGTACTGTGTGATAGGCAAGAGTGGATATAGTGTTAGTGCATGTACTGTGTGATAGGCAAGAGTGGATATAGTGTTAGGCATGTACTGTGTGATAGGCAAGAGTGGATATAGTGTTAGAGCATGTACTGTGTGATAGGCAAGAGTGGATATAGTGTTAGAGCATGTACTGTGTGATAGGCAAGAGTGGATATAGTGTTAGTGCATGTACTGTGTGATAGGCAAGAGTGGATATAGCGTTAGAGCTACGTATTTGTGTGCGTGCGTACATACGTTAGTAACACCTTTAATTTTTCAATAACTCGTGAACCGCTTCACTGATTTTGATAATATTTGGCCACAATGTGTGTCTAGGGATGCTGCTTTGTTTTGCATACGACCCACGTCCGACCGTCCAAGGTCACTGAGGTCTTATGTTCACAAAGTGTTAAAGTTTATCAATAACTCATCAACCGCTTCAGTGATTTTGATAATATTTGGCCACAATGTGTGTTTAGGGATGCTGTTTTGTTTTGCATACGACCCACGTCCGATAGCCCAAGGTCACTGAGGACTTCTGTTCACCTTGTTTGTAAGTCAAAAATGTTATTTTTTTAATTTTTTCTATAACTCATGAACCACTTCACCGATTTTGATAATTTCTGGCCACAATGTGTGTTTAGGGATTCTGCTTTCTTTTGCATACAACCCACGTCCGACCGCCCAAGGTCAAGGCTGACAGCGAGTGGATTAGCTTCGTTTAACGATGCCAGTTCTTGTTTTTTTGGTTTCTACCTGTAGGCGGGGAGGGGGATACACATGAACTTGTGGACAAGTGTCTATTTTTAGTTTCTTAACATAAGTATATGTTGTGACCATTTATTAGAACGCTGAGAGATGGTTCAAATAAATTGTAATGACACATACTTCTATGCATAATTAAGTGAATTCTGTTTATTATACCCCTGCAACGAGTTGTGGGGGGGTATACTGGAGTCAGGTTGTCCGTTCGTGCGTGCGTCCGTGTGTGCGTCCGTGCGTCCGTGCGTCTGTGCGTCTGTGAACTTAACATCAGAGAAATATTGTTATAACTTCTATTTCCTTCATCTAAAATGCTTAATATTTCACACATGCATTCCTGTAAGGCTCTACTACCATGCTGTGCCAAATCCACGACCGTCCAACCCCCACTGATCCCAAGGTCAAATACATGTACTTAGTCTCTTTACAAAACTTAACATCAGAGAAATATTGTTATAACTTCTATTTCCTTCATCCAAAATGCTTAATATTTCACACATGCATTCCTGTAAGGCTCTACTACCATGCTGTGCCAAATCCACGATCGTCCAACCCCAGCTGATCCCAAGATCAAGGTTAAATACTTAGTCTCTTTACAAAACTTATCATCAGAGAAATATTGTTATAACTTCTACTTCCTTCATCTAAAATGCTTAATATTTCACACATGCATTCCTGTAAGGCTCTACTACCATGCTGTACCAAATCCACGACCGTCCAACCCCCGCTGATCCCAAGGTCAAAGTCAAATACTTAGTCTCTTTACAAAAGTTAACATCAGAGAAATAAGTTATAACTTCTATTTCCTTCATTGTAAATTCTTAATATTTCACTTGTGCATTCCTCTAAGGTTGTACTATCATGCTGTGACAAATCTACGACCGTCCAACCCCCCGCTGATCCCGCGGTCAAGGTCACATACTTAGTCTCTTTACAAAACTTTACCTCAGAGAAATAAGTTATAACTTCTATTTTCTTCATTGTAAATTCTTAATTTTTCATTTGTGCATTCCTCTAAGGTTGTACTATCATGCTGTGACAAATCTACGACCGTCCAACCCCCGCTGATCTCAAGGTCAAGGTCACATACTTAGTCTCTTTACAAAACTTAACATCAGAAAAATATGTTATAACTTCTATTTCTTTCATCGAAATTCTGAATATTTCATGCATGCATTTCTCTAAGGCTCTACTATTATGCTGTGACAAATTCCCGCTGATCTCGAGGTCAAGGTCACATACTTAGTCTCTTTACAAAACTTAACATCAGAAAAATATGTTATAACTTCTATTTCTTTCATCGAAATTCTTAATATTTCATGCATGCATTCCTCTAAGGCTCTACTATCATGCTGTGACAAATTCCCGCTGATCTCGAGGTCAAGGTCACATACTTAACATCAGAGAAATATGTTATAACTTCTATTTCCTTGCTCGGATCTGCTTCACATTTCACACACACATTGCTCCAATGGACCTCTACCACTCTGTGACAAATTCACGTTCATGCTGCTCCCGCTAAGCCCAGAGTCAAGGTCACAAGCCCACACACTTGGAAATTTTTACATAGTTTAGGGGTACCTGGGCCCACGCAGGGGGTATTCTGTAAGCCTTGCTTACTGACCAATCTAGTTTTTAGTGGGAAAGATCGTGTATCTTCAGCCTGTAATTGGTTCATGTTGCAGTCTGTAAGCTTACCATCCGTATTGGGCCGGTGCGTTTGCATAACCTGGGGAACGGTGCACTGCAAACATTCCTCAACACTGCTGGCCGCGCGTTTGACTTCAAGTTTCAAGAGTTAGAATGGAAAACAAGGCGCAAGCATAAAAAAGAGAAGCTTGGGTAAGGCAGTGGATGATTTCAGTTCTGTTACATTCCCCTGGCCGATAGGCAGGGGATATAGCTTTAGTCCATGTATGTACGTACACATGTTAGTAACACCTTTCATTTTTATGCCCCACCACGATAGTGGAGGGGGCATTTAGTGTTACCGTTGTCTGTCCGTTACGTTCGTCCGTCACCAACCTTGTAACTCGTAAAACCCCGGGTCATGGATTATCTCCCTTTTTCAACTTAGATTTTCCAATTTTGCTTAAACTGCTTCACCAATTTTGATATTTGGCCACAATGTGTGTCTAGGGTTGGTGCTTTGTTTTGCATACGACCCACGTCTGACCACCCAAGGTCAAGGTCATTGAGGACTTATTATGTTCACCTTGCTTGTAAGACAAATGCGTTATAGTTTTTGTTGCGCACGCATGCGGACAGCGATATAGGCACATTGGCGTACGTGCGTGCGTGCCTCTTGAGTTTACCTTAAAGTTTTTTATGCCCCCGGTCTCGGTAGAACAGGAGGCATATAGTGTTTGGACTGTGTGTCCATGAGGCCGTCTGTCCATCTGTGTGTCCGACACATTAAGAAGTTTGCTTGACCTGTTGACCTTCACAACTTTGAACTTTTTCACACATTAAGCAGTTCGTCGGAGTTTCTCATTACTGTCATAACTTCTATATCTATCAAAGGATTACTTAAATATTTCAACACAGCATACTTGTGCCACACATCCATGCTGACCTTGACCTTTTGACCATGACCTTTCGACCTTCATAACTTTTTCACACATTAAGAAGTTTGCCGGGGTTTCTCAATTCTGTCATAACTTCTATATTCGTTGATAGATTTCCTTAATATTTCAATACATCATACTTGTGGTAAAATGCCATACATCCATGCTGCCTTAAATATGACCTTGACCTTTTGACCATGACCTTCAGAACTTTTTCACACTATGAAGTTTGCCCTAGTTTCTCAATTCTGTCATATTTATACTTCTCGCAACGAGTTGGGGGGGGGTATATACTGGAGTCAGGTAGTCCATCTGTTTGTCCGTCCGTCCGTCACTAAACTTAACATCAAAGAAATATGTTATAACTACATATTTAGGGGTACCTGGCCCCACGCAGGGGGTATTCCGTAAGCCTCGCTTACTGACAAATCTAGTTTCTATATCCATTGAAGGATCACTATAATATGTCAATACATCATACTTGTGCACAAATACCACACATCCATTCTGTCTTTAATATGACATTGACCTTCTCTACTTTAAACTTTTTCTCACATTAAAATTTATTATTAACTTTGCCACAGTTTCTTCATTTGTGTGCCAACAGGCCACATCTTCTTGTTTTGGATTTAGGTTAAAGGCACAGGTGACGGGGGAAAAAAATCACATGACGGTATATATAGTATCTATACAAGTAACAACAGACTATCAGATTAGTTGTTCCCATCACCTGTGGTTAAAGGTATGGACCTGGCACCAGGTCAGGTTATTCTAATTTCAGGACTGAATATATTTTTTCTCGATGTAAATATTCCGTTCTGATTTTGGGATTTTCCCCCAATGCAGCAGGTTAAAACGGGATCGAACCCGTTTGCTCGGCATTACATGACCTTAGCTGTTGATAGGCCGTTAAACACCAATAAACAAACAAACAAGCTGTCAAATGCCACATCCATCGGGCGCGACATGTGGGCCGCAGCCATCTATTTTGTTCTTTTATGCCCCCGGGCTCGGTAGAGCCAGAGGAATATATTTTTTGGACAGTGTGTCCGTCACAGCATACTTGTGGACAAAGGCCACATATCCATGCTGCCCTTAATATGACATTGGTCTTTTGACCTTCACAACTTGGAACATTTTCACACATTAAGAAGTTTGCTGCAGTTTTTCAATTCTGTTATAACTTCTATATTCCTTGATGGATTACTTTAATATTTCAATATGCCATACTTGTGGATAAATGCCACACATCCATGCTTCCCTTAATATGAACTTAACCTTTTGACATTAACAACCTTGAACACTTAAGCACCTTCAGAAGTTTGCCGGAGTTTCTCAATTCTGTCACAACTTCTATATCCCTTGAAGGATTACTATAATATTTCAATACATCATACGTGTGCACAATTGTCACCCTTTATCACACATTAAAGTTTGTACCGGAGTTTACATAAAGACTTGCACTCAAATGTCGCACATCGATGCTGCCCTTAATATGACCTTTTGACCGTCACGACTGTGCTTATGCATACTTATCACTTTTGATTAATTAACTTTGCCACAGTTTCTCCAATCTGCCTAAGGGATGGGCCAGGAGATATGGCATTGGATATGACATTGGACTTAATACCGGAGGTTGTGAGTTCAAGCCTTACCCTAGGCGTGAAAAATACTTACATAGTATTTCCATCCCACTGGTCTGTCGGATGAGACTTTAAACTGTGGTCCCGTCTCTATATGACCTTAGCTATTGCTGAGACGTTAAACCCATTCACTTTCCAATCTGCCACCAGGGGAATTTTTGTGCCAAATTTTTGTTTTTGTCGCGCCTGCTTTATTTCCTGTAAATGATGTTGAAAGTTCACTAAATGTTGAGAGCAATGCTATGAAAATTTTGTAAAATTTCGACATCATTTCAGGAATTTGAAACAATCACAGTTTCTGTAAATATTTTTCATGAAATATTATCTTAGGTACAAAATATCATGGCTTGTCTGAAGTTAGGCTTGTGGGTCAATTCCATTTAGAACTTGTGCTTCCCCTCATGGAATGTTTTGATACACACCGGGTTTGTCACTCACTTCTCGGCCAGGGATTCCGTAGCATGGACATCCAGGGGCCCGTTTCACTAAACTTCTTACAACTAAAATGTTCATAAGTACAAATTTAAGATCGTCTAGAAATTTCAGTTTATGGGTTTACATTTATTGAGCATAGGCTGCATATGCAGCCTATGCTCAATAAATGTAAATCCAATAATTATTTACAAGAAAACTTTGTTAATGAGACATTTACAGACTATCATAATTTTTCACTTACGAACATTTTAGTTGTACGAAGTTTAGTGAAACGGGCCCCAGATTTTTACATTAGGCCATTAAAAAAATACTTTGGTTCTCAGACTTCGCCGCTTCAGAATAATCAATGCATGTCAAGCATTTTATTGTCATGGAGAAGTAACATAATACAGTCGAGCACCAGTATCTCGAAGTCGGAGGGAGATCGTATTTTAGTCGAGATAGGACTAGGTTCGAGATACCGAGGAAGTGACTAACAAGGAAATAAAGTTGTGTTTACATAATTAGTAACATATAATACAAGAAACAGAAAAGTACATGTTTTAAACGAAACGAAATTGACACCGTCACTCGCAGTCAGGTCTCGTGAAGAAGTCCTTGATCGTCTCTTGTTTCGTACACCGGCGTCTATACAGCTGTGTGCAGAATGCCGTGGACGTTGACAGGGCGTTAAGAATGTCATGTGGCACGTCGTGATATGCTTAATGAATCGTGTCAAACACTCAAACAAATCGAGGTGGACCAATTAAGTAAACAACCCGAGGCAGGTGTGAATTTATTTTGTTTCGTTTGATAATAGGTTTTGAAAATTAGTGTTAACCAAATTAATCTTGGCAGCCAGGTGCTTAGGTGATTTACCCGAGCGTTTATGTGATCGAGATAGCGAAGTGCTTTTTAACGTATTTTTAAACGAAGGGGACAGAATAAACAGTCGAGATAGAGAACATGTTCGAGATAGGGCATGTTCGAGATAGCCGAGGAAATTTACATTAAACAAATAAGGATATAATTCGGGACTTCAGCGAATCATCGAGATAGGGGATACCATCGAGATATTGACTTTCGAGGTACTACCATGCAAGTGGGTGGCAGGTGGGAGCATGCGATGGGTAATTTAACAATCGGGGTTCTCCGACTGGAGACCTGGTTTGGCCCTCACATACGTCTTTGGCATTGTGTATGTCACAGTTGAATCTGGTTATACCCCTTATGTGAGTATTACAATATTCGTAATCCTATTTTGGGGGAAGGGGCCAAGTGACTTTGGTGTGGTTGGACCTGGCACCAGGTCAGGTTATTCTAATTTCAGGGCTGAATATATTTGTTCTCGATGTAAATATTCCGTTCTGATTTTGGGATTTTCCCCCCAATGCAGCAGGTTAAAATGGGATTGAACCTGTTTGCCCGGCCTTACATGACCTTAGCTGTTGATAGGCCGTTAAACACTAATAAACAAACACACTACCATGCAAAAATATGTTGTATCCAATCATGTCTGGTGATTTTTCACGTCTAAAGAGGTTAACTAACTTTATAGGTTATATATGCATCTGGCAACTTGAAAAACAATTTATAGAGACAAACATATCAAACAAATAAATATATTAAAAAAGTCCGCTCTCCCACGTGGCATTCCGCAAGCCCCATGTCTGAACCGAAGTACTTTTTTTATGGCCTTATGTTGAATAGGATTTACTTGAAAGTTCAGGGATTCCTCGTACAAAACAGGGGGCCGTTTCACTAAGCTTCGTACGAGTAAAATGTTCGTAAGTGCAGATTTAGAATAGTCTGTAAATTTCAATTGATGGATTTAAATTTATTGAGCATAGGCTGCATGTGCAGCCTATGCTCAATAAATCTAAATCCAATAATTGTTTACAAGAAAACAGTGTTAATGTGAAATTTACAGACTATCCTAATTTTGCGCTTACGAACATTTTAGTCGTACGAGGTTTAGTGAAACGGCCTCGGGATCTCGGGGACACTGTTAGTGTCGATCCCTGTCACATGCCGAGCAATACACAATTCACCTTTCTGTTTCAGATGGGTCAAGATTCCATTTGTGTGCCGGACGCCACATTTCCTTCTAATAGTCACAAAGCAGATCTCCAATTTAAAGATTGGAGAGCGCGAGATGTCTGTCGAGCTTCCAGATAATTTCACCGAGGATCTTGAAGGTAACATACATACCGTAATAAATAAAATAAAAAATAATATTTTTGACAGATTATAAAGTATGATCATTGCACATCAAATAATAAATACAGATAATAAATAACAATGTCGGTTAACATTTTAATGAAACACGGTTATCATCCCTGATATCAGAGTGGAAATTTACGTCTGATATAAAATATATAATAATGCCAATCAATACATGGGGTAACGGTGAATGAATGTTTATTTTGCCAGAAAATGTCATATCTGCTGAATATACAAAATCATCCGTCTCCCTATATTATAACCTGGCACGTGGAACCCCAGGTTTAACCATTTCAATTCTAGAAGTCAGAAAGCCAACATGTGCAAACACTGCAGATCCAGATGAGTCAGCTCATAACGAGTCGTCTCCTGAGGATCTGCAGCATTTGTTACTGTTATTCACCTCTAAACAAAATCCACATGTTGCCATTAATGGAATAGTCCAAAAAGTAGTATGAAGAAGCCAATGTAGAATACTGCAAAAAATAGGAACCCACTTTTCCTATGTTTCAGCACAAAGCCTTTATCAAGGAATTTGTTTCTACTAAAAGCTAAGTGGCATCCATTTTAGATTTCACAATGTTGTTTAAACATCTAAATGGATGCCACTTAGTGTTTAGTAGAAACAAATTCCTTGATAAAGTTCTTGTGCTGAAACGTAGGAAAAGTGGGTTCCTGGGGGCCGTTTCACTAAACTTCTTACGACTAAAATGTTCGTAAGTGCAAAATTACGATAGTCTGTAAATTTCACATTAACACTGTTTTCTTGTAAATAATTGTTGGATTTACATTTATTTAGCATAGGCTGCATATGCAGTCTATGCTCAATAAATGTAAATCCATCAATTCAAATTTGCAGACGATTCTAAATTTGCACTTACAAACATTTTGGTCGTAAGAAGTTTATTGAAACGGCCCCCTGGTTTTTGCAGAATTGTTGAGCATATTGTATTATTGCGGAAAGATTATTAGAATATAGGATATCCAGGGTTGAAATGGTTAAATCGTCAATTCATGTAAGGTCTTCTATATGTTGATGTTTCAGTGATCAGAGAATATGATGGGAGAATCAAGAAACTGAGAACAGACCATTCATGTAAGTGACTTTCTCCCACAAGATCCAACTACTGGTGGGTGACAGGTGGGAGCATGCAATGGGTAGTTTAATGATCGGAGTTCATCCTTAATGGAATCGACCGGAGACCTGTAGCCGATTTCACCAACATTGCAAAGTATACTTTTCTAGCAAAGTATACTTTGAGGGAGTAATCATTTATTTTTCCTTAAATGCATTATTTCATATAGTACTAACAATTACATATATTTGATGATTAAAAGTATGCAGAATTATTATACTGAATTTATTTCTTTATCACAGCCAAATTGGCTGTGATAATGTGATAAATTCAGTATAATAAAAATTAAGAAATTTATCCTAAACTTGAACATTTCTCCCTCAAAGTATACTTTGCTAGAAAAGTATACTTTGCAATGTTGGTGAAAGTTGAATATAGTTATAACCCTTATGTGAGTATTACGATTATTCGTAATCCTATTACTTTTAGAGGAAGGGGACAAGTGACTTTGGTGTGGTATGGCCCTGGCTGCAGGTCCGGTTATTCTAATTTCAGGGCTGGATATAAATTTCTTTCGATGTAAATATTTCGTTCTGATTTTGGGATTCCCCCCCCCTCCCCCCCAATGCAGCAGGTTAAATGCGGGTCGAACCAGTTGGCCCAGCCTTAAATGACCTTTAGCTGTT
The DNA here is from genome assembly GCA_029237695.1 of Conchocele bisecta. Lineage (NCBI taxonomy): Eukaryota > Metazoa > Mollusca > Bivalvia > Lucinida > Thyasiridae > Conchocele > Conchocele bisecta. The sequence continues at coordinate 1,655,018 of CM055274.1, read as the reverse complement.
GATAGGCCATTGAACAACAATAAACAAACAAACAAACAAATACTATAAGTATACCAGCCTGACATGGCGTTGTTTACATGCTTTGTTTATATAAACATTGGTGTATAAATAAACATGGAATTCCTGTAGGTATTTGCCTGTTTATTATGGCGCGTCGCTATAGTCATGATCGATATATTGCAATTGACAAAACAATTTCTCATACTGGAGCAGTGGGTAAACTGGCGGCCAACGGTGGCACTTGATTTTAATGTTGCACTGCATGCGTTCGATCCTCACTTTGGCCATTATATATAACAAAAAATTAAATATTGTTTTTGTGTTTTCTTTTTCTTTTTCTTTTTAATGCATCTTTATTACATGTAACAACAATTGACATGGTAATTATGAACCACATGCATTTACGTTTATTTATTTATTTGTTTATTATCTGAAGTGAGAGGTTTATTTTTCGACATGGTATTCTCCGTAACATATTTGCATTTGTAGTGAGTCGAGGTAGACTTTCACAATAATACACAAATAAGCAGAATGCATTTCACAATGATTAGGTTCAAAGTGAAGTGTTTTATAATGTTGTGTAAAAGTAAATGCAACGACTGCTTCAGGGATGGGTTGTGCGTTACCCTCTGGCGCCAAAATAGTAAAAGCGAGAGAAAAATGTATGCCTTTGGCAGGATTCGAACTCACGACCGTCCGATCACCAAACAGCAGATCTACCCACTAGAGCACTAAACGATGTAAATATTATTAGCAATTCTATCGAATGTTAATGCATTTGCGCTGGTATACAAATACCATGTCTACAACATATGACGTAAACTATTTAAAAATAGCACGTGTTTACAATAATATTTACAATAATAACCCACAAGCTCAAAGTGGTACACCTCTACTGTAGGTGTTGAAATATCTCTTTGGTGTTTTTATTTTCACGTTCTTCGAAATTTTGTATTTACTGTGAGAGTATGAATTCTGCAAACAAACAAGAATACCTTTGTGTATCCCAGTCACTCATCCATACACACGTGATGTGGAATCGGCCGATACTCGGGAGCCTGCATGTATTTCTTAATTTATTTACAAGTTTTTATGCCACCGGGTTTCGAAGAAACGGGTGGCATATAGTGTTTGGACCGTCCGTCTGTCTGTCCGTCGTCCGTCCGTCCGTCCGCAGCTAGAGCCGGGACCAGACTTTGTAAACATTGATGTTATGTGGCTAAAAATGGGTTTATGTGGCTACAGAACAATAGGGATGAACAAAGGAAAAGGTTAGGGTTAGTCACATAAGTATCCATTTGTAGGAACGTCGTCCGTCCGTCCGTCCGTCCGTCCGAAATCTGCATTAAAGTTTTTAAAAATACCATCAAATGCCTTGGCGGGCTCGACATGCCGGCCGCGGCCATCTGGTTTATTGTAAATAGTCAGTTCTGATTTTGGGATTTTCCCCCCATTTGTACATGTACTTTAACATGTACATGTACTTGTACAGGTAATACATGGGATTTAGTACTAAACCCATTGACCCGGCCGTAAATGACCTTAGCTGTTGATAGACCGTTAAACCCCAACAAACAAATCCCAATACATCATTATTTTGCTCACTGCGCACATCCTTACTAACGTAAATGTTGGGGCACTTTCTGTTTTGGGGAACCACACATTTATACAAGTTTCTCGGAATAAAATGTGTCTGAATATTTAGGGTTATTACAGTAATAGCGGTCAAACATAGCATTAAACTTAACACTCAATTCTTTAACCCTTTGAAAGCCCACGATAGCGGTTTATGCAAAGAGTGCAGATCCAGATGAGCTGGCTCGTAACGAGCCGTCTCATCAGGATCTGCACTTTTTTTTAAAGTAATTTTCATATTTTTGAGAATCTACACTTCTTTAGCCAGGTTTTTTGAAAAAAAATCCAGGCTATTGGATTGGCGAAAGCCGGGCGGGCGGGCGGGTGGCGGGCGGCGTCCACAATCAATGTTAAGTTTTCGTGTTTGAGTCCATTTCTTTGGTACTGTACCACCTAGGACCACCAAACTTTCACAACATGTTATTCGTTTTTTTAACTTGACCCATTTTTTCCGCGCAGTCGACTACCATTTTCAATGTTAAGTTTTCGCGTTTTCAATGTTAAGTTTTCGTGTTTAAGTCCATTTCTTTGGTACTGTACCACCTAGGAACACCAAACTTTCACAGCTTCATAATCAAGGGGTGCCCACCACATATCACTATCCAACATGTTACTTTTTTAGCCAGGTTTTTTGGAAAAAAATCCAGGCTATTGGATTGGCGAAAGCCGGGCGGGCGGGCGGTCGGCGTCCACAATCAATGTTAATTTTGTTTTTCGTTGTTTGAGTCTATTTCTTTGTTACTGTACCACCTAGGACCACCAAACTTTCACAGCTTCATAATCAAGGGGTGCCCACCACATATCACTATCCAACATGTTACTTTTATTTTAACTTCACCCATTTTTTCCGCGCAGTCGACTTAGCCATTTTCAATGTTAACTTTTCACATTTACAATGTTAAGTTTTCGTGTTTTAAGTCCATTTCTTTGGTACTGTACCACCTAGGACCACCAAACTTTCACAGCTTCATAACCAAGGGGTGCCTACCACATACAACGAAAAAATATCCAAATCCAACATGTGACCATTTTTTTACCTTCACCTATTATTTCTACGTAATTGACTTAGCCATTTTTAACGTACGTCTGGTTAAATATTTTGGTTAAAACTTTTTTGTTGTACTATATCTCTGCAACTGCTTCGCCCTTTACCTTGAAACTTCACATGGGTGTTTATCATCGTCCATATTTTCACTCTAAGCCCCAACCGTGCGGCCCCTGTGCGCAATGTCAAGGTCAAATTACTTTGAATTTATTTGTTAAAGTTTTTTCGTGTACTATATCTCTGTAACTGCTCCACCCATTACCTTGATACTTCACATGGGTGTTTATCATCATTGTCGCACCCGCTTGCGGAAAGCACGATATCGTCGGCATTTTGCCGTACGTCCGTGTGTCCGGTTAAAGTTTTTTCGTTAAAGTTTTTCCATCTACTATATCTATTTTTTTAGTGTCCATGCCTCGCCCCAAGGCGCGACATGCAGGCCACGGCCATCTAGTCTACAAAAAGTGGGTATAATTATGTTATCCAAGTGTCCATGCTTGGAAAAAACCTGGCCTTCGTGGCTTTGCCTCGTTTCTTGTTTTTAACTCCACCCATTTTTTCCGCGCAGTCGACTTTTCAATGTTAAGTTTTCGCGTTTGCAATGTTAAGTTTTCGTGTTTAAGTCCATTTCTTTGGTACTGTACCACCTAGGACCACCAAACTTTCACAGCTTCATAACCAAGGGGTGCCTACCACATACAACTATCCAACATGTTACTTTTTTTTTAACTTGACCCATTTTTTCCGCGCAGTCGACTTAGCCGTTTTCAATGTTAAGTTTTCGCGTTTACAATGTTAAGTTTTCGTGTTTAAGTCCATTTCTTTGGTACTGTACCACCTAGGACCACCAAACTTTCACAGCTTCATAACCAAGGGGTGCCTACCACATACAACTATCCAACATGTGACCATTTTTTTACCTTCACCTATTGTTTCTACGTAATTGACTTAGCCATTTTCAACGTTAACTTTTTAACATACATCTGGTTAATTTTTTTTGTTAAAACTTTTTCGTTATACTATATCTCTGCAACTGCTTTGCCCATTACCTTAAAACTTCACATGGGTGTTTATCATCGTCCATATTTTCATTCTAACCCCCAACCGTGCGGCCCCTGTGCGCAATGTCAAGGTCAAATTACTTTGAATTTATTTGTTAAAGTTTTTTCGTGTACTATATCTCTGCAACTGCTTCACCCATTACCTTCATACTTCACATGGGTGTTTATCATCATTGTCGCACCCGCTTGCGGAATGCGCGATATCGTCGGCATTTTCGCATACGTCCGTCCGGGCACACATTAGGGTACTTATGTGGCTAGCCCCACAGGGTTATGGACTTGTTAAAGGATAGGGTTGGTTACAATTAGCCACCTAAAAAATCGTTGTATGTGGCTAAAAATTGTTTTATGTGGCTAATATTTAACATGTGATAAGCCACATAAGTACCCTAATGTAAGAACGTCCGTCCGTACGTCCGTGTGTCCGGTTAAAGTTTTTTCGTTAAAGTTTTTCCATCTACTATATCTATTTTTTTAGTGTCCATGCCTCGCCCCAAGGCGCGACATGCAGGCCACGGTCATCTAGTCTACAAAAAGTGGGTATAATTATGTTATCCAAGTGTCCATGCTTGGAAAAAACCTGGCCTTCGTGGCTTTGCCTCGTTTCTTGTTAAAGTAATTTTTGAGAACAAAAATCACTCGCTTTTCATAAATGGACTAGTCTTAAAACCTTTTTATGATGGTTGGATTGGCGACAAAATTGACACATCAAAATCCATTCCAGTTACTTGGGGGTGAAAGGATTAAAGGTAGTGGATCAGATAGAATGTACAGTGGCTGATTCCTGTAGCCGATTTCACCAAAATTCTAAGCATACTTATCTAGGCTTTTAAAGTAAGTACTCTTTCAGGGAGTGAGGTTGTTTCATTTTATTTTCCCTGAAAGACTGAAATTTTATTTGGATTATTTAAAGTATGCAGAATTATTATACTGAATTAATCAGCCGATTTCACCAAAATTCTAAGCATACTTATCTAGCTTTTAAAGTATACTTTCAGGGAGTAGTCATTTATTTTCCCTGAAATATATTTGATTATTAAAAGTATGCAGAACTATTATACTGAATTTATTACATTATCACAGCCAAAATGGCTGTGATAATGTAATAAATTCAGTATACCGTAATAAAAATTAATATATTTATCCTTTAATTGAATTTTTTTTCCCTCAAAGTGTACGTGGTAAGATAAGTATACTTAGCAATTTTGGTGAAATCGGCTACTGGAGGAAAACGCTTTTACATTGTATCCCATATAGTTAATGGATATTCAAAATATCGCCATTGCGCGAAAAATAAAAAACTTAACATGGCGTGCAAATTTCTTTATTTAAATATGTTTCCCGTAAAATGAATTTCTGGTGGTCCTCCATCATGCTGTGACAAGTTCATGACTCTGGCTCCCGATAGTTCCAAGGTCAAGTGCTTTCTCAAAACTTAACATAGCGGGTAAAAGTCTTATAATTCTGTTTATGTTCACAGAAATTCTTGATATTTATCACAGATTTATTCATGGTTAGCTGCCATCTTTCTGTGACATATATATATATATATGATCCCTACTTATGCCTGTGGGTGGCAGGTGGGAGCACGCGATGGGTAATTTAACGATCGGGGTTCATCCTTACCGGAATCCCGACTGGAGACCTGGTTTGGCCCTCACATACGTCTTTGGCATTTTGTATGTGACAGTTGATTCTGGTTATACCCCTTAGGATATTCATAATCCTAGTTTAGGGGAAGGGGCCAAGTGACTTGGTGTGGTTGGACCTGACACCAGGTCAGGTTATTCTAATGTCAGGGCTGAATATATTTGTTCTCGATGTAAATATTCCGTTCTGATTTTGGAATTTTCCCCCCAATGCAGCAGGTTAAAATGGGATCGAACCCGTTTGCCCGGCCTTACATGACCTTAGCTGTTGATAGACCGTTAAACACTAATAAACAAACAAACAAACAAACCCTACTTATGCCTAATTGGCGTCCAGGTGCCGTTTCACAAAACTTTGTACGACTAAAATGTTCGTAAGTGCAAATTTAGGATCGCCTGGAAATTTCAATTGATGGATTTACATTTATTGAACATAGGCTGCATATGCAGCCTATGCTCAATAAATGTAAATCCAATAATTGTTTACAAGAAAACATTGCTAATGTGTAATTTACAGACTATCACAATTTTGCACTTACGAACATTTTAGTCGTACAAAGTTTAATGAAACAGCCCCCAGGCCCACACATGGGGTATTCATTCCATAAGCCCTTGCTAACTGACAATTCTAGATCATTCAGGATATATGGCTTGTACATTTTGTACCCATGTTTTAGTGGCACAACAGAAGCGGCGGCTGTTTATTAGGAATATTCCCGCAGACTTGACCATAGAGAAGGTACAGACTCTGTACCCAGAAGCCGCGAGCTATGTACGGTACCGCAAGCCTGTGCCGGGGCAAGACAAAGGAAAAGCACTGTAAGTTCTTTGGCCAATGACTGATAAGGTGACTTTAGGACATGAATGTAGATCCTGATCATAATTATACCCCCCGCAACGTCGATCGTGCGTGCGTCCGTGCGTCCGGTAAACTTAACATCAGAGAAATATGCTGTGCCAAATCCACGACCGTCCAACCCCCGCAGATCCCAAGGTCAAGGTCAAATACTTAGTCCGTAAACTTAACATCAGAGAAATATTGTTATAACTTATTTCCTTCATCTAAAATGTTTAATATTTCACACATGCATTCCTGTAAGGCTCTACTACCATGCTGTGCCAAATCCACGACCGTCCAACCCCCGCAGATCCCAAGGTCAAGGTCAAATACTTAGTCTCTTTACAACAACAAAATCAGAGAAATATTTGTTATAACTTCTATTTCCTTCATCTAAAATGCTTATCACACATGCATTCCTGTAAGGCTCTCTACCATGCTGTGCCAAATCCAACGACCGTCAACCCCCGCTGATTACCAAGGTCAAGGTCAAAATAAAATTATCTCTTTACAAAACGTTAACATAAGAGAAATATTGTTCTAACTTCTATTTCCTTCATCTAAAATGCTTAATATCCACACATGCATTCCTGTAAGGCTCTACTACCATGCTGTGCCAAATCCACGACCGTCCAACCCCCGCAGATCCCAAGGTCAAGGTCAAATACTTAGTCCGTAAACTTAACATCAGAGAAATATTGTTATAACTTCTATTTCCTTCATCTAAAATGCTTAATATTTCACACATGCATTCCTGTAAGGCTCTACTACCCTACTGTGCCAAATCCACGACCGTCCAACCCCCGCAGATCCCAAGGTCAAGGTCAAATACTTAGTCTCTTTACAAAACTCTTAACATAGAGAAATATTGTTATAACTTCTATTTCCTTCATCTAAAATGCTTAATATTTCACACATGCATTCCTGTAAGGCTCTACTACCATGCTGTGCCAAATCCACGACCGTCCAACCCCCGCTGATACCAAGGTCAAGGTCAAATACTTAGTCTCTTTACAAAAACTTAACATCAGAGAAATATTGTTCTAACTTCTATTTGCCTTCATCTAAAATGCTTAATATGTCACACATGCATTCCTGTAAGGCCTCTACTACCATGCTGTGCCAAATCCACGACCGTCCAACCCCCCGCAGATCCCAAGGTCAAGGTCAAATACTTAGTCCGTAAAAACTTAACATCAGAGAAATATTGTTATAACTTCTATTTCCTTCATCTAAAATGCTTAATATTTCACACATGCATTCCTGTAAGGCTCTACTACCATGGCTTGTGCCAAATCCACGACCATCCAACCCCCGCTGATCCCAAGGTCAAGGTCAAATACTTAGTTCTTTCTTTACAAAACTTAACATCAGAGAAATATTGTTATAACTTCTATTTCCTTCATCTAAAATGCTTAATATTTCACACATGCATTCCTCCGTAAGGCTCTACTACCATGCTGTGCCAAATCCACACGACCATCCAACCCCCGCTGATACCAAGGTCAAGGTCAAATACTTAGTCTCTTTACAAAACTTAACATCAGAGAATATTGTTATAACTTCTATTTCCTTCATCTAAAAATGCTTAATATTTAACACATGCATTCCTGTAAGGCTCATACTACCATGCTGTGCCAAATCCACGACTGTCCAACCCTCGCTGATCCAAGGTCTAGGTCAAATACTTAGTCCTCTTTACAAAACTTAACATCAGAGAAATATTGTTTCTAACTTCTATTTCCTTCATCTAAAATGCTTAATATTTCACACATGCATTCCTGTAAGGCTCTACTACCATGCTGTGCCAAAAATCCACGACCATCCAACCCCCGCTGATACCAAGGTCAAGGTCAAATACTTAGTCTCTTTACAAAACTTAAAAAAAACATCAGAGAAATATTGTTATAACTTCTATTTCCTTCATCTAAAATGCTTAATTTTTCACAACATGCATTCCTGTAAGGCTCTACTACCATGCTGTGCCAAATCCACGACCATCCAACCCCCCGCTGATACCAAGGTCAAGGTCAAATACTTATCTCTTTACAAAACTTAACATCAGAGAAATATTGTTATAACTTCTATTTCCTTCATCTAAAATGCTTAATATTTCACACATGCATTCCTGTAAGGCTCTACTACCATGCTGTGCAAATCCACGACCGTCCAACCCCCGCAGATCCCAAGGTCAAGGTCAAATACTTAGTCTCTTTACAAAACTTAACATCAGAGAAATATTGTTATAACTTCTATTTCCTTCATCTAAAATGCTTAATATTTCACACATGCATTCCTGTAAGGCTCTACTACCATGCTGTGCCAAATCCACGACCATCCAACCCCGCTGATACCAAGGTCAAGGTCAAATACTTAGTCTCTTTACAAAACTTTAACATCTTGTTATAACTTCTATTTCCTTCATCTAAAATGCTTAATATTTAACACATGCATTCCTGTAAGGCTCTACTACCTACCTGCTGTGCCAAATCCACGACCATCCAACCCCCGCGTGATACCAAGGTCAAGGTCAATACTTAGTCTCTTTACAAACTTGAAACATCAGAGAAATATTGTTCTAACTTCTATTTCCTTTCCTTCATCTAAAAATGCTTAATATTTAACACATGCATTCCTGTAAGGCTCTACTACCATGCTGTGCCAAATCCACGACCGTCGAACCCCCGCTGATTCCAAAGGTCTAGGGTCATATACCCTTAAGGTCTCTTTACAAAATACTTAACATCAGGAGAATTATTGTCTAAATCTTCTATTTCCTTCCTCTAAAATTCTTAATATTTCACTCATTTGCATTCCTGTAAAAGGCTTCTAACTACCATGCTTGTGCAAATCCTCGAAACCGTCCAACCTTCGCTTGATCCCAAGGTCAAGGTCCTTATACTTAGTTTTCCTTTCTTTACCAAAACTTAACATCAAGAGAATTTTAATTGTTTCTTATTTCTATTTACCTTCATCTAAATGTGGTTAATATTTAACACATTGCCATTCCTGTAAGGCTTACTACCATGCTGTGCCAAATCCTCGATCGTCCAACCCCCGCTGATCCCAAGGTCTAGGTCAAATACTTAGTCTCTTTACAAAACTTAAAACATCAGAGAAATATTGTTCTAACTTCTATTTCCTTCATCTAAAATTCTTAATATTTCACACATGCATTCCTGTAAGGCTCTAATACCATGACCGTCCAACCCCCGCTGATCCCAATGTCAAGGTCAAATACTTGGTCTCTTTACAAAACTTAACATCAGAGAAATAAGTTATAACTTCTATTTCCTTCATTGAAAATTCTTATTATTTCACTTGTGCATTCCTCTAAGGTTGTACTATCATGCTGTGACAAATCTACGACTATCCAACCCCCGCTGATCCCAAGGTCAAGGTCACATACTTAGTCTCTTTACAAAACTTAACATCAGAGAAATATGTTATAACTTCTATTTCTTTCATTGAAAATTCTTAATATTTCATATGCTGTGACAAATCCCCGCTGATCTCGAGGTCAACGTCACATACATACCGTATAACCTCAAATTAACGCCCCCTCCTAATAAACGCTCCCCCCCCCCCCCCCCCCCCCTCCCCCCCCCCCCCCCCCCCCCCCCCCCCCCCCCCCCCCCCCCCCCCCCCCCCCCCCATCCCCAAAAAAAATATTTTTTTTTTACCAATGACCGCCAATTTCAAACACAAATAATCCTTAAACCCTTATTTGTGTTTGAAATTGGCGGACCTTGGTAATTTGTTTTTGTTTTTTTTATACTGGCTAATAAACGCCCCCCCTTTTGTAAAATGTAATGCCTCCGGGGGTGTTAATTCAAGGTTATACGGTAGTCTCTTTACACAACTTAACATCAGAGAAATCGGTTATAACTTCTATTTCCTTGCTCGGATCTGCTTCACATTTCACACACTCATTGCTCCAATGGACCTCTACCACCCTGTGACAAATTCAAGTTCATGCCGCTCGCGCTAATCCCAGAGTCAAGGTCACAAGCCCACACACTTGGAAATGTTTACATATTTTAGGGGTACCTGGGCCCACGCGGGGGGTATTCCGTAAGCCTCGCTTACTGACCAATCTAGTTTGTAATAATTTAGTCGAAGTTTGGGATTCAGGTTCATGAACAATGTTAGAATCATTGAATGTTGACGATTGATTGATTGATTGAATGGGGTTTTAACATCTGTTCTACAATGATATCATATTCAGACGGCCCATTCAATGATCAATTGATACACTTGGCCTATTTTGACTGTCAATCCATAAATCAATCAATCAATTGGTCAAATCAGTCAACCAATCAATAACTTTACTTGCATTTGTTGATAGTTATTCAGTGAATGTACCTAGTTTATGTTGACAATCAACCAATCAATCAATGTAGTTGGTCATCAGTCAATCAATCACCCTATCAATCAATGTAGTTAGTCATCAGTCAATCAATCAATGTAGTTGGTCATCTGTCGATCAACTAATCAATCAATGTAGTTCGTCATCAGTCAATCAATCAATGTAGTTGGTCATCAGTCAATCAACTAATCAATCAATGTAGTTAGTTATCAATCAATCAATGTAGTTGGTCATCAGTCAATCAACTAATCAATCAATGTAGTTAGTCATCAGTCAATAAACTAATCAATCAATGTAGTTAGTCATCAGTCAATCAATCAATGTAGTTAGTCATCAGTCAATCAATCAATGTAGTTGGTCATCAGTCAATTAACTAATCAATCAATGTAGTTAGTCAGCAGTCAATCAACAAATCAATCAATGTAGTTGGTCAACTGTCAATCAGTTAACCAATAAAGCAATGTAGTTGTTCATCAGTCAGTCAATCAACAAATCAATCAGTGTAGTTGGTCATCAGTCAACCAATCAATCAATGTAGTTGGTTAACAGTCAGTCAATCAACAATAAATCAATGTAGTTGTTAATCAGTCAGTCAATCAACAAATCAATCAATGTAGTTGGTCAACTGTCAATCAGTCAACCAATAAATCAATGTAGTTGTTCATCAGTCAGTCAATCAACAAATCAATCATTGTAGTTGGTCATCAGTCAACCAATCAATCAATGTAGTTGGTTAACAGTCCGTCAATCAACCAATCAATCAATGTAGTTGGTCATCAGTCAGTCAATCAACAAATCAATCAATGTAGTTGGTCATCAGTCAACCAATCAATCAATGTAGTTGATCAACAGTCAGTCAGTCAATCAACCAATCAATCAATGTAGTTGTTCATCAGTCAGTCAATCAACAAATCAATCAATGTAGTTGGTCATCAGTCAACCAATCAATAATCAACCAATCAATCAATGTAGTTGGTCATCAGTCAATCAATAAACCAATCAATCAATGTAGTTGGTCATCAGTCAGTTAATAAACCAATCAATCAATGTAGTTGGTCATCAATCAGTCAATCACCCTATCAATCAATGTAGTTAGTCATCAGTCAATCAATCAATGTAATTGGTCATCAGCCAATCAACTAATACATCAATGTAGTTAGTCAGCAGTCAATCAATAAATCAATCCATCTATGTAGTTGGTCATCAGTCCGTCAATCAACAAATCAATCAATGTGGTTGGTCAACTGTCAATCAGTCAACCAATCAATCAATGTAGTTGGTGAACAGTCGGTCAATCAACCAATCAATCAATGTAGTTGTTCATCAGTCAGTCAATCAACCAATAAATCAATGTAGTTGATCATCAGTCAGTCAATCAACAAATCAATCAATGTAGTTGTCCATCAGTTGGTCAATCAACAAATCAATAAATGTAGTTGGTCATCAGTCAACCAATCAATCAATGTAGTTGGTCAACAGTCAGTCAATTAACCAATCAATCAATGTAGTTGGTCATCAGTCAGTCAATCAACAAATCAATCAATGTAGTTTGTCATCAATCAGTCTATCAACCAATCAATCAATGTAGTTGGTCATCAGTCAATAAATAAACCAATCAATCAATGTAGTTGGTCATCAGTCAGTCAATAAACCAATCAATCAATGTAGTTGGTCATCAGTCAATCAATAAACCAATCAATCAATGTAGTTGGTCATCAATCAGTCAATCAATCGATGTAGCTGGTCTAAGTTTGCCATCAATCAACCAGTCGGCCAACCAACCAACAAATCAATTAATCAGCTATACACCCACCCAACCAACCAGTATACCTCGCGTATGTTGACAGAGATGTGAAGCTTGAGTTTGAAACGGCTGAAGCTGCGGAAGACTTCTTTGAGCAACATAAGGACAACGTGATGTTTGATGATGAACCGGCAGTACTCGCCTTCCCATACCAAGGTGACCCCACACACTGCCTTGTTCACCCACAGCTTTCCAAATACACTTTTAGTCCGGCCTGCCAAATTCAGCAGATTGATTTCACTTTCTGTCTGTCCATTCATATCTCTGTGTAAATATATGTGAAAAATATATATTTCCACATAACTTTTTTATTATTCACCCTATGCGATCGCAAGTGTGAGCATATTACTTAGCTTTTGGAGTTCCATTCATCTGTCGAGGTCATTTATGTAAAAATATTTGTAAACGTTGCTGTATTGTGCCATAACTTTCATGTCTCTTGAATGATGACTTTAATATATGGTCACTTTATACATATGAACATAAGCGACACATTTATCATAACCATTAACATGACCTTGACCTTTTATACGCCCGTTTGAAAAAACGGGACATATTATGTATTCACCTTGTATGGGCGGCGGGCGGGTACAGCTTGTCCACGCAATAACTAAAGTTCTACTTGACGTATTGTAACCAAATTCGGTATACATGTTTATCACGGCAAGACGAAGAAGCCTATTGATTTTCAAAAATTTCCAATCACTTATCTCCCCTTGGCAGCCATTTTTAATTTTCCCAATCTGTATCCTTGTCCACGCAATAACTCGAGTTCTACTTCACCGATCGTAACCAAATTTGGTATACATGTTTATCACGGCAAGACAAAGAACCCTATTGATTTTCAAAAATGTGCAATGACATGTTTATCAAAGCAAGATGAAGAACCCTCTTGGTTTTCAGTGACTTATCTCCCCTTGTTGACTAGCCATGCCTCGACTGGCGTATATTGTGACCTTCGGCACTCTTTTTTACCTTCACAAATGTTCCTGAAACACTTTCTACGTCAAAACGTTTTTAAGAGTTTTTTCCTTCATACCATAACTTCAATACGAGGGGGTACCAGAAAGTTTAAGAACTAATTCTATATAAAGATAACTACTGCTAACTCGCTCATCAAAACATGCATATACATACACGACATCTGTGTGATTGGTTGAATGTAGTATTACTATACATACACGACATCTGTGTGATTGGTTGAATGTAGTATTACTATACATACACGACATCTGTGTGATTGGTTGAATGTAGTATTACTATACATACACGACATCTGTGTGATGTTGAAATGTAGTACTATACCTACACGACATCTGTGTGATTGGTTGAATGTAGTATTACTATACATACACGACATCTGTGTGATTGGTTGAATGTAGTATTACTATACATACACGACATCTGTGTGATTGGGTTGAATGTAGTATTACTATCATACCGACATCGTGTGATAGGTTGATGTAGTATTACTATACATACACGACATCTGTGTGATGGTTGATGTAGTATTACTATCCATACACGACTGGTTGAATGTATATTACATACATACCACGAAATCCTGTGATGAGGTTGAATGTAGTATTACTATACATACACGACATCTGTGTGATTGGTTGAATGTAGTATTACTATACATACACGACATCTGTGTGATTGGTTGAATGTAGTATTACTATACATACACGACATCTGTGTGATTGGTTGAATGTAGTATTACTATACATACACGACATCTGTGTGATTGGTTGAATGTAGTATTACTATACATACACGACATCTGTGTGATTGGTTTGAATTGTTTAAGATGTAGTTTTTTTTTTTTTTATTATTTTTTTGGTTTGTGTTTATTTTTATTTTTTTTTTTTAACTATACATACACGACATTGTGTGATTGGTTGAATGTATATATAAAAGTATTACTATACACGACATCTGTGTGGATGTGATTGTTAGTACACGCATGTGTGGAATGTGAATGTAGTATAGTATTACTATGATAACACCACACTGTTCATGAAGTCACGACGTCACATGACTTCATTTCGAGACTTGTTCCCAATAAACAGTTGCGTGTATATACTAGCTTTCATGTGTGGCTTAATTGTAGTTTTCAAGATATGAAATTAGTTCTCGAACTTTCTGGTAAACCCACGTATCGCTAGATGAATTACTTTTACATACATATTTGCACACTTCTTACATGTGGATATATGTGACTCACTGACATGACCATTTTCATGATTTTCACCTTTTTGAAATGGTCGCTGAAGCACTTCAGACTTTTTTTACATCAAACTGTGTGTATGAGCTTCTCCATCATGCCATAACTTCAATATTAATACGTGGATTACTTTCACATATACACACTTCATACATGTGGACATGTGTCATATTATTTTTATGTCTCCGGTAGAGCCGAGGCATAATATTATAGTGTTTTGGACTGTGTTTGTGTGTCCGGCACATTAAGAAGTTCGCCAGAGTTTCTCAATCGTGTCAAAAACTTCTATATTCCTTGAAGGATTGCTTGAATATTTCTCAACACAGCATAATTGTGGACAAATGCCACACATCCATGCTACCATTAATATGACCTTGACCTTTTGACCATGACCTTTTGACCTTCAGAACTTTGAACTTTTTTACACATTAAGGAGTTTGCCGGAGTTTCTCAATTCTGTCATATCTCTTGATGGATTACTTCAATATTTCAATACATCATACATGTTAACAAATGCCACACAGTCATGCTGCTCTTAATATGACCTTGACCTTTT
This sequence comes from Conchocele bisecta, assembly GCA_029237695.1. NCBI lineage: Eukaryota > Metazoa > Mollusca > Bivalvia > Lucinida > Thyasiridae > Conchocele > Conchocele bisecta. The sequence goes on along the minus strand of CM055274.1, from coordinate 1,639,834 downwards.
GACCTTGACAACATTGAACTTTTTCACACATTAAGAACTTTGCCGGAATTACTCAATTCTGTCATATCTCCAATATCCTTGAAGGATCACTACAATACTTCAATACATCGTACTAGTGCACAAATACCACAAAGAACATGATGTCCTTAATATGACCTTGACCTTTTGACCTTGACAACATTGACCTTTTTCACACATTAAGAACTTTGCCGGAGTTTCTCAATTCTGTCATATCTCCTATAATAGGCTATATCCATGAAGGATCACTATCATACTTCAATACATCATACTACTGTCTGTTCCACGTTTTTCTTCCGACAAACTTTTGGCTATTAAACACATTAAATCTAAAAAATATTTAAATGTAAGTTCACCAATAACAAAAAAGTCACCCTCCCCAAAAAAATCTGTTTGATGAAATTCCATTAAATATTGATTTTATAGGGAAAAAAAAACAGAGGGGTAAAAAACAGAAACAAAATGGAAATTGACTCTGAAACCCGTCTAGATAGCTTGGAAATGATGTAACTAAAGAAAAGCAAGTTAGATTTTGAAAATCGGTCCACAAATCGGTCCCATATTAAATTCCCATACGAAAATAATTTTTTGGCAATAAAATCAATATTTGATGAAATTTCATCAAATGTTGTTTTTTTTGGGGAGGGTGACTTTTGTTATTGATGAAAAACTACTTACATTTAAATATCTTTTAGATTTAATATGTTTAATAGCCAAAAGTTGTCCTTAATATCACCTTGACCTTCTGACCGTCACAACTTTGAACTTTTTCTCAAATTGAAATTTATTATTAACTTTGCCACAGTTTCTTCCATCTGCCACCAGGGGCATTCTTGTGCCGATATTCCACATTTTCTTGTTGCCTTTACAACGTCCCTGAAACAATGAATTTTTTTGTACTTCAGAATATTTGCAACAGCTCATGATGGCATAACTTCAATATTACTACATGGATTACTTGCTAAATTATGCTAGGGGTATATGCCGATGTTATACAAACACAATTTCTAGTTGCTGATTGCCTGTCTGTGTAGTAACATGAACTCGTATACACTGACCAGGGGGTCGTTTCACTAAACTTTGTACGATTAAAATGTTCGTAAGTGCAAACTTATGATAGTCTGTAAATTTGACATTAACAATGTTTTCTTGTAAACAATTATTGGATTTACATTTATTGAGCATAGGCTGCAGCCTATGCTCAATAAATGTAAATCCATCAGCTGAGAAATTTCCAGATGATCCTAAATTTGCACTTACGAACATTTTAGTCTTACAAAGTTTAGTGAAACGGCCCCCTGTATCTCCAATTGTAGCAAATCATGAAATGTTGTAAAGTACCTTTTCACAGTCGTTAATATACAACATTTCAGTGGGTGGGAGCATGTGATGGGTATTTTAATGATCGGCATTCATCTTTACCGCAATCCCAACCAGAGAGACCTGGTTTGGCCCTCATGTACGTCTTTGGCTTTCTTGTATGAGTTGAATCTGGTTATACCCCTTATATGAGTAATATGATTAATCGTAACCCTATTACTTTTAGGGGAAGGGGCCAAGTGACTTTGGGGTGGTATGGACCTGGCACCAGGTCAGGTATTCTAATTTCAGGGCTGAATCTATATGTATTGCGATGTAAATACAATGTATTCCGTTCTGATTTTGGGATTTTCCCCCCAATGAGCAGGTTGAATACGGGATCGAACCTGTTGATCTTTGATAGGCCATTAAACACCAATAAACAAACAAAACACTATACCAATGGACCAGTATCTCCAATTGTAGCAATGTTGTAAAGTACCTTTCACAGTCCATTGTCCATTCATTAATATACAGCATTTCAATGAAATTTGATCCAACATCACAAGTGTATGATGCCCCGTCTCATTAGGGCCTACACAGTTTGCTATTAGTGGGACTTGATGTCGTGTTCGTTCGTGTGTGCACTTACACGCTGACCCCACTGTAACCCTTAGAATGCTGGAAACGTAAATTGGCATATGTTGCTATTGTTATATATATTTGTCTTCTTTCTCAATAAAAACATGGTTCCACAGCACTTTAGAATCATTCCCATTCTACATACAGGGATGAGTTATGGCCTAGGGGTGAGAACACCTGACTTCCAATCTGGAGGTTATGTGTTCAAACCTCGCCTAGGACATAAACAAATACTTTCATAGTATTTTTCCATCCTACTTGTCCGTCGAATGAGACTTTAAACTGTCGTCCCGTCTCTATTTTACCTTAGCTGTTGCTGGGACGTTAAACCCAGGGATTCCGCTGACGATCGCCACTTTCGCAATTGGCGATAAAAATAAACAATAGCGATAAAAAATTACAATTTTCGAAAGAAAAAAAAACAACATTTATTTTCCCCAGCGGAATACTTGTAAACCCATTCACTTTCACTTTCCATTCTACATAAAAAATATAGTGTTGCCACTCATTTGAACCATCTCTTCAAGACGTATTCTTGAGAAAATAGCGAAACAAATTATCAAAATTTCCATTCTACACATATAATAATTGTATGGTCTATAATGAGTTAATTGACCACAGACTTGCTGGCCAGAACTAAAGCCAAGGAGGAGCAGAACAATCTTGGGGTCGGGGTCAAGGTCAAGGTCGAGTTTCCACCTAGGGAGAAAAAGAAATTAAATCCTGCCGGCCCAAACGGACCCATGATAGGTAAGTAGAGGATAGCAAGGCAGCGGTTCGATAGCTGGTTTATAAGGCAGAGCTCCAGATAAGGTGCTTATTGGCGTATTTTACGGACTTATTTTAGCAGAATACGCACTGGTTATCAAAAGTGGGAGTACAAATACTTAGAGCAATGTGAAAATAATCATTGATTTTCAAATTGAGTTGTGAAAATACTGCAATAAAGTTGAAAATTTACTTAGTTGAGCTGCAAAAAAGCAATCTTTTTGTAGCTCAAATAAGTGATTTAAAAAAAATAAAATTATTTTGTATCATTTGTTCCCTATTTAATAAGGATGAAAATCAATAATACATTTGTAAACAGTTAAATACACATTGAATTTGAAATCTGGGGGTATAATACTCTTTAGATACAAAACTTATCTGGAGCACTGTAAGGCGAGGTGAGTATTATGTTGTGACAGAAAGTTTCAGTTTTTTAAACGGAGGGCCCATCTCTATCACGTCTAATTGGATGGGTTGTGGCCTAACGGTTAGAACACCTGACTGGAGGTTGTGGGTTCAAACCTCGCCTTAGGCATCAAAAATACTTTCATAGTATTTCCATCCCACTGTTCTGTCGGATGTCGGTCCTATATGACCTTAGCTGTTGCTGGAACGTTAAGACCATTCACTTTTACTTTTCAATACCAGTTGTCGTCCATTGATTGCCTTCCATGGGCATCAACAATTTCTTTCATAGTATTTCCATACCACCAGTCTTTCTGACGAGTCTTGAAACCGATTTCCCATCTATAGAGCAATACATTAAACTTTGTACGACTAAAATGTTCGTAAGTGCAAATTTATGATCGTCTGGAAATTTCAATTGATGTAATTTCATTTATTGAGCAATCAGCAGCCTAGGTTCAATAAATGGTAATCCATCAATTGTTTACAAGAAAACACTGTTAATGTGAAATTTACAGACTATCATAATTTTACACTTACGAACATTTTAGTCGTACGAAGTTTAGTGAAACGGCCCCCAGGTGCCAACAAGAGCTACAGTCTAGAGACCTTTCATGGTGTCATCTCTATATGACTACCTCTTGCTGGGATGTTAAACACATTTCGCACATTGATGCCTTTATTTGTACCAACTAAATCACTTATTATACCCTCGCTGATACTAGGCAAGAGTGGATATAGTGTTAGTCCATGTACGTACATGCGTGCGTGCGTGCGTATGTTAGTAACACCTTTCATTTTCAATAACTTCACCAATTTGTAATTATATTTGGCCACAATGTGTGACTTGTATTCACCTTATTTGTAAGGCAAATGCGTTAAGTTTTTTTTCGTATATTCAATAACTTATGAACAGCTTCATCGATTTTGATAATATTTGGCCATAATTTGTGTCTAGGGATGGTGCTTTGTTTTACATACGACCCACGTCCGACTGCCCAAGGACAATGTCACTGAGGACTTAGTTCAACATTTTTTTTGTGACAAATTTGTTTTAAAAACTTATGAACCGCTTCACTGATTTTGATAATATTTGGCCACAATTTGTGTCTAGGGATGGAGCTCGTTTTGCATACGACTCGCCTCTGACCGCTCAAGGTCAAGGACATTGAGGACTTATGTTCACCTCGTTTGTAAGGCAAATGCCAGCGAGAGGATTAGCTTCATAATAATATTATTGTTGCGCCTGCTTTAGCAGAAGGTGCGACTATAGTCGCCGCTTTTTCCGTTGTCGACCGCGTCGTCGTCATCCAAAATGTCAAAAAGTTTGTACAAGCTTCGTCATCATGGTATAACTTTAATATTACTTGACGGCTTGCTTCAATATTGGGACACTTTTTTACCTTCACATTTATGCAGAAACATTAGCCATTGTTTTGCGTCAAACAGTTTGTACAAGTTTCTTCATCATCGTATATCTTTTATGTTACTTGATGGATTGCTTCAATGTTTGGACATTTGATGCATGTAAGCATTTGGAACACATTCATGCTGCCATTAACATGACCTTAACCTGTTTTACCTTCACATTTTTGTAAAACCGTTTGAATAATTTTCTTCATCATGATATAACTTGAATATTACTTGACATATTCCTTCAATATTTGGACACTTGACACATGTGAGCATTTGGAACACACTCATGCCCCCATTAACATATCACAGTCCATTCCAGTTAACCCTTTCAACACCACAGACCTCTATAGAGACAATGTTTGCAAACAGTGCAGATCCAGATGAGCCGGCTCGTAACGAGCCGTCTCATCAGGATCTCCACTGTTTGTTAATAGTTATCAAATTTGAAAAAATTACCCTTTCTGAAGAATGGAATAGCCTGAAAATTTGAATGGACCAATGAAATAGCATGAAACAGTGGCATGGAACAGCCCATTAAGTTACTTGGTGTTGAAAGGGTTAATTAGGGTTGAAAGGATTAAATAATAAAAGAAATACAGTAGTGATAATTTGCTGCTTCCCGGGCAGATTCCATCACCCTACAGTCAAGGCGGCTACTTATCCGAGATGTTGGCGACAATAACACAACTGAGCAGATGCAGTCGTTATTCCCAGAGGCGAAGAGACACAGCTTTAGACGACGGAAAGACAAACCAGTGTGAGTTGACCTCCCCCCCTCCTCCGCCCCTTCCAACCCACCTGCCCCCTCCTTCCCTTTTAAACCATAGGTGGAAGACTCGGACCTAGGACCCAATAAATGCCTCAGACATGCTTAGTTTCGGCTCTCTCAAACACCAGATGTTTCGATTTTTCTGCTAACTTACACCTCCGGCAAATGATACATGCCTTTGCCCCAAAATATATTCACTTTAAACATCTGTGTTTAGTATATTGTTAGTTACACACGTTTTAGCTACCAACGTTACAAAGAAATTTCTCTTTCCAAAAGAATCACACACTCCGCTTCACCCATCCCGGCCTGATTGGCAGTAGTATTTGTAATGATCCAGTTTAGTTTTTCCCGTGACGTCATTATTGATTATTCTGCGAATATACCAAAGGAAATCCGAAAGTAAAGTTCTCGGAAGGTTATGTCGAAATGTTGGGACGCAAATAAAAATAAACACACATTTTAGATCATTCAAAGGTAGTGGATGACACTTATTAGTCACAAATTGTAACATCGGACTTACTGATGTTTATTACAGTGATCCACGTCAATATGTAGACTGTAATGGATTTCAGCCAGATTTTACACGTAATTTATGCTTCCAAAGCCCGTAAAAATGTGACATTCTTTTGTACGCACAATTATCGCCTTGTCTTTGGTAGCTAATTTGCCGTAACTAACGAAATGCTAAAAGCAGATGCTTGAAGTAAATATATTTGAAGACCTAAGACATTTATTGAATACCAGATACATAATTAAGCAGAAAAATCGAAATATGTGGTGTTTGAGCGAGTCGGAAACTACGGCATTTTTCCAAGCTCTACCTTGAAAAGGCTATAGTGTCTATTGTATTTGGTGGGTGGGGTAACGGTTTACAAATGAGCCATTTATCGGGTCCTAGGTGCGAGTCTTCCACCTGTGCTTTTAACCCTTTCAACAGTACAGACCTATATAGTGGTATTGGCAAATAGTGTAGATCCAGATGCATTTTCCAATGAAAATATAAATAATAATAATCTCCCATGTATAATGGAAAAGAGACCCAACTCTGAAATTGTCCCATTGTATCTTGACATCGAGACAGACCCCTGACTGGAATGGAATATTATTTGATAATTCCAGCACAAAAATATTTACACAATTCCCTAACATTTGATTGGTCCGTAGCAAGTCTCTGTCCAAAATTTATATCCCAGTAAACTCCCACACCGAACTACTTTCCGTAACCGTGAGGCGCAGTTAAAATAATTCTTAAAGGTACATGCCCACGCAGTAGGCACACAATGTTCTGTATAGGAATTAAATAAGTATATAATTATGTCACTATTCCACCAGTTCTAAATATTATGAGTGCCCGCTATACAAATATAATCATTTATTAATTATCAATTTACTGTTAGCGACGCGCGGCGGTAACAGTCTGTTTTGATAATGTGCGGGGACGATGACTTTCACATCACGGCTTGTGGTGCGCATGCGCAGTATACTACGCGTGCCAGTAGGCTTCCCAATATGTAGACAAGAATATCAACATGTCGAAATGTCCAGGACGGAAATTGTATGAAGCAGCGTCGGCCAAAAAAAAGACGAAATGTCTGAGGGACAGGCAGTACAGAGAGAGAGTGGTTAATATTGGCAACCAGATCACCAAATGGAAAGAGTTATGTGGAGATTTAGATTTGGATTCGAACGGAGATTTTTCTTCTCAACTTCCGATACTTCACTGCGCATGTCAAAGATGTGATATGATTGACCGTGTCATGTGACGCGTATTGGTAAAAATAGCATGAGGTCGGAAAATACCCTTTCTGGTCGCGGCATATAAAATGTGATTTAACACCAATTAACATGCGACGTAATTAAAAATAACTCGTTAGTGGGTAGACAAATGGCTCATATAAGGCATGACAGAAAATGAAAAGTAGTAGTACAGTTTAACCTGCTGCGTGGGCATGTACCTTTAAGAAAACAGAAAATAAACACATTTTCTTGATGAATTTATTTAAAATGCTGGAATTATAAGGAATGAATGGCCTTTTTGTGGAATTTATCGGGGATATAAACTTGGAAAAGTCGCGGGAATACTGGACGAGGCCTTCCGGCCTTCGTCCAGTATTGAAGCGACTTTTCCAAGTTAGGAAAGGGTTCAGAAACAATTCACCAACTATGCACTTCCTGATGATACTCATAAAAGAAATTCAAAGAAATAAGTTGGTAAATTTTGATACAATGAAAATTAATCTGACATCTGGCTGGGTATGCAACACACTGTTTATTCCGACAGGGTCAAAAAGTCCCGCCAAACACCCATTTGTTTCCATGTAAAATAGTTAACGTATTCTGACACCTGCTACTTCCATAATCGGACACACTTTCATCACCGAGCAACCCAATTACGGTAGTTCTTAAAAATTCCAGTGTAATCCGACACGCATCATCACCTGCCTGATGGCAATTTGTGAGGTCAATAATTGTTCCAGCAATTGACACTGTTATTTTATTTCCCCTTGAAATTTGCCACAAAGTGAAACTGGGTACCAGGTTAAATTATTGACAGTTGTGCCTCAGCATTTATTGATGGGCGATTATAAACAAACCAAATTTAGATTTACGGAATTTTTCGAACATTGCCGAGCTGAAGCAAGGTCGTTATAAAGCAGCTGTTAATAGTTGTCACTCATTGTGACCGGATGATGATTGCAGGGGAAAACCACTTTGCTGCATGTTTGTTCAGCGTACACCCTGATCAGTATGAACATTAGTCAGCAGGCAGATGGGGCATTCTGATCAATCTACACAGTTGCTTTATGTTCATAAATGTGTCGATTCATTGACAATACTGTTGATACAGTGGGTGATTATCACTTACAAAGCTGAATTAAATTTTATCCTTTGCGGTTTATTTTTTTTTTATTTTCCATTTTCTCAACAATACAATGAAACTGATTGCAATCCTTGTTTAATTGAGATTGAAGACAAAATATAAAACAACAACTTCTCACCCAGTCTGAGAATATGGACTTTGGTATATTTGCAACCAAGAGAACCTAGGGAATCGGACACACTGGTTAATCCGACACATCTGTCTCGTCCCAAACCATGTCAGATTAACCAGGTTTCACTACGTGTGAATGCATATCCCACATGAATTTGGTTAACACAATGGTTAGATGCAGAAATGTTACTAGTAAATCCATCCCATCAGGATTGACACGTTAACTAGGATTCACATCCATGTCTTGGTGATCTCGTGTAGTAAGGGCACCTGCCGCTCGTTAGTAAGGGCACCTGTCACTTGTTGATTGTGATTACAGAGGGGTAAATACTTTGTATTCTATTCTATTCTATTTGGCATATATTTAAGGGTGGGAATTGGCTCGAACAACTTCCATACGGTATACTTTGTAATTTCAGAGTCACATTTGTAGTGCTCGCCCTATACAGATATATTCCTGTCTATATATAATTAACCCCTCACCGATAGGCAAGAGGGGATACGGCGTTAGTCCAGGATGATGTGCGTACTTGCATATGTGCATATGTGCATACATTAGTAACAGCTTTCATTTCCAATAACTCATGAACCCCTTCACTGATTTTGATAATATTTGGCCAGAATGTATGTCATGGGATGATGGTGCTTTTACTCTTGTCTGACAGATCAAGGTGAAGGTCACTATAACAGACTTATTTTTATTTTTTTTCATTTTTATTATCAAAGGCTGCCAGCGAGGGGATTAGCTTAGTGATGTTTAGGGTTGAAAGTGTGAATTCTACTGAGACTGGAACCTACAAGTTATAAGTTCCATTTCATCATCTGAGGCCACAAATGCTACGTTTGATGTTCACAAATGGATTTATAGTCTAGTGACAGAGCATTGAACTTCAAATCTGATGGTTGTGCGTTCAATCCCCATCATAGGCATGATAAAAGACTTCATAGTATTTCCAATACCACTTGTCTTTCAGATGATACTTGAAACTAAAGGCCCATCTCTATAGGAGCTTATCTGTTGTAGGTTTGGTAAACCGTTTCACATTTTGATGTTCACAGGGACTTGAGGCTGGACTTTGAGTTTGAGGAATTGGCCAAAGATTTCTACGAGAAGAAAAAAGACTGTCTCACGATCGATGGCAAACTACGCAAAGTCTGCTACCCTTATCTAGGTAAAGTAAAGTACAGGTAAATACACACACTCAGTCACCCTTACTAGTACCAACGTATCACCCTTACTAGGTAAATAAACACACTCAGTCACCCTTATCTAGGTAAAACAATACCATCACCCTTATCTAGGTAAATACACACACTCATCCCCTTATAGTCACTTATAGGTACTAGGTAAATACACACACTCAGTCACCCTTACAGGTAAATACACTATCTTATCTAGGTAAATACACACACTACACTTATCAGGTAAATACTCAGTCTCTATCTAGGAAATCACATACACAGTCACCCTTATCTAGGTAAACACACACTCAGTCACCCTATCTAGGTAAATACACACATCACCCTTATCTAGGTAAATACACAACAGTCACCCTTACTAGGTAAATACACATACACATCACCCATCTAGGTAAATACTCACACCCTTCGAGGTAAATACACATACCAGTCACCCTTATCTGGTAAATACACACACTCTAGGTCACTATATCTAGGTAAAACACACACATCACCCTTATAGGTAAATACACACACATCACCCTTATCTAGGAAATAAATACACATTATCAGGTAAACACACAGTCCCCTTACTAGGTATAACACACTCTTACGGTAAACTAGGTAAATACACACACTCTAGTAAATACACACAAGTTATTATCTAGGTAAATACACACACCAGTCATACAGGTAATACATACCATCACCCTTATCTATAAACACATACACCCTATTCTAGGTAAATACACACACCAGTCACCCTTATCTAGGTAAATACACAACACATCCCCTATGAAATACACACCAGTCACCCTTATCTAGGTAAATACACATACACAGTCACCCTTGTCATAAACACACATCATCACCCTTAGGTACACACTCAGCACACCTTATCGTATTATCACAACTCATCCCCACATACAGGTCACCACACTTATCTATTCACACACTCATTCATATCAATACACACTCTCAGTCACCTTATCTAGGTAAATACACATACACAGTCACCTTGGTCTAGTAAATCCTACACACTCTCAGTCACCCTTATCTAGGTAAATACACACACTCAGTCACCCTTAATCTAGGTAAAATACACACTCAGGTCACTTTAGTCACCTTATCTTAGGTAAATACACACACTCAGTCACCCTTTATCTAGGTAAATACAACACTAGTCACCCTTATCTAGGTAAATAACACACATCAGTCTCCCTGGTATCTATGGTAAATTACACATACCCACAGTCACCCTTATCTAGGTAAAAATACACACACTCAGTCACCCTTTCGAGGTAAATACATAAACAGTAACCCTTATCTAGGTAAAATTAACCCACACATTCAGTCACCTATCTAGGTAATACACACACAGTCACCTTATCTAGGTAAATCACAAAATTCAGGTCACCCTTATCTAGGTTAAATACACTTACACAGTACCCTTATCTAGGTTAAATAATTTCAAACACACAGTCACCCTTATCTAGGTAAAATACACATACACAGGTCACCCCTTATTAGGTATTTACACACATCACTTTTACCGTTATTGGTAAATACACACACTCGGTTTACCGTTAATCTAGGAAATACACACAATCAGTTACCGTTAATTAGGTAATTACACACACTCAGTAACCCTTATCTAGGTAAATAACATACACAGTCACCCTTATCTAGGTTAAATAAACCATATAAACTGTACCCTTATCTAGGTAAATACACACACTCAGTACCCTTATTAGGTAAATTACACATACAAGTCGCCCTTATTCTTAGGTAAAATACACACACTCAGTCACCCTTATCTAGGTAAATTACAATTAACACAGGTCACCCTTGTCCTTGGTAAAATTACCACTCTCAGTTCACCCTTATCTAGGTAAATTCAGACACTCAGTCACCCTTATCTAGGTTAAAATACACCACTCCAAGTCAACCCATTCTTAGGTTTAAAATACACAACGCAGTCCACCCTTCTAGGTAAAATTAAATACACTCAGTCACCCTTTTCTAGGAAATACAATACACAGGTTCACCCTTATCTAGGTAAATTACACCATACACAGTCGCCCTTTTCTTAGGTAAAATTTACACCACTCAGTCACCCTTGCTAGGTAAATACACATACTCAGTCGCCCTTGTCTAATGGTAAATGTCACACACCTCAGTCACCCATATCTAGGTAAATACACCCATACACAGTCACCCATTGTTAGGGTAAATACACACACTCAGTCACCTAATTCTAGGTAAATACACACAATCAGTCACCCTTATCTAGGTTAATATACAATACTCAGGTCGCCTTAAATTAGGTAAATACACTCACCACTCAGTTCTCCTTATATACCCGGTTAAATACACACAATCATCACCCTTATCTAGGTAAAGTAACACACCACAGTCAACCTTATCTAGCGTGAGATACAATACCCCAGTTCACCCTTCTCTAGGTAAAATAAATTACACACACTCAGTCACCTTATTAGGTAATACAATACACTGTCACCCTTATCTAGGTAAATTACACACACTCAGTCAACCCCTTATTCGTAGGTAAAATTACACTCCTCTCAGTCATCCTTATCTAGGTAATATACACATATCAGTCACCCTTATCTAGGTAAATGCACACACTCAGTCACCCTTATCTAGGTTAATACACTCTCAGTACCTTATCTAGGTAAATACACACACTCAGTCACCTTTTCTAGGAAATACACACATCAGTCACCCTTTTCTAGGTACATACCACATACTCAGTCACCCTTAGCTAGGTAAATATACACACACTCAGTCACCCTTATCTAGGTCGATGGTAAATTACACATAACACAGGTCAGTTATCTTATGGTATACCACACTCAGGTCAACCCTTATCTAGGTAAAACACACACAGTCACCCTTACAGTCCACTACCTTATCTACGGTACACACACTCAGTCACCCTTATCTAGGTAAATACACATACACAGTCACCCATTATCTAGGTAAATACACTTACACTCAGTCACCCTTATCTAGGTAAATACACACACTCTCACCCTTACCCGGTAATTCTAGGTTACACATTAGGTGCATCGGTTACCCTATCTAGGTTAAATACACATACTCAGTACCGTATCTAGGTAAATACACACACTCAGTCACCCGTTATCTAGGTAAATACACATACACAGTCACCCCTTATCTAGTAAATCACACATCAGTCACACCCTTATCTAGGTAAATACACATACACAGTCACCCTTATCTAGGTAACTACACACACTCAGTCACCCTTATTCTAGGTAAATACACACACTTCAGTCACATTATCTAGGTAAATACTCATACCAGTCACCCTTATCTAGGTAAATACACACCACTCATCACCCTTATCTAGGTAAACTACACAGTACTTACCCTTCACCCTTATCTAGGTAAATACATACACATCCACTTACTAGGTTAATTTACACCCACTCCCCCAGTTTACCCTTACTAGGTAAATACACACCACCAGTCACCCTATCAGGAAATTCACACCCTCAGTGCTCTAGGTAAATACACATACTCCCAGTCACCCTTACTTTAGTCTAGGTAAATGGCCTACACATACTCAGTCACCCCCCTTATCTATGTAAATACACATACACAGTCACCCTTTATCATAGGTAAATACACATACACAGTCACCCATTTTAACTAGAAATACACATTACTCCAGTTCACCCTTATCTATGTAAATACACATCACAGCTTATCTATGTAAATACACATACACAGTCACCCTTATCTAGGTAAATACACACACTCAGTCACCCTTATTCTATTAAATCACACACTCAGTCCCCACCCGTAAATCATACATAACATTACACTCAGTCACCCTTATCAGGTAAATACACATAACACCCCTACAGTTAACACCCTTATCTAGGTAAATACACACACATCACCTTTTACAATTACCGTTATTCTAGTAAATACACCCACTCACCCTTACATATCTTAGGTAAATTACACACTACTCAGTCACCCCTTATACTAGTAAATACACATCCCACAGTCACCCTTATCTATGGTAAATACAACATCACTACATTCCGTCACCCCTATCTATGTAAATACACATACACAGTCACCCTTAACTAGGTAGATACACACACTCAGTCACTTTCTAGTAAATACACACACTCAGTCACCCTTATCTATAAAATAGTCAATACACACACTATCTTAGTAAATACACATTACACAGTCACCCTTATCTAGGTAAACACACTCAGTCACATTATCTAGGTAAATACACACACATCACTTATCTAGTAAATACACACTTCATCACCCTTACTAGGTAAATACACATACTCAGTCACCCTTATCTAGTAAATACAACTCAGTCACCCTCAGGTAAATACACATATTCAGCTTATCTAGGTAAATACACAGCACTTTCTTTATCTAGGTCATACTCACGTTATCTAGGTAAATACACACCACTCAGTTACAGTTGACTAGGAAATACACACACTCATCACCCTATCTAGGTAAATACACATACACAGTCGCCTTATCTAGGAAATACACACACTCAGTCACCCTTATCTAGTAAATACACCATACACAGTCTTATAGGTAAATACATACTCATCACTTATCTATGTAAATACACATACACATTCACCCTTATCTGGTAAATACACACACTCAGTCACCTTCATCTATGTACACACACTCAGTCACCCAATCTATGTAAAATATACACACATCACCCTTACTATGTAAAAACACACATCACCCTTACTAGGTAAATACACACTCAGTCACCCTTACATGTAAATACACACACTCAGTCACCCTTATATAGGTATACACACTCATCACCCTTATCAGTAAATACACATACACAGTCACCCTTACTAGGTAAATACACAAACTCAGTTACCCTTTACTAGGAAATCACATACACACACCCTTATCTAGGTAAATCCACTCATTCACCCTTATAATAGGAAATACACACTCATCACCCTTATCTATGTATCACACTCAGTCACCCTTATCTAGGTAAATACACACACTCAGTCACCCTTATCTAGGTAAATACACATACAGTCACCCTTATCTAGGTAAATACACACACTCAGTCACCCTTATCTAGGTAAATACACACACACAGTCACCCTTATCTATGTAAATACACACACACAGTCACCCTTATCTATGTAAATACACATACACAGTCACCCTTATCTAGGTAAATACACACACTCAGTCACCCTTATCTAGGTAAATACACACACTCGGTCACCCTTATCTAGGTAAATACACATACACAGTCGCCCTTATCTAGGTAAATACACACACTCAGTCACCCTTATCTAGGTAAATACACATACACAGTCACCCTTATCTAGGTAAATACACATACACAGTCACCCTTATCTATGTAAATACACATACACAGTCACCCTTATCTAGGTAAATGCACACACTCACTTACCGTTATCTAGGTAAATACACACACTGAGTCACCCTTATTTAGGTAAATACACACACTTGGTTACCGTTATCTATGTAAATATGTCTAACAGAAAACCAGCCAAAGAAGAAGAAAGCTGAAGAAGAAACTCCGACAGCGAATGGTGCGAGCAAGGGAGACAAATCAAGCAGCCTGGGGAAGGGTGCGGGTCAGGAGAAACGGAAACTGCCCGGCCAGCAACAGAAGGCAGACAGGCTGTACCCGACCAAACAGGCGCGGCGGGGCAGTTTTGGAAGTACTAGCTTGGGCCGCGGCAGCTACGGTTAGTCTCGACGAGACATGATAACCAATGTGGCTGTGACTCACAGACTGGAGAAATGGAACTTATGTGATTTGTGACCACTGTAGCTCCTGGTCAAATAGCACACTACTGTAGCTTGATAACGATTTATATTGCTTGTTAGAAACATGATGGATGTTTCATTGATTGAAGGGCGAACAGTGCAGATCCTGATCAGACTGTGCGGATGCACAGGCCGATCTGGATCTACACTGGTCGCAAAACACACAAGCCCCAATTCTCCAGTCGCAACCACAAATTAGTAATTCAAATGCATTATTATTAAAAAGTGTTTTTATTGTAACTAATATTACCTTTACAAACTTTGTTATTATGGCCATCTATTGAGATAGAACTTTATGTGGTAGACCAGAAATTGACACTAACACATACTACCAATATTACTACCGGTATGTTTACCAATATTACTACCGGTATGTGATATTTTGTTGACATCATAATGCTGTATCAGGCATTGACCTCATATGAATATCAGGATTACAACAAGTTTAAAACTGACGTTTCTTTGTTTCAACGGCGTCACATGATGTTGCCAAACAATGTTTGTGAAATGACGCAAAGTATAAGTCCACCTTCTTTTCAGCAAAAGGTATTTTGTATTTTACCGTCGGCTAGCATACACCTGATAAATAGAATACCAGCCTAGTGTCTGTTGATATCAAGTTTATTAGGCAAGGCTCGGAAACACACGTTTCCTAGCCTTGCCTGATAAACTTGATATCAACTGACACTAGGCTGGTATTCTATTTTATCAGTTAGTGCTTTATTCTTTAATTGAGCCGAGTCTGATAACCGTGCTATCAGAAGACACTCAACTGGTATTCTCCATATCATCGTCTGTCCATCCGTCCGTTCACAGCCTAGATGCAGAATCTGCAATGACATATATTTGTATATCACATCACACCTGTCCTGTGTTACGATTATCCGTCTGTTACAGCCCAGATGCAGCATCAGCAGCGACAGATCCAGGAACAACAACAGATGCGACAACGGATGATGTTACAACAGTCCAGTAACCTGTCCAACATCGGCATGGGTGGTGTCACATTCGGGGCGGGCGCCATGAACCAGGGCTCACAAGGTACCGTAGTCTGTCCCCACCTCCATATTCAGCAGTCCAGTAACCTGTCCAACATGGCACGGGCGGTGTCACATTCAGGGCGGGCGCCATGAAACACTGCCCACAAGGTACCGTAGTCTGTCCCCACCTCCATATACAGCAGTCCAGTAATCTGTCCAACATCGACATGGGTGGTGTTGCATTCGGGACTGGCACCATGAACCAGGGCCCACAAGGTACCGTAGTCTGTCCTCACCATCATTGAAGATCTATACGGTAGTATTAGGCCCACAGCCACCATACTTGCACACTATCATCAGCAGATAAGCGTTGTGTCTAAAGAGTATTGTACCACCTGATTTCAAATCAAAATCATGATCAGAAGGTGTGTAGTCGTACAATAAATACTGTACTGCAGGGCTTAAAAATATTCACTTTTTGTACTTGCCCAGCCGGGCAAGTAGGGCCGGGCAAGTACAATTATAATCTACTCGCCCAGACTAAAAAGCTACTTGCCCAACATTTTAGGAAAATGCAAGAAGTAGTAATACCTTTTCGAAAAAAGGTTAGACAATTAACTTGTTTAGAACCATCCAATAGAATAGAACATAACATGTTTATATGCTTTCTGAAATTATTTTATGCAATAAGAAATATAATGAGAACAAGTGTTATTTGTGGCTGTGACTGGAGAAATGGGGCTTATGGGTTCTGCAACCAGTGTAGATCCAGATTAGCCTGTGCATCCGCACAGTTTGATCAGGATCTGCACTGTTCATTATTCCATCAATGAAACACTCATCATGCTTCCAACATGCAATATAGATTATTATCAGACTACAGGAGCTGGAGGGTGTGCTATTTGATCAGGACATACACTGGTCACAAATCCAATAAGTCCCATTTCTCCAGTCACAACCACAATTTTAATTAAAACGCGGGTTTTTTCATTATTTAGAAGACGATCTACGCATCAATTGTCTAAATGCTTTGTAACTTTATTAAGCGTTTCCAATACACAGATTCATTTTGCAGTGGCTATGTATGCAGCGTCTTGGAAACTATTTTAATTCAGTATATTCGCTGATTATTATTAGCGCATGTGTACGCTAACCATCGTAAAAAGTGTGTAGTTAAAGCAGTACACTTCCAACGACACGCCCTGCACAAATTGCATCTGGTGATAATGCCCTTACTAAAACACACGAGGCACACTGTCAGCAGAACGAGACCGTGGTCTGTTTTAGGAGTGAGTAAAAACTATCCGCCGAGCGCATAGCAACTGTCGGGACGTCCAATTGTTGAGTACAGGGATGCTGTAATTGATCAATATCCCGGTTTCTAATGTAAACATTAAAAAACATCATTTCTGGTTTTGAGATCGCAGAAAGTGTTAGGAAAACCAATAAAAGAATGGAACTTAAGATGCGAATTTTGTCAGTTCCGTAAATTTTCGGAAAATACAGAATGGCCTTTCCCGATTTGTCACTCGCGAAATCGGGCCAGTGACAAGAAAATCCTCTCGCCAACACGAAAATTGACTCGCCATGGCGAGCGGGGCGAGTGAATTTTTAAGCCCTGTACTGATTTTAGATGCACATTGAGCAATGACTGTTGCAGGCTGGATGAACGACAACTACCAGTCAGGCTACGGACCCCCAGGTCGGGTGGGCAGTTCCCCGTACAGTGTCGGCAATGGCCAGTTCTCCAACCACAACCAGTGAGTTTGTAATAGTCTTGTATTCTCTATTTATATATTGATGGGTTGTGGGGTCTGCATGAAATTAAAATGTATGGGTGGTTGGGTCCACAGGAAATTCTAATTGATGCATGGTGGGGGCCAGTGAATAACCACTAATAGGCCATTTCAGTTTACCGCGCGTTACGTCAGCTGTTATTCTAAGTACGTATGGTCGCTCGTTATGGGCATTACTTTCCTTCGTTTATAAGGTGGGTCAGTAATTTTTATTTATGGGTGGTGGGGTTGACATATTTTTTTTTTATGGATGGGTGGTGGGGCTGGCTTTTTTTTTTAGCTCACCTGAGCAAAGCTCATGTGAACTATTGTTATGGCAAAGTGTCCGTCGTCCGTCCGTCCGTCCGTCCGTCCGTCCGTCCGTCCCTGAACATTTTCAATCATCTTCTTCTCCCGAACTGCTGAGCTGATATTGGTTAAATTTCACAGGGATGATATATGGGTGATGCCATTTCAGATATGTTAAAATGGAGGTCATCGACAATCCAAGATGGCCGCCATGGAAAAGTAGGTCAAATTCTTAAAAAATCTTCTTCTCACGAACCGCCAGGCCGATTTCGACGATACTTGGTATGAATGATCGATAGCGCTGTTTCAGATTTGTTCATATGGTGGCCCGTGGGTCAAAAATGGGCGTCGCCCGAGGGGTCAAATAGGGGTCAAATTTTATTTTTAACCGAATATAGTCACGTAATATATCAAATCGAAGGTATTGACGAGACAATCACTCTGGAATATTTTTTGTCTAAATCATATGATTACGTCATCCAAGATGGCCACTGATAGTTCAAAAGGTCATTCTTTTACTAAAGATTTCCAACGTCTTTTTCTTGTGAACTGCTTGGCTGATATTGGCCAAACTTAACTGTAATGGTCTGTGGGTGAAACCTGTTCATTTTTGTTAAAATGGAGGTCATCACCAATCCAAGATGGCCGCCGTTGAGAAGTAGGTCAAATTGTCAAAAAATCTTCTTCTCACAAACCTCCAGGCCGATATCGACGAAACTTGGTAAGAATGATTGATAGTTACCGCTGTTTCAGATTTGTTCATATGGTGGCCCCTGGGTCAAAAATGGGTGTGGCCCGAGGGGTCAAATGGGGGTCAAATTTTATTTTTGACAGAATATGGCCATATAGTATATCGGATCGAATATATAGTATATCGGATCGAATGTATCGACGAGACGATCACTCTACAGCATGTTTTGTCTAAATCAGATGATTTTGTCATCCAAGATGGCCACCGAAAGGTAAAAAATTTGTTTTACGATTTCAAACGTATTATTCTTGTGAACTGCTGGGCCGATATTGGCCAAACTTAACTGAAATGGTTTGTTGGTGAAGCCTGTTCATTTTTTTGTCAAAATGGAGGTCATCACCAAATCCAAGATGTCCGCCGTTGAAAAGTAGGTCAAATTGTCAAAAAAATCTTCTTCTCACAAACCTCCAGGCTGATTTCGACGAAACTTGGTGTGAATGATTGATATTTAACGCTGTTTCAGATTTGTTCATATGGTGGCACCTGGGTCAAAAATGGGCGTGGCCCGAGGGGTCAACTAGGGGTCAAATTATATTTTTGACCGAATATGGTCATATAATATATCCAATCCAAGGTATCGACGAGACGATCACTCTGGAGCAAGTTTTGCCAAAATCAGATGATTATGTCATCCAAGATGGCCACCGACATGTCAAAAGGTTGTTCTTTTACTAAAGATTTCAAAGGACTTCTTCTTGTGAACTGCTTGGCCGATATTGACCAAACTTAATTGAAATGGTTTGTTGGTGAAGCCTGTTCATTTTTGTCAAAATGGAGGTCATCACCAAATCCAAGATGTCCGCCGTTGAAAAGTAGGTCAAATTGTCAAAAAATCTTCTCACAAACCGCCAGGCCGATTTCGACGAAACTTTGTATGAATGATCGATAGTTAACGCTGATTCAGATTTGTTCATATGGTGGCCTCTGGCTCAAAAATGGTCATGGCCCGAGGGGTCAAATGGGGGTCAAATTTTATTTTTGACCTAATATGGTCATTTTATATATCAAATCGAAGGTATAGCAGTAAATCACATGCACATTCGCAATATATGTTAGATCAGAAGGTACCAACAAATTCTGTGGAACATTTGAAGTTGTAAGTGAAGAGTCTTTGTGAAATCAAGATGACCACTATGGAGGCTTTTAGGTGAGTGATACAGGCCCATTTGGGCCTCTTGTTTTTATTGACGGGGGTGGTACATAAATTTCCCCCATGCGCTGTTAACCAACCATATTCAACTCAAAAACATCATTGTCGCGCCTGCTTTAGTTTTCGACTATAGTCACTGCTTTTTCCATTGTTGTCCGCGTTGTCGTCATTCGAAATGTCAAAACTTTTGTACAACCTTCGTCATCATGGCATAACTTTAATACCTGTGTTAATACTTGACAGATTTCTTAAATATTTGGACACTTGATATATGTGAGCATCTGGAACACACTCGTGCTGCCATTAACAGGACATTGACCTTTTTAGCTCACCTGAGCCGAAGGATTAAGTGAGCTATTGTTACCACTTTTCGTCCGTTGTCCGTCCGTGAACACTTTTTCAACATCTTCTTCCGTACCGCTTGCACGAATTGGACCAAACTTCACATGGAGTGTCTATGCTTTACTTCTTTTAAGATTTGTTAAAATGGAGGTCGTTGCTAATCCAAGATGGCCGCCATTGAAAAGTAGGTCAAATTGTTAAAAAATCGCCTTCTCACGAACTGCCAGGCCAATTTCGACAAAACGAATGATCGATTGTTAATTGGGCCGGAGGGGTCAAGTAGGGGTCAACGTACACATTTGTCCGAATGTGGTCGTGTCATAGATCAAATCAAAGGTATCGACGAGACAATCACTATGGAGCATTTTTTGTCGAAATAAGATGATTACATCATCCCAGATGGCTGCCGAAAGGTCAAAAGGTCGTTCTTTTAATGAAGATTTCAAATGTTTTCTTCTTGTGAACCAATTGACCAATATTGGCTAAACTTCACAGTTATGCTCTGTTGGTGTAGCCTTTTCATATTTGTTAAAATGGAGGTCATCGCCTATTCCAAGATGGCCGCCATTGAAAAGTAGGTCAAATTCTTAAAAAATCTTCTCACGAACTGCCGGACGGATCTCGATGAAACTTGGTATGAATGATCGATAGTTAACGCCATTCTTTTTTTTAGCTCACCTGAGCGGAGCTCATGTGAGCTATTGTTACCGCAATGTGTCCGTCCGTCGTCCGTCCGTCGTCCGTCCGTCGTCCGTGAACATTTTCAAACGTCTTCTCCTCGGTAACCATTGGGCCTATAGTCACCAAACTTCATGGTCATGGTCCTTAGGTAGGGGGACTACAAAATTGTTAAAATGACGTCATTATGTAATCCAAGATGGCCGCCATCTAAAAATAGCACAAATCTTCTTCTCAAGAACCGCCAGCCGGATTTCGACAAAACTTGGTAGGAATGATCGATGTACAATGCTCTTTCAAAGTTGTTAAAATGGTGACCCCGGGGTAAAAAATGGGCGTGGCCCGTGGGGTCAAATTGGGGTCAAATTTTATTTTTGACTGAATATGGTCATGTCATATACCAAATTGAAGGTATCAATGAGGCGACCACTCTGGTGCATTTTTTGTCGAAATCGGATTGTTATGTCGTCCAAGATGGCCGCCGAAATGTCAAATGGTCGTTCTTTTATTAGAGATTTCAAAATTCTTCTTCACATGAACCGCTTGGCCCATGGTAGCCAAACTTAACAGTTATGGGCCATGGGTGAAGCCTTTTCAGATTTGTTAAAATGGAGGTCATCGCTAATCCAAGATGGCCGCCGTCTAAAAATATCATAAATTCTTAAAAAATCTTCTCATGAACCGCTTGCCGGATTTCGACTAAACTTGGTAGGAATGATCGATTTACAATGCTGTTTCAAAGTTGTGAAAATGGTGACCCCAGGGTCAAAAATGTCACATTCTCCTCTAGTGTTCATGGAGTCAGGTGAGCGAATTAGGGCCATGATGGCCCTCTTGTTTCATATGGTGGCCCATGGGTCAAAAATGGGTGGGGCCAGAGGGGTCAAGTAGGGGTCAAATTCCACATTTGACCGAATATGGTCATGTCAAACATCTAATCGAAGGTATCGACAAGACGATCATTCTGGAGCATTTTTTGTCGAAATTAGACGATTACGTCATCCAAGCTGACCACCGAAAGGTCAAGAGGTTGTTCTTTTAATGAAGATTTCAAATGTCTTCTTGTGAACCAATTGGCTAATATTGGTTAAACTTCACAGTTATGGTCTGTGGGTGAAGCCTTTTCATATTTGTTAAAATGGAGGTCATCGCTTAATCCTAGATGGCCACCGTTGAAAAGTAGGTAAAATTCTTAAAAAATCTTCAATTAGGGATCAAATTTCACATTTGACCGAATGTGGTCATGTCATATATAATATCGAAGGTATCGACAAGACGATCACACAGGAGCATTTGTCAAAATTAGATGATTACGTCATCCAAGATGGCCGCAGAAAGGTTAAAAGATCGTTCTTTTAATAAAGATTTCAAACTTCTTCTTGTTAACCGATTAGCCAATATTGGCCAAACTTCACAGTTATGGTCCGTGAGTGAAGCCTTTTCATATTTGTTAAAATGGAGGTCATCACATAATCCAAGATGGCTGCCATAGAAAAGTAGGTTAAATTCTTAAAAAATCTTCTTTTAACGAACTGTCAAGATGAATTTCGACGAAACTTGGTAGGAATGATTGATAGTCATCACTGTTTCAGATTTGTTAAAACGGTGGCACCGGGGTCAAAAATGGCTGTGACTGGAGAGGTCAAGTTGGGGGTCGAATTTCACATTTGACCTAATATGGTCATGTCTTGCATCAAATCGGAGATATCGACAAGATGATCAGTCGGGAGCCTTTCTTTTAATAGATATTTCAAACATATTCTTCACGTGAACCGCTTGGCCAATATTAGCCAAACTTCAAAGTTATGGCCTGTGAGAAAGTCTTCATATTTGTTAAAATAGAGGTCATCGCTCAATCCAAGATGGCCGCCATAGAAAGTATGTGTTCTCACGAAGTGCCAGACCAATTTCGACGAAACTTGGCAATTTTCATGGTATATATAATAGGCAGTCTCAACCATTTCTTACTTACTTGATAATGGGGGATAATAATTTCAGGTGAGCGATACAGGCCCATTTGGCCCTCTTGTTTACCTTCACATTTTTGCGGAAACACTTAGTCATTTTTTTGCGTCAAAAAGTTTGTACAAGTTTATTGATCATTAACTTTAATATTACTTGACAGATTGCTTCAATATGTGGACACTTAAGTGCAAATTTAGAATAGTCGGGAAATTTCAATTGATGGATTTACATTTATTGAACATAGGCTAAATAAATGTAAATCCAATAATTGTTTAATCCAAAAAAACATTGTTAATGTGAAATTTCCAGACTATCATAATTTTGCACTTGACGAACATTTTAGTCTTACGAAGTTTAGTGAAACGGCCCCCAGACTGATATGGGAGTATTTTGCACAGTTTTCAATGGGACAATTGTGCATTCTGTGTGCTTAACCCTTAGCATGCGGGAAACGTAAATTGTGGTCTGCTGTTAATTTATATTTTGTCTTTTTTCTCAATAAAAACATGTTTTGACAGCACTTTAGAATCATTTCCAATGGAAATGATTCTAAAGTGCTGTCAAATCATGTTTTTGATGATAAAAAATGGAAATTAGAAAATAAACTGCTGACGACACAATTTAATTCAGCATTGTAAGGGTTATAAAAAGGCTTTTTTTTAGAGGGGGCGTGTGCCAGGTGCCAGGCATGTCCTGCCTCCCTCTCCTTGATCTGCACATGACAATTCTCTTTGTGCGTCAGTGAGCTCATATGTTGCTGTATCTACTGCAGACCTGAGACGGAGGATGCAATGTCCATGATGGCCTCGCTCAAGTCCACACTCGCCAATATTGAGAAGAAACTTGTTCAGTAAGTTGCTGCTTTCATCTGTAACTCCCGTCTGCGTGTAGACTCCCTGAGGCTTGTACCTCTATGTCAGAAAAGCGGACGTTAAACCCTATTCACTCACTCACTCACTCATCTGTAACTCTTTCACACCTACGTAACTGAAATGGACACTCGCATGTTACTTTTCAGACTATTCCATTTATCAGGAAGGGTTTTTGCCTGTTTTAGCAGAAGGCGCGACTATAGGAAACACTTAGCCATTTTTTCCATGAAAAAGTTTGTACAAGTTTCTTCCATATATCACCATATAACTTTAATAATACTTGATGGATTGCTTTAATATTTGGACACTTGATACATGTAAGCATTTGGAACACACTCATGCCGCTATTAACTTGACCTTGACCTTTCTGACCTTCAGAGTTTTGCACTTACGTACATATTTACGTCAAAAGTTTGTACCAGTTTCTTCATCATCATATACCTTTAATACTACTTGATACATGTGAGCATTTGCAACAAACTTGTGCCCCCATTAACATGGCCATGACCTTTTTGACCTTCACATGGTTGTGGAAACACTTAGCTTCTTCATCATCATATAACTTTAATATTACATGATGAAACACTTAGCCACTTCGTTTCTTCATCATCATATTACTTTAATATTACATGATGGATTGCTTCAATATTTGGACATTTGATACATGTGAGCATTTGGAAAACAAGGAGTAATCTCTCCATGGTGGCCATTTTTAACACGCCTTTCAAAGGAAGGAGTGCTTAATCTATACCCCCGGTTGTGTCCGTCTGTGAAAAATTAGCGAGTATTTTACACGTACTGACCTGATTGTGATGATGTACAATTGTTCTGTTTCCAGGGACGATGGTGGTGGTGACCGGCACAGGAAGGGGAACAAACACCAGGGAAGCTACGGTAGGTAACGTGTATACAGACACCACAGTGTGTGATCTCATGGCATTTATTTCACCGTTTATTTATACAAATGTCTGGTCAAAAAATGAGATTTGTTCGCTAATTGACACTAAGTGGTAAATATTTTTTGAATTTGATGCAAAATTGACTTGTGGTTAACCTTTCACCCCTAAGCAAGAGTAATGGACACTCCCATTGTATGTTTATGCCCGCAACGATAGTGCAGGGGACATTTAGTGTTTCCCTTGTCTGTATGTCCGTCCCGTACGTCCATCGCAAGGTTTAAGTTTTTGTATGAGCTTGGATCTTCAATAGTATTAGGTCTACAGGCACCATACTTGCACACTATCATGAGCCAGTGATATGCACCACAACCCACTGTGAAACATATGACCTTTGTGTGACTTTTGACCTACAATTGCAATAATCACTTTGTTATTGCCCTTGGTTAAAATTTTTGTAAGAGCTTGTATCTTCAATAGTATTAGGCATACAGTCACCATACGTGCACACCGTCATGAGCCAGTGATGTGCGCCATAAACCACTGTGAAGCACATGACCTCTGTGTGACATTGACCTAAAATTGCCATATTTACATGGTTATTTCCCTTGGTTGAAGTTATTGTTAGAGCTTGTATCTCATAAAACTTTTACACGGTAATAGCTGGCGGCTTGATACTTGGTATAACCTCAGGGTCATGGATTATCTTCCCCTTTTGGACTTTCACCATATTGCCTTGTAACTTGTAAAACTTTTAAACCACAAAATCTATTGGCCTGACACTTGGTATATAGCTTCCTTTTCGTGTGTAGATATGCAAAGTGAATTTCCATTTTTTATTCGACCCCCAGCCATGGATTATCTCTCCCTTTTGACTAGAATTTCACCAATTTGCCTTGTAGCTTGTAAAAAGTCTAAACTGTAATAGCTGATACTTGGTATGTAGCTTCTTTATGGTGTGTATATGTACTAAGTGAATTTATATTTTTGATTTGACACTGTGCCATGGATTATCTCCTCCTTTTGGTTTTAAATGTTGCCTTGTTTACCATCAAATCGACATGTTGGGCATCCATGTTCTATGAGCAGATTTTCTAGTTCAGACTATTCCATTTATCTGAAAGGGGTATTGTTTTTTAGAAGTAAGAAACTATCTGTAAGTGGTGTAGATCTCATTACGAGCCGCCTCATCTGGATCTACACTGTATGCAAACACTATATGATAAGGTCTGTAGTGTGGATAACGGTGGGTAAAATTCATCGGTGTGATAAATCACATACATACATACCTACCTCATCTTGTTTCTTTCACATGTTTTATCTGTCAGAGAAATACTGAGCCTGTTTTCTAGCAAAGTGTACTTTAAGGGAGAAATTTTCAATTTTAGGATAAATTTATTAATTTTTATTATACCATTTTGGCTGTGATAATGTAATAAATTCAGTATAATAATTCTGCATACTTTTAATCGTCAAATATATGCAGTCGTTAGTTCTATAAGAAATAATTCATTTCGGGGAAAATAATGATTGCTCCCTCAAAGTATACTTTGCTAGAAAAGTATACTTTGCAATTTTGATGAAATCGGCTACAGAGAGAGGTGCTTTTCTAGCCATTTCTTCACCACCCCTGCCATCCCCGGGATCTGGCATGGACTCTTCCATGTTTATTTGTAGATTGTTCCATTAGTCAGGGAATGGGACATTTTGTGACTAATCGGAATGTATTTACAGAAGTACCGATCCTAATGAGCCGTCTTATGCCCCCTATGCGATAGCAAGGGGTCATATTGCATTGCTTTGAGGTTCCGTATGTCCGTTAGTCCATCCATCCGTCCATACGTCCGTGTACATTTACGTCAAAAATTTGTAAAGTTTGTAAGAGTTTCTCCAGTTAAGAGTTCAGTATGACAGAGGGCATATCCATGTTGTACAAACATAATGTCTAGTTAATCTTGAAATTATGGTAGAAAGAATGTCTCTATCATTATATTGGGCAAATACGTGGACTGTCACATACGACATTCCTCCCATCTCCTTCCTCAGATAGCCTGCTGAAATAGTCGTTGGACTTTGTATCTGTCTGCATCTGTCAAGCCAAACATTTATTTCTGTTACTGGCTACTGTCAGGCATTATAATTTGCATGTCTGTCTACTCAGTAACTGTCAGGAGGGTCACTTCATGCTCGGTACATTCCATGTTTTGCTTGTCCAGTGAACTACTTTTGCAGTTTCAGTCGATTGAGTTCATAGTTGGTATATTTATCACCTTTCAGGAGGCTAGGACCATGCCGACACCGGCTTAGGACACTATCTATCATTGCAGAAAGTTTTCATTATCCCTCGCAAGAGAGATAATAGTGTTAGTCCACTTACGCACATACGTACGTGACATACGTTAGTAACACCTTTCATTTTTCTAGAATTCATGAACTGCTTCACCAAGTTTGATAATATTGTGTGTCTAGGAATGGTGCTTTGTTTTTCATACGACCCACATCCGACCACCCAAGGTCAATGTCACTGAGGACGTATGTTCACCTTGTTTGTAAGGCAAATATGTTGTAAAGTTTTTTTATCGCACCCACTTGCAAACAGCGCAATACAGTCGGCATATTGGCGTATGTATGGACGGGCATATTGGCATACCAGTACTGAAAAACTTTCACCAAAAAACTTTAACCGTACGTCCGGTTTAAGTTTTTGGTGAAAGTTTTTCGGTATGCTATCAAATCTCGTTTAGTACTATCAATGCCTCGGGGGCGCGACATGTGGGCCGCGGGCATCTAGTTTATTATCCAGGCTCGAGGGGATTAGCTCGCCCTTGTTGTAGTTTCAGTACCAATGTACAGTGCTCCTCACATACCAGTACATTCCCATCCAGGGCTCCAGATAAGCAATTAGTAATTGAGTATTGTCACTCAATCATTTCTGAAGCAATTGGGTATTTCAAAATTTTAATTGGGTAAAATAAAATCACACTACTGTTTTCACATCAACAAACAGCAATTATTGAATAGTTTGCTTCAAAATGAAAACATTGAGACAATTCTAATGAAATACGAAGATGTGTTTTCATGGAAAATAAGATAAAAGATGCTATATTTGTGGTCTGTTTATTGTTTTCTGTCACATGATAGAGGTGCTTTTTGCTTTTTGATACTCGCTACTTCTGATTTCAATTGGGTTTTTGGCAATTTTAATTGGGTATTTAAGCAAATACGCAGCTTATTTGGATCTCTGCCCATCTATATAGGACCATGTTGTGGAATGGATGTAAAACGCCAATCAATCAATTAATCAATTACCTGAAAGTGGAAGTGTCTTCTCTCTGCTTCCACTCCATCTGAGACACGCCATGTGATTTTCTACCTTCGGACATCTGCACAATATAATGAAATACGTTTACAAAATTTACAATATTTTTCGTAAATGGCGTCAAAAGTTGACAAAATTATCAGAGTACATGCAGAATTATATTCCGCATTTAATCTGAAAATGTTGTCAACTTATGGCTTTATTTATGAAAAATATTGTAAATTTTGTAAACGTATTTAATGAAATTATGCAACTGTCCGAAGGTACAAAATCACATGGCGTGTCTCATATGTTGTAATCAGCATGTAGCATGTTTGTAAAAATCTGTCACAGGGCCATCATCTGGGATATAGACACTTTTATAGATTTATATCAATCTGACATCCAATCTGTGACTGAGTGTACAGTCGAATCCCTCTAAACCGGACACAAATGAAAGTTAGTTCTACTTAATAATTGTAATCGGGTTCATTACCATATATCTATCGCAAAGCATCCACGTGTGTCGTGGAGTAGTTGTATGTCAGTTTTACAGTGGAACCTCTCTAATTGGGACATCCTGGGGACTTCCTAGGGTGTCCGGTTTAGAGAGGTTCCACTGTATCACTGTAATTGCTGGTTGGGTGTATCAGTGTGGGTGTTTCAGTTTTAATGACAGTTCAATAGACGGACAGTTAATAAAGGTCTCACCAGGGAATCTGCCACTTTCATGGCTGTTATTTGTGGCTGTGACAAATGGAGCTTATGGGATTTATGACCAGTGTAGCTCCTGATCATATAGCTAAGTACTCATATAGCCTGATAATGATCCGGATCAAATCGCATACTCCTGTGGCCGCATAATGATTTATATTGCTTGTTAGGAGCATGACAGGTGTTTCATTGATGGAATGGTGAACAGTGCAGATCCTGATCAGACTGTGCAGATTCACAGGCTGATCTGGATCTACACTGGTCGCAAAACCCATAAGCCCCGTTTCTGCAGTCACAGCCACATTTCAGGTGGGGAAGCCTCCAACTATAGCCGGAATGTTGGAGGTGCTGAGTCAACATACTCCCAGAACATGGACATGTCTGGCTATGACCAGTACTCGGGAACGTCCAGTTCCAGCCAGAACGCCGGACAGTCTAAATACAGCCAGAACGCCGGACAAACTAGATACAGCCAAAATGCCGGAAATTCTAGTTACAGCCAGAACGCAGGACAATCTAGTTACAGCCAGAACGCTGCACAATCGAGATACAGCCAGAACGCAGGACAATCTAGCCAGAATATGGGTGGTGTCTTTAGTGGTACAGTCTACAGTCAAAACCAGGATTCTGGAACTGGGAGTAGTTTTAGCGAGAACGTGCGTGCATCGAACATCAACCAGCATTCTGGAGGTGACAACTATGGAATAGGTTTGCTGCAGCACAGCATAAAGGCTCACTTTAATCATTAACAGTGCGGCGACCTTTTTTGGTGGCCAGTTTTAATTCTAGCGCGGAGTGATGATGGTGTAATGTGTGCCAGTAACCAGTGGTCAAACAAGTGGTTTGAAGTGAGTGTTGGTAGCAGTGTGTAAACCGATGTTGTGATGGTAGCAAGTCCGTCGGTATGGTAGGCAGCATTTGTTGTGACTCACTGGTGACAACAGGGCCCGGTTGCTCAAAGCTTCTGTTAGCTTAACAGACTGTTAAATTCTTAGCATTGCTAAGGATTTAACAGTCTTGTTAAGCTAACAGAGGTTTTGAGCAACCGGGCCCAGGTGTATTACCGGTCTCTTTATTCATCAGGCTGTAATTGCCAGGTTCTAGCATTCCTTGTGGACACATGGTGAAATTGTGCAGATAAATGGTACAGCTGGTGGGTTTACTTCTACTACATCTGTTTGGGATGGGTTGTGGCCTAGGGGTTAGAATACCTGACTTCCAATCCGGAGGATTGTGGGTTCAAACCTCGCCTTAGGCATCAAAAATACTTTCATAGTATTGCCATCCCACTGGTCTGTCGGATGAGATCTTTGATCCCGTCTCTATATGACCTTCGCTGTTGCTGGGACGTTAAACCCATTCACTTTCACTTTTCTACTACATCTCCATCGTCATGGTAACTGACATCTGTCTATGTCACCATGTGGCATGCTAGACTACTGTTACAATTGGTGTTGTATCTTGATAAATGTGACATTAGCTATATATAGAGTAAATAGGTAGCATACATTCTGCTGTTTCGAATTGTGCATAATACATTGAATTTGGATAACCCAGTAACTGTTTGAACATGTTTATCACGCCCGCATGTTTATCACGCATGTTTATCACGCATGTTTATCACGCATGTTTATCACGCCCGCATGCGGTTGGTGTGATTATGATACAGTTGCCACTTTTGGTGTGCGTCTCGTCATCCGGCATTGGCATTAAAATGTGTAAGTACCAAATATCTCCACAACCCTAAGTCTGATTGACTTGAAACTTCACATACTTCTTTATCATCATCCATATTTTCATTCTATAGCCAACCCATTACTTGGCATTAATGTTTTTTGCTAAAATATACGTTAAAAGTTTTTAAGTACACAATATCTCCAAAATCCCAAATCCAATTGACTTGAACCTTCACATAAACTGTGGCCCCGTCTTTATATGACCTTAGCCTTTGGTTGGACGTTAAACCCTTTGGGGTTTGGGGACCATCCAATACCTCGGCGGGTGTTATATGCTGACAGCGGCCATCTAGTCTATGGATTTTGTCGTGTCTGCTTTAGCAGAAGGCGTGACTATAGTTGCCGCCTATAGTAGCCGCTTTTTCCTTCGTCATCCTTGTCAACAATGTAAAAAAGTTTGTACAAGTTTCTTCATCATGTTATAACTTTAAAATTACTTGATGCATTGATTCAATATTTGGATACTTGATACATGTGAGCATTTGGAACATACTCAGGCCACCATTAACATGACCTTGACCTTTTTACCGTTACATTTTTGCAGAAACACTTTGCCATTTTTTTTCGTCAAAACATTTGTACAAGTTTCTTCATCATGATATTACTTTGATAGTACTTAACGGATTGCTTCAATATTTGGACACTTGATACATGTGAGTATTTGGAACAGAATCATGCCCCCATTAACATAACCATGATCTTTTTTATCTTCACATTATTGCGGAAACACTTTTTTTGCGTCAAAAAGTTTGTACAAGTTTCTGCATCATGATATACATGTAACTTTAATATTACTTGATGGATTGCTTAAATGTTTGGACACTTGATACATGTGAGCATTTGGAACACACACATGCCCCCATTAACTTGACCTTGACATTTTTAACCGTCACATGGTTGTGGAAACACTTTTTCATATTTTTACGTCACAAGGTTTGTACAACTTTCTTCATCATGATATACATGTAACTTTAATATTACTGGATGGATTGTTTCAATATTTGGACACTATATACATGTAAGCATTTGGAACACACTCATGCCGCCATTAACATGACCTTGGCCTTTTTGACTTTCATATTGTTGCAGAAATACTTAACGTACATATTTACGTGAAAAAGTTTGTACCAGTTTCTTCATCATCATATACCTTTAATATAACTTGATACATGTGAGGATTTGGAACACACTTACGCCCCCATTAACATGACATTGACCTTCACATTGTTGTGGAAACACTTAGCCATTGTTTTTAAGTATAAAGGTTTGTACAAGTTTCTTCATCATCATATAACTTAAAATATAACATAATGGATTACTTCAATATTTGGACACTTGAACACACTCGTGCTGCCATTAACATGACCGTGACCATTTTCATGCCCATGATCATGTTACGCTCAAATTCCTCGGCAGTGTTTCAGTGGTGGAATTCTTGTATTCATGTGTTTGTCATATTATTAGTGGTATGTGTTAAACGCCACAACAGGTAATACTGGCCGATGGCACACTGTACACACTAAGATGGCTGACATGGGAACTCCATGTGCTGTGTAGGTTACAGCAAGAAGAGAATGTATGTTCACATACGGTATATGTCAGACATATATCCCATCACATTTACAAAGCGATTATGTATGAATCCTATGATGATCTTGGATCGCACGGGGGCCCGTTTCACTAAACTTTGTTCGACTAAAATGTTCGTAAGCGTAAAATTATGATTTCACATTAACAATGTTTTCTTGTAAACAATTATTGGATTTAGATTTATTGAGCATAGGCTGCATATGCAGCATATGCTCAATAAATGTAATTTCTTGTAAACAATTATTGGATTTAGATTTATTGAGCATAGGCTGCATATGCAGTCTATGCTCAATAAATGTAAATCCATCAACTGAAATTTCCAGACGAACCGAAATTTGCACTTGCAAACATTTTAGTGGTACAAAGTTTAGTGAAACGGCTCCCAGGTCCTTAAATGCTGTTGTGTTTGTATATGATTTTATTATGTGGCATATCATAATGCTAAAATCTGTTTTCTATGTTCATGGTCACATAATTCACTTTTATGTTTTAATGTAGTTCTTACCTACCTATATTTGACTGGCTCCAGACCAGTCTAATTAGCCACTTTATTTCTAAATACTACCCCTTTCTGATACAGGTAGTAGTATGAAGCATAAGATGGGAATGTCCATTGCAGTTATTTCAGGGTTAATGTTGTTCATTTCTTTTTTATCCCGTCAACACAGTGCGTATGTGCCGTGAAACACAGTGCCGTGAAACATTTTTGATATCCTGTCAATACGACCTAATCACTGCGTATGAATATGTGCGGTGGCTGGGGTTATGTTTTTGCATGTTAAAGCCATTTGTAGGTGTTGATGGGATCAATAGAATAGTAGGTTAGTGCCGTGAATGGGAAAAAATATCTGGCGCGGCACGGAAACGGAATGTGCTCGGCAGAGCCTCGCCCATCCCATTTCCTAAGCCTTGCCAGATATTTTTTCCCATTTACGGCACTAACCTGCTATTCTCTATATCATAGAGTACCCCATTTAACCACAGGTGGAAGACTCGGACCTGTGACACACAAAAAAAGCCCATTAAACATCCATTACCCCACCCACTTGGTCTCATACAGTACTATGTTCTATATAAATAGAACATAGTACTGTATGAGACCAAGTGGGTGGGGTAATGGATTTTTTTAATGGGCATTTTTTTGTGTAACGGGTCGGAGTCTTTCACCTGTGCATTTATGTTCACCGTTCCCCAGGTATTCAAAATGGCAGCTCGTTCATTCAGTCTGCTCACTGTAGCAAGTGTGATCAATGTGAAATCATCTCCATCTGTCCGTTCAGTCATCCATCATGTGTCGGTTATTCACAATATGAGACAAGATTTTGTACCTAAAAACTTAAGAAGGATTGAAAAATATTTACAAAATTTACGAAATTTACCGTAAAAGGCATCGGAAGTTGAAGTGTTCAGAGCAAATGTGGAATGCAATACCACATTTTCTTTGAAAATTCGTAAACATTCAAAGGGTCAGTTACAGAAAATATCACAGTTTCTGTAAATATATTTTGTGAAATATTGCACATCTTCTTCGGTAAAAAATCATATTTATGTTGATCCTACCGGTTATTATCCCCTTGCCGATAGGCAAAAGGGGATATAGCGTTAGTCCATGCACGTACGTGTGTTAGTAACGCCTTTCATTTATTTAACTTATGATCCGCTTCACAGATTTTGATACTATTTGGCTAGTGATGGTGCTTTGTTTTGCATATGACCCACATCCGTCCAAGGTCAAGGTCACTCTTGTTATTTGTTTCTTTTTTCTTTATTATCAAGGCTGCCATCGAGGTGATTCGCTTAGTGATATTGATGCCCGTGTCCATTTTGAGCTCTAATGTAACACATAAAGCACACAGAAAATTCAACTTGTGATGTTTTAAATCACTGGGTTTCTTGAAGTTACATTCACTGTGACCGAGATGAACAATGATGCATCTAGACGAGGTAATAACTACTGACTGTCAATCTGCTGTTCTTATTAAGCCAATACTGACGATTTCTGTGGGTGGCCGGTGGGAGAATGGTAATTTAAGGATTGGAATTCATACTTACCGGAATCCCAACCAGAGACCTGGTTTGGCCCTCAGATACGTCTTTGTCATTCTTGTATGTGAGAGTTGAATTTGGTTATACCTCTTATATGAGTAATACAAATATTCGTAATCCTATAACTTTTAGGGGAAGGAGCCAAGTAACTTTGGTCTGGTATGGACCTGGCACCAGGTCAGGTTATTTTAATTTCAGGGCTGAATATGTATACAGGATCGAACCCGTTTGCCCGGCCTTAAATGACCGTAGCTGTTGATAGGCCATTAAACACCATTGAACAAACGAACTGACAATTTCTGCCACTTAGCAGGTGACTTTAATCTCATTGAATACAATTTCTTTTCTGAAAATTGCATTTATTTATCGATTCCCTCCCTCCTCTCCCATGGAGACAATTCTCATTCGCTGCCAAGACACATTTTCACTAAAAAATTGACCGATATAAAATAAAACTGCAGCCAAGAATTTTCTGTTCCTGCCTGTTGCAGGTTAGGCAATTACCAGTCATGCAAACACACGGAGACATGCAAACACACGGAGACACACGGAGACATGCAAACACACGGAGACATGCAAACACACGGAGACATGCTCAATCAATCCCTGAAACCCTGCAAGACAGTTCCAGACTATAATGCCCCTATAGATCACCGTCGTCCCCACCCAGGGGGAGGAGTGGCCATACATGGAATTAGAGGCAGCAATAAGACGACCAAACACTTCCCTTGGTTATTACTTCCCTTGGTTATATACTTCCCTTGGTTATTACGTATCCACAGGTCTGCCCCCGTATTTCTGTTTTATCAGAAAATATTGCTCCGACACTCGGGAGATTTATTTCCAAGAGGTGGGAATTAGACTGTTAATTGTAGATTTTATTAAAACCCTCGGGTGGGGGGGGGGAAACATTGATATGTGCAAAAGTTATTATTATTTTCTGTGATTACCATAATTTTTTGCCACAATCACGGTGGGTATAGTATGTCACAGGCACCTGCTATTTGGATGGGGTGCACTGAATCAGGTAAGAAAAATCCTCCACTGCAGACCATACTTTATTTAATATCTTACGAACCACTGAATCGATCTTCACGCGATAAAGCGCAGATAACCCGGGAGATTTAATTGCGCCACCTGCCGATGTCCCCATCCTCGTATATTTAGCCATTTAGGAGTTTTTTCGAGAAAATAAAAAAAATTATGAAATGAAAGATGGGGTACACTCAATCAAAAATATGCCCCAAAATCAGTAGAATATGCAGTTTATGGCCACCAAAAGAGACACAAACACTTACAGGTCCTGATAGAGTAGTGTTGACATGCAATAATACTGCACATTCGCCAATCCGTCCGGAAAACACGCATTTTAAACCCTAGTGCACCCAATCTTTCCTTATGTCGCTTCCAGTTTCGTGTTGTGATTTGCAATCTGCGTTATTGCTCGGACAGACCAAATGGTCGCCATTTAACTATTGGGCAGAAAAGAAGCTGTGACTGGAGAAATGTGGCTCATGGGTTTTATGACCAGTGTAGCTCCCAATTAAATTTCACACTCCATAGCCTGATAATGATCTATATTTCTTATTAGAAGCATGACGAGTGTTAAACATGGAATGATGGACAGTGCAGATCATGAACAGACCGAGCGGATGCACAGGCTGTCCTGGATATATACATGTACACTGTTCGCAAAACCCATAAGCCCCATTTCTCCAGTCACAGATCCATATAAGTATTCCATATCATATGATTTTGTGTGTTAAATGTTCTGAATGTGGATGCGACTGGAGAAATGGGCTTATGGGCTTTGTGACCCGTGTAGATCCAGATCAGCCTCTGCATCCACAGTCTGATCAGGATCTGCACTGTTCACCATTCCATCGATGAAGCACACATAATGCTTGTAACAATCAATATAGATGGTTTCCGGCTACAGGAGGTATTTGATCAGGAGCTACACTAGTCACAAAACCAATAAGTCCTGTTTCTCAGAGCCACAAATGAGGATGACAACATAGAGAGCTATGTGGCCTGCTATCGGAGTCTGGTGGCTATTTCCAGGTGAACAGTGTGGGGACAACTACAGCACCAGGGGGAACAACTACAGCCAGAACGTCGCCGGCTCGGGATATAGCCAGATGACGAAGGACAGCGGCTCCAGTTTTAGCCAGCACAGAGGGGGGCAGTCGTATAACTACTACTAGGCGGGGTTATGACCATATTATGGTGTACGTAACAACCAACAGCCAGCAGAGACGGGACAGACGTATAACTAGTATAGACAATCGGTGAGGTGTGACCAAATGAGTAATGTTGGGACGGTTCCGAAAAAGAGTGGTGCGGATAGAAAATAAACTGTTATTTATTGACTTTTTACCTACAAAAACATAAACTAAGTAAAAGTAAACTAATAAAAAACACAAATTTAATGATTATTATATAAAAAAGAATTTCTGTCAGATGGGAGGCCCAAACTCGCAACCTTCCGAGAAGGAGGGGTGGCAACTGTTGAACATAATTGAGATAAGCCATGTGATCATTTTTTTCCTAATGATCACATAGCTTATCTCAATTATGCGCGATATTTCGTGAAAAATATTTACCAATAATTTCAATAAATGACATCGAAATTAGACGAAACATTCACATTTCGCATTTGCTCTGAACATTTTGTCAACTTTCAATGTCGTTTACAGAAAATATCAGTTTCTGGAAATAGTTTCATGAAAACTTGCTCATCTACTTGGGTACAAAATCACATGGCTTGTCTCAAACAGACGATGTTAACGTGTACGTCACAACAGCCAGCAGAGAGTGGGACACCATACGACTTGTTCAAAGCAGTTTAGATCTATGTAAACTCCGTGGCTGAACGTTGCAACCCCGGAACCCCCCTCTAGATGCGCCCCTGCTGTATGTAATAAAGACGTTCATTATACGAATGGATGGCCTTTTTGTGGAATTTATCGGGGTATAAACTTGGAAAAGTCGTGGGAATACTGGACGAAGGCCCGAAGGCCTCGTCTAGTATTCCCGCGACTTTTCCAAGTTTATATCCCCGATAAATTCAACAAAAAGGCCATTCATTTCATATAATTCCAGCATTTGAAATAAATTCATCAAGAAAATGTGTTTATTTTCCGTTTTCTTAAGAATCATTTTAACTGCGCCTCACGGTTACGGAAAGTAGTTCGGCGTGCAAGTTTACTGGGATATAAATTTTGGACAGACTTGCTACGGGCCAATCAAATGTTAGGGAATTGTGTAAATATTTTTGTGCTGGAATTATTGGCCGTTACCTGTTAATAATATAGATGTTATTGTATGAGGGAATATTGATGTTGGCAGAGATGACAATAAACCCCAGAGTGGAGACGGTCTACTGGGCTGTATATGTGGCTGTGACTGGCTTGTGGGTTTCGCGACCAGTGATCAAATAGCACACTCGTGTCGTCTCATAGCAATCTATGCACAGGCTGATCTGGCCCCATTTCTCCAGTCAGTCACATGCGTGTAGGGATGGGTTGTGGCCGAGACGTTTGAGCACTTAACTTCAATATCTGAGGTTGTGGATTCAAATCTCGCCTTTGGTATCAAAAATACTTTCTCAGTATTTCCATCCCACTGGTTTTTCGGATGAGACTTGAAACCGAGGTCCCGTCCCAAAATGATATTAGCTGTTGCTGGGACGTTAAACCCAATCACTCATTTTTCCTGTTCATATTGGACCTCAGTTTAACAACACGTCAGAAAATCATTTCCGTTTCTGTGCTGCCTTGCCATGTTTTTATTGAGAAGTAAGACAAAAAATAAAATAACAGCAGACGACAATTTATATTTCCCATTCTTTTATTTCTAAAAGTTAAATGTATTTTGCTACGTGTGTAGATCACTGTATAAATAGAGAATAGTAGGTTAGTGCCGTGAATGGGAAACAATATCTGGCAAGGCTTAGGATATGGGATGGGCGAGGCTCTGCCGAGCACATCCCGTTTCCGTGCCGCGCCAGATATGTTTCCCATTCACGGCACTAACATACTATTCTATTTATCCCGTCAACATTACAAATAGCTTTAAAATGCAAAGAAGTAACCCCAGCCGCATCTCCAAATCGTATTGACAGGATATCAAAAATGTTTCACGGCACCGTGTTTCATGGCACATACGCACGGTGTTGACGGGATAAATCTACATATCGTCCCATATTCACGTCAACTTCAAGCATTAGCTGCCATGGTATGTTGTCATCATTAACCATTTTACACCCTAGTATCTAGAATGGACATTTCAATATTTTCACTTTCATTAATCAAATGTGGGAAATCAGAAAATTTGCAAATGTTACGATCACTTGTCTGTTGTGTTGAAAGTGTTAAATACAGTGTTTGTTGTAGTGTAGACCGAGCGAGATTGGCAGCTGTGTAACCAGTGTGTTTTCCATTCACCATCACATTTGGGGGGGGGGGGGGGACCTGTGACACAAAAAATGCCACACTTTACCCCACCACCTGGTCTCGTACTGTACATTACATTTACTATAGACCAGGTGGGTGGGGAATGGAATTTTTTTAATGGGAATTTTTTTGTGTCACAGGTCCGAGTCCTCCACTTGTGACACCCGTTTCACTTGCCTATACATGTATAAACTTTGTAAGACAAAAATGTTCAAAAGTGCAAAACAAAACATTGGCACTGACCGCCGATGTTGGAATATCTTTAGGGCCTTTGTTGCATTTAAAGACTTTCATAAAGTTGGAATACCGTAGCGTTGGGAAGCGAGATAATGCAAGAAAGAAATGAACCCATATTTGCCTACAACTTTTTCTATTATACAAAGTTTAGTAAAACAGACCCCTGTAGTTGCAAGTTGTCCGTCTTGTCACATTTCGTATAGTTTTTATACACTTTCGAACATATTTATAATGAAGTATTGCATGTATGTATGAATGAAATGTTTGTAAATCGCAATTCAATCAATCAAACATGTGTTATACTTCTGTATATTTTATGCCTTGTCTGTATTGGTTGATTGAACAAAATGAGAATAAAAAGAATAAAAGAAATTTGCTATTGATTGAATGTCAGCTGTACATTACAGTGTTACCCCTATAAACTGGACATCCTGGTGACCCCATTGTGTTTAATTATACCCGTTTATGTTTAATTATGTGTTTAACTAACCCTAACCGTCTAACCCCCGCTGATCCCAAGGTCAAGGTCACAATACTTAGTCTCTTTACAAAACTTAACATCAGAGAAATATGTTCTATTACTTCCAATTCTTAATATTTCATGCATGCATTCCTCTAAGGCTCTTCTATCATGCTGTGACAAATCCCCGCTGATCTCGATGTCAAGGTCACATACTTAGTCTCTTTACAAAACTTAACATCAGAGAAATTGGTTACAACTTCTATTTCCTTGCTCGGATCTGCTTCACATTTCACACACGCGTTGCTGCAATGGACCTCTACTACCTTGTGACGAATTCACATTCATGCCACCCTCCCACTAAGCCCAGAGTCAAGGTCACAAGCCCACACACTTTAATTTTTTTTTACATATTTAGGGATACCTGGGCCCACGCGGGGGATATTTCGTAAGCCTCGCTGACTGACCAATCTAGTTTAGATGGGTTTCAATGTAATTTATTTCATTGTCCTATCTGTTCATGACTGAAAATGATAAAATATGGTCATCGAGTGCTTAATTATGGTGGAACCCACGCGACGGCGTAAATTAACGGTAGGTGTTCCTCCTCATAGGAATCACGATTTGCCTGGTTTGGCCCTCGGGTACGTTTTTATCTTTGGCTCTTTTGTTACCTGGGAGTTGAATTGGGTTATTGCCCATTATAAAAGTAGTAAGATTATTACTAATCGTACTGCTTTTTGGAGGGGGCCAAGTGGTTCTGGTGTGGCAAGGACCTGGCATCAGATCAGGATTATTCTGATTTCTGGGCTGAAAATGTTGTCGGGGATATACTGGAGTCCGGTTGTCCGTCTGTCCGTCCGTCACTAAACTTAACATCGGAGAAGTATGTTATAATTTCTATTTCCTTCATCTAAAATGTTTAATATTTCACACATGCATTCCTGTAAGCTCTACTACCATGCTGTGCCAAATCCACGACCATCCAACCCCCGCTGATACCAAGGTCAAGGTCAAATACTTAGTCTCTTTACAAAACTTAACATCAGAGAAATAAGTTATAACTTCTATTTCCTTCATCTAAAATGCTTAATATTTCACACATGCATTCCTGTAAGGCTCTACTACCATGCTGTGCCAAATCCACGACCATCCAACCCCCGCTGATACCAAGGTCAAGGTCAAATACTTAGTCTCTTTACAAAACTTAACATCAGAGAAATAAGTTATACTTCTATTTTTCCTTCATATAAAATGCTTAATATTTCACACATGCATTCCTGTAAGGCTCTACTACCATGCTGTGCCAAATCCACGACCATCCAACCCCCGCTGATACCAAGGTCAAGGTCAAATACTTAGTCTCTTTACAAAACTTAACATCAGAGAAATAAGTTATAACTTCTATTTCCTTCATCTAAAATGCTTAATATTTCACACATGCATTCCTGTAAGGCTCTACTAACTTGTTGCGCCAAATCCACAACCGTCCAACCTCCGTTGATCCCAAGGTCAATGTCAAATACTTAAGTCTCTTTACAAAACTTAACATCATCAAAAATTCTTAATATTTCACCCATGCATTCCTCTAAGGCTCTACTATCATGCTGTGACAAATCCACGACGTCTAACCCCCGCTGATACCAAGGTCAAGGTCACATACTTAATATTTTCACAAAACTTAACATCGGAGAAATCTGTTATAATTTTTAGCCAGGTTTTTTGGAAAAAAATCCAGGCTATTGGATTGGCGAAAGCCGGGCGGGCGGCGGGCGGGCGGGCGGCGGCGGGCGGCGTCCACAATCAATGTTAAGTTTTCGTGTTCGAGTCCATTTCTTTGTTACTGTACCACCTAGGACCACCAAACTTTCACAGCTTCATAATCAAGGGGTGCCCACCACATATCACTATCCAACATGTTACTTTTTTTTTAACTTGACCCATTTTTTCCGTGTAGTCGACTTAGCCATTTTCAATGTTAAGTTTTCGCGTTTACAATGTTAAGTTTTCGTGTTTAAGTCCATTTCTTTGGTACTGTACCACCTAGGACCATCAAACTTTCACAGCTTCATAATCAAGGGGTACCCACCACATATCACTATCCAACATGTTACTTTTTTTTTTAACTTCACCCATTTTTTCCGCGCAGTCGACCATTTTTTTACCTTCACCTATTATTTCTACGTAATTGTCTTAGCCATTTTCAACGTTAACTTTTTAACGTACGTCTGGTTAGAGTTTTTTGGTTAAAACTTTTTCGTTATACTATATCTCTGCAACTGCTTCGCCCATTACCTTGAAACTTCACATGGGTGTTTATCATCATCCATATTTTCATTCTAACCCCCAACCGTGCGGCCCCTGTGCCCAATGTCAAGGTCAAATTACTTTGAATTTTTTTGTTAAAGTTTTTTCGTGTACTATATCTCTGCAACTGCTTCACCCAATACCTTGATACTTCACATGGGTGTTTATCATCATTGTCGCACCTGCTTGCGGAAAGCGCGATATCGTCGGCATTTTGGCATACTTCCGTCCGTTCGTCCGTGTGTCCGGTTAAAGTTTTTTGGTTAAAGTTTTTCCATCTACTATATCTATTTTTTTAGTGTCCATGCCTCGCCCCAAGGCGCGACATGCAGGCCACGGCCATCTAGTCTACAAAAAGTGGGTATAATTATGTTATCCAAGTGTCTGTGCTTGGAAAAAACCTGGCCTTCGTGGCTTTGCCTCGTTTCTTGTTTTTAACTCAACCCATTTTTTCCGCGCAGTCGACTTGGCCATTTTCAATGTTAAGTTTTCGCGTTTACGATGTTAAGTTTTCGTGTTTGAGTCCATTTCTTTGGTACTGTACCACCTAGGACCACCAAACTTTCACAGCTTCATAATCAAGGGGTGCCCACCACATATCACTATCCAACATGTTACTTTTTTTTTAACTTGACCCATTTTTTCCGCGCAGTCGACTTAGCCATTTTCAATGTTAAGTTTTCGCGTTTACAATGTT
This sequence comes from Conchocele bisecta, assembly GCA_029237695.1. Lineage (NCBI taxonomy): Eukaryota > Metazoa > Mollusca > Bivalvia > Lucinida > Thyasiridae > Conchocele > Conchocele bisecta. The sequence continues at coordinate 1,597,200 of CM055274.1, read as the reverse complement.
AAGTTTTTGTGTTCAAGTCCATTTCTTTGGTACTGTACCACCTAGGACCACCAAACTTTCACAGCTTCATAACCAAGGGGTGCCTACCACATACAACTATCCAACATGTGACCACTTTTTTACCTTCACCTATTATTTCTACGTAATTGACTTAGCCATTTTCAACCTTAACTTTTTAACGTACGTCTGGTTAATTTTTTTGATTAAAACTTTTTCGTTATACTATATCTCTGCAACTGCTTCGCCCATTACCTTGAAACTTCACATGGGTGTTTATCATCATCCATATTTTCATTCTAACCCCTAACCGTGCGGCCCCTGTGCCCATTTTGATTTTTTTTGTTCAAGTTTTTTCGTGTTTATCATCATTGTCGCACCCGCTTGCGGAAAGCGCGATATCGTCGGCATTTTGGCATACGTCCGTCCGTCCGTCCGTCCGTCCGTGTGTCCGGTTAAAGTTTTTTCGTTAAAGTTTTTTGTTAAAGTTTTTCCATCTACTATATCTATTTTTTTAGTGTCCATGCCTCGCCCCAAGGCACGACATGCAGGCCACGGCCATCTAGTCTACAAAAAGTGGGTATAATTATGTTATCCAAGTGTCTATGCTTGGAAAAAACCTGGCCTTCGTGGCTTTGCCTCGTTTCTTGTTATTTCCTTCATCGATTCAGCTTTTCCCCTGTATATATTTTATCTTGCATATGTCCATAACATTCTTACTAAAAGCACTATACAAAATAACACAACGTTAGATGTAGATGTCGCTGTTCAGTTAACTATTGCTAGGAAGGAATATTCGGCAGTCCGATTTCGTAACCAAGGAGTTGTATTGGCCCATGGTTGGTATTTCTGATTTACTACACATTTTTTTACGGAGCACACAAGAAATACAACCCATGCAGACATTTATCAATTTATTTCTCAAGACCCAAACCATATATAAAACAATGATTGATGACGTATAGTACAAGAAATCCATTTTTGGTTGGGGATGTTGATGGTGACTGCGACTAGAAACAGGGTTATGGGTTTGCAACCAGTGTCGATCCAGACAAGCCTGTGCTGATCTACACTGTTCACCATTCCATCAATGAAACGCTAACAAGCAAAATATCGTTATCAGGCTACAGGAGTGTGCTATTTGATCAGGAGCTGCACTGGTCATACGTCCCATTAAGCCGCGTTTTTCCTGTCGCAGTGACGATAGTGGTTGATTTACAAATGTCATATGGCCGGGGTTTTAATTGGAGCACGATTGTAACAGTGACACCCACACACAAAGTCCTCATCCCGAGGGAACTACATTACTGTAGCTCCTGATCAAATAGCACACTCCTGTAGCCTGATAATGGTATACATGTATATTACATGTTCGTAGCATAGCAGCAGGTAATTCATTCATGGGATGGCGAAAAGTGCAGATCCTGATCAGACTGCGGATGCACAGGCTGATCTGGATCTACACTGGTCGCAAAACACATCAGCACCATTTCTCCAGTCACACCCACATATACAAATGCTATATGGTTGAGGGTTTCTACTGGAGCACAATTGTGACAAGGACTTCCACACAGGTCCCCATCAACAGCCAGGAACAGCCAGGAATAAATCCGCTGTGACTGGAGAAATGCAGATGGTGCCTTTCCAACCGATCAAACGTGTTGACATATTTGTGGCTAAAAATTAAGTGTTAAATCTGGCTTATAAATGTCTTTTTCGACCAATCTGCATGTCCTGATTACCCATCTGTGACTAAAGGGAGAAACACGGCTCATCCAGATCAGCCTGTGCCAAGTAGCATATCTGAATCGATTGGTGCTGAACGGCCCATCAACACAAAAGAGTATCATTTAGGGCCAAGGCATATTGGAGTATCAAGTCAGAGGTGTGCTTCTAAAAACACCAGGGGTCATTTCACTAAACTTTGAAAGGCTAAAATGTTCGTAAGTACCAAATTATGATAGTCTGTAAATTTCACATTAACAATGTTTTCTTGTAAACAATTATTGTTCAATAAATGTATATCCATCAATTGAAATTTCCAGACGATCCTAAATTTGCACTTACGAACATTTTAGGCGTACAAGTTTAGTGAAATGGTGCCCAGACTGCAGGAGTGAGCTACCAGACAAACAGCTAGACGGACTATAAGCCGCATTTCTCCAGGCGTCGGACAAAACCGGGATTATGATGTATTTCACTTCTAACCAGCATAAAGCTAGATACACACCTGCACTAATGTAAACTGATAATATTCTCAATTTCTCCATGTAGGTTTAACCCTTGCTATGCTGTTGACGGAAACTGCCGTCTGCTGTTTTTCATTTTTGCTTTATTTCTTAACAAAAAACTGGTTTTGACAGCACATGAGAATCGTCTCCACTGGAGACGATTCTCATGTGCTGTCAAAACCAGGTTTTTGTCGAGAAATATTGAAAATAAAATATTTCCAGCAGACGACAACATTTAATTCAACGTAGTAAGGGTTAATGGAGAACACCAACGACCTACTCAGAATGTTGAATTCACAGGCTTATTATAGATACAGGGTCTGAGAATCCATATCTCGTCACAGACCTGGCCAGTCTAGCTCCTGATATGTTTGTACACTCCTACAGCTGGACATATATCTACGGTATACTGTTTGTTAGAAGCGTGAAAGTGGGAGGTTTAACGTCCCAGCAACAGCTAAGGTCATTTAGAGACAGGAGCTTGGTTTCAAGCCTCAAACTGAAAGACCAGTGGGGTGGAAATACTATTAAAGTGTTTTTGAGCCTCGGACGAGGTTTGAACCCATACAGTCTAGTATTGAAGTCCAGTGCTCTGACATTCTCCAGATAAGGAATTAGTAATTGAGTATTGTCATTCCATCATTTCTTAAGCAATGGGGTATTTTAATTGGGTAATTCAACAGACAGCAATTAGTGAATAGTTTGCTTCAAATGAAAACAAGTCTTGGCATTTCATTAGAATTGTCTCCTTGGGGATAATTCTAATGAAATACCAAGATGTGTTTTCATGGAAAATAAGAAATTTATTGTTTTCTGCAGCATGATAAAGGTATCATAAAATTTGTATTGCTTTTTGATACTCGCTACTTCTGATTTCAATTGGGGTTTTGGCAATTTTAATTGGGTATTTAAGCAAATACGCAGCTTATCTGGAGCTCTCCTCTAACCTCTCGGACACGACCCATCCAAAGGGTGAAGGGTAGATGATTGTGCTGACCAGTCTCAACACTGGTAGCAAAGACCATAAGCCCCATTTCTCCAATCAGTCAGAAATATAACATAACATAAACATGTTTATACATCACGTGATTATCATCTCCTGTATTCATATCAACATACATGTAATTATAAATATTCAAATCGGAGCTGTTTGCAGACAGAAGAGCTAAACTATTAACAAGCGTTTAGAAATAATAAGGCAGTTAGTCGTTAAAGAATAAGTTCCAGTACTGTTAAAAGAGATTGCAGGAAAGATCACTAAGTAATGGAATAGGCAAAAGTAGGTCAATGTCACTTGAAGGTCATGTTTCCAAAGTGATGTATACCACTGACTTGTGCTATTGTGTTAGTATGGTGGCCGCAGGATTAGGAATGCTATTGAAGAAACTTTGACCAAAACCTTCAACCAAGCAAATATGAGCAAGTAGAACAAGGTTACAAGGTCAAGTGTTTCACTGTGGTTTCTGATGCTAATGACTGGCTGAAGGTTTTGTATGGTGGCTGCAGCGGCAAATAAGGTTGGCAAAACATTGGACCGAAAATTGTCGTCTGCTGTTGTTTAATATTTGGTCTTTTCTCTCAACAAAAATATGGTTTGGCATCATTTTATTGTGCTGTTAAAGCATGTTTGTCCCGAGAAAAATGCAAATTAAAATACTAAACTGAGGATGGGAAAAGTTAATTCAGCATTGTAAGGGTTGAGCATGAAAGCAACTGAAAATCACATGGTCATGTACAACTCGGTGGCTGAATACTCTACCAAAACATAAACCTGGGTCCAGAGCTCCAGTTAAGGTGCGTAATTTGGAGGTAAATTTCTTACTTCTCCATCAAAAATGGCAAGGTGGGAGTGCTTTAGAATCGTGTCAACGAGACGATTCTAAAGCACTCCCAACTTGCCATTTTTGATGAAGAAATAACAAAATTTAACCCCAAGTTGGTCAAATTACGCACCTTAACTGGAGCTCTGCCTGGGTCTGATGCAGACAGTAACACAATGAGATAAGCTCTGCCTGGGTCTGATGCAGACAGTAACACAATGAAATAAGCTCTGCCTGGGTCTGATGCAGACAGTAACACAATGAGATAAGCTCTGCCTGGGTCTGATGCAGACAGTAACACAATGAGATAAGCTCTGCCTGGGTCTGATGCAGACAGTAACACAATGAGATAAGCTCTGCCTATTCGTTAAGTAATCCAGCTAAAATTGCTCCCACTAGAACGTAGGCAATGACATGTATCCCATCGCTGTGGTAGTTCGATGATAAACATGCACATCAAGTTTCAAGCCAATCATTGATATGTAAAGAAGTCAGTCATTTGACTGTGACCTTTGCCACATGGGGAGCATGGTTGTGGTGGGAAATGGGGTGAGAAATGAAAATAGTGATGATGGGAACCATGCATATGAACTTTCAAGCCAATCGTGCACACGGTAAAAAAGTTAATGGAGAATGGAGAACCAGGAAATTTGAAAGTCATTTGACCTTGAGGCTTGAGCACGGGGGAGGGAAGGATGAGGAATGAAAGTATGGATGGTTTTGAGCATGCATATGAAGTTTCAAACCAATCGGTATTGCAATAAAGAAGTTCTAGGAGAATAGAAAACGTAATGGACAGACGGATGGACAAACGCCTTTTGCATCCCCATATCCTATTTTCGCTATGTGATTGGATAAAAATTCCTTTCCTTCCATAAATGGGTGAAATTGTGTTCCCTGAAACATACACAGACAGTTCTAATGGTTGTAATGGGCCTTTAAACTGGTACGAAACAAGCTCAGTCCGAATGTTTCGTCTGAGTTTCCGGTCTGGTTGGATCCGCCGGTCATCTGCGTAAAACTGGACCCTCCAGTGCTGCCAGACATCTGGTTGTAACTGCTGGTATTGGACTGCCCAACCCCGGAACTTTGGTTGTAGCCTGACCCTCCACTCCTGGACGTTTGGTTGTAATTGTGGCTACCACTTGCACCTTGGCTGTAGCCTCCACTCGCACCTTGGTTGTACCCGCCATCCGTTCCCTGGCTGTACCCAGATCCTACACCGCCTGTATTCTGGCTGTACCCAGATCCTACACCGCCCGTATTCTGGCTGTACCCAGATCCTACAGTTGCCGTGTTCTGGCTGTAACTGCTGTCTGTCCCTCCCGTGTTCTGGCTGTAAGCAGTACCGGAGAACCCAGCATTCTGACTGTTGTCATTGTTTGTATTCTGGTTGTACACGGTTCCCGTAAACTGGTTGCCAGCTGCTGTATTTTGGTTGTAACTGGACAGAGCTGTGCCAGAGTTCTGGCTGTAAGATGTCGTTGTACTACCCGCAACCTGGCTGTAAGCAGAACCTGTGCCCGCCCCATACTGGTCGTACTGAGATCCCGTCTCGCCCGTATTCTGGTTGGATACCGCACTAGCGGCATTGCGGTTGTAAACCATCGTGGTGCCCACAGCGCCCCGATTGTAACCTGCCTCTGTGGTATTTTGGTTGTAATCTGTACTGGTGCTAGCCGAGTTCTGGCCACCATAGCCTCCACTGGAGATCTGGTTGTAATCGGATCCTGTGTTCTGGCTGTAATTACTTGACACGGTGTTCTGGTTGTAATTATTTGAGCCGGTGTTCTGGTTGTAGTTGGATCCTCCGCCAGAGACCTGGTTGTAATTTGATGCCATACCGTCGGTATTCTGGTTGAAATTCGACCCCGAGTTCTGGCTGAAATTAGATGCTGTATTCTGGCTATAATTAGACCCCGAACCTGGCATATTCTGGCTGTAGTTAGACCCAGTATTCTGGCTGTAGTTAGACCCAGTATTCTGGCTGTAGTTAGCCCCAGTATTGCCTGCATTCTGGTTGAAACTCGACCCCATACCACCAGTGTTCTGACTGAAACTCGACCCTACACCAGTATTGCCAGACTGTCCACCTCTCGAGTTCTGGCTAAACGCCGAAAACTTATTGAAGTTGGATGTCCCACCAGCTTTCTGGCTGAAGTTTGAATCCGCATTACCTCTCTGGTTGGCCCTATCCCACCTGCTACTTTTCTGTTTGTTATTCTGGCTGTAGCCTGACCCTCCATCATTCTGTTTGTAGCCCGACCCTCCGTCAGTCTTCTGTTTGTAGCCCGACCCTCCGTCATTCTTCTGTTTGTAGCCCGACCCTCCGTCATTCTTCTGTTTGTAGCCTGACCCTCCGTCAGCCGGACGATTGGGACTCGACCATTTGTTGGATTTCTCTTTGTTGTCCGACCCCCTGCCAGGTTTATTGTCGAAATTCGCTCCTCTATCAGTGTCCTGTTTGCTGTCTGACCACTTGCTCCCTTTCTTCTTGTCTGCGCCAGTATTGTTGTCCTGGTTCAAGTTGTCACTCGTAGTCTGGTTATTGCCGGATTTAACCGGACTCCTGCTCGCACCTGCGGTAATATTATTGTCATTCCTCTTGTAATTGCTACGTCCCACGTCCTTTGTTTCTGCAACCCCGGTACTCTCACTGACACTCGACTCTCCGCCTGGAAATACACCCATTCACTCATCAATAACTGGAATTGTCACTCCCATGGTATGTCGGATTATTCCATTTATTACACAGGGGTATTGCTTTTAGAATAGAATTAGAAAATATCCACAAATGGTACAGATCCTCATGAGCTGACTTGTTACTCTAGATCTACACTGTTCGCAAACATTATGATACATGTATGTAGTGTTGAAATGGTTAATGTCCCCGTATGGAGAATGGACATAGATACCAGATGGCCGCGGCCCGCATGTCGAGCCCGCCGAGGCATTTGACCTTGATCTTGGGCACAGGGGCCGCATGAGTGGGACACAGCATGAATATATGGATGATGACTAATAAGCATATGGAGTTTCAAGTCAATGTGACTTAGTACTGCACCAGTATTTAAAAACTTTAACGCAGATTTTGGACGGACGGACGGACGGACGGACGGACGGACGGCCCACCAGTAATGAAGAAGGGGCCATTTCCATTGTTCTAGATCAAAGAGATGGCCCCTTGTAAAGAATAGAATAAGGGGCCATACGGAATAAATCAAAGGATTCTTTTGTGTCCGCCCCATGGCCCCTTCTACACCCTTGGTTGCTTGGACGGATGGATATTTTGGGTTTATGGGATATTTGTTCTTTAAAAGATCAAAGGAATAGCACCTAAACTACAAAGAACTAGGGGCTATATTGAATAAGTCTATTGTATTCTATTGTCTTAGGCTCCTCCCCTAGCCCCTAAACCCCCAATGTTCGCCCAGATGTACGGACACCCGGACGTCATTGTGATCACTATGTCTCGCTTTCCGCAAGCGGGCTCGACAATAAAAGCGCGTTATTCAAAGGACTTGGGATATGAAACAAGAGCTGTAGGAGAACAGCATAGCTCGACTACGAGGGTTGTCGATGTACACATAGCTTAGAAGGTGGCCGTGGCCCGCATAAAAACCTTAACCAAGGTTGACTAAAAACCTTAACCAAGGGAAATTATATAAGTAATCCAAGGGTAAAAGTAGGTCAAGGTCAAATATAGGTCAGGGATTATTGATGTACATCACTAGGAGATGAAGTTGTCCAAGTATGGTTGCTGTAGGCCCAGGAGTATTCCATATACAAGCTTGACTATAAACCGTAACCAAGTTTGAGTACAAACCTTAACCAAGGGGAAATAACTAAGTAATTCAAGGTTAAATGTAGGTGAAGGTAAAATATAGGTCAGTGGTTACTGATGTACATCCCTATGAGAAAAAGTTATCCAAGTTTGGTGTCTGTATGCACAATAGTATTCCATGTACAAGCTTAACTAAAAACCTTAACCAAGGTTGACTAAAAACCTTAACCAAGGGGAATTAAGTAAGTAATTCAAGGTTAAATGTATTTCAAGGTCAACTATAGGTCAGGGGTTGTTGATGTACATCACTAGGAGATGAAGTTGTCCAAGTATGGTTGGTGTAGGGCCAGGAGTATTCCATATACAAGCTTGACTAAAAACCTTAACCAAGGGATATAACTAAGTAATTCAAGAAGAAATGTAGGTCAAGGTCAATATAGATCAGGGGTTATTGATGTACATCCCTATGAGAAAAGGTTGTGCAAGTATGGTGTCTGTATGCACAATAGTATTCCATGTACAAGCTTGACTAAAAACCTTAACCAAGGTTGACTGACTAAAAACCTTAACCAAGGGGAATTAAGTAATTAATTCAAGGTTAAATGTAAGTGAAGGTCAAATATAGGTCAGTGGTTGTTGATGTACATCACTAGGAGATGAAGTTGTGCAAGTATGGTTGGTGTAGGGCCAGGAGTATTCCATCTACAAGCTTTACTAAAAACCTTAACCAAGGGGAATTAACTAAGTAATTCAAGAGGAAATGTAGGTCAAGGTCAAATATAGATCAGGGGTTATTGATGTACATCCCTATGAGAAAAGGTTGTACAAGTATGGTGTCTGTATGCACAATAGTATTCCATGTACAAGCTTGACTAAAAACCTTAACCAAGGTTGACTAAAAACCTTAACCAAGGGGAATTAACTAAGTAATTCAAGGTTAAATGTAGGTCAAGGTCAAATATAGGTCAGGGGTTGTTGATGTACATCACTAGGAGATGAAGTTGTGCAAGTATGGTGGGTGTAGGGCCAGGAGTATTCCGTATACAAGCTTGACTAAAAACACTCTAGCTAGTGGTAGAGTACTATATATTCATTGTGGTTTCATTTCCCTTGGTTTCAAGTCTTATCCTAAAGACATGGAGGATGAAAATACTATGGTAGGGATGGGTCTATAGCCAAGTAGTGGTAGAGTGATTAAGTTCCGAGTATTTTCTTCTCCCAGTGCTTATCCCAAAGACATGGGTGATGAAGAAAATATTATATAGAGTTTATTCAACTGCCATTTCGAAATACTGGATTTATTACCCCGAAACATTTGGAAATCCGACAAAGAAACGTTTCTTTGTCGGATTTTCAGATGTCAAGTGAACTAAATCCGGTATTTCAAAATGGGAGGAATAAATTGTGTATTACATGCTCTTGTGTAAAATGTGAAATATAATCTTAGACCAGCTTATAACTTTGTCAAAATTGACAATTTTGACGTTAGCATATGAATTGTCGGAAATGACGCCAAAACGCGACGTCAATTACGTCTTGTGAATGTCTAGGAGGAAATACAATGTATTTTTCCTTCAAATCCCTCCAGAATCACATTAAATCACTAGGTAGCATAGAATATAAAAGTACAGCACTCTACCACTAAGCTATAAACCATTTCTATTTCGTAGCAAGTCTATATTCTATAAATTGTGTTTTGTTTTTGATAAATACATTTGAATTGTGACAATAGGTTTTCATTAATGTTGACATCAATGACGTCTATGAAGATGCTATCATCAACAGCTACACTGGAATAACCAGTTGTATTGCCAGTTACAAGGCAATATTAGATGAAGGTAAGATAAAACTTGAAAAGTGAACAGCACAGTCTATATGTTTTTACATTTTAAATTGTACTAGTCAGCCGATATGGATTTGGACAAAAAGTCACAAAATTACTTACCATATTTCTTCTTGCTGTCATCTCTGTTGAAGTTGCCAAGGCTTCCTTTGCGTTTCCGCCTCCTGTTTCGTCCGAGATTGTTACCAAACAATGACCGGTCTCCCTGGTCCCCGGCTCCGATACCGCCGAAGCGGTTACTTCCCCTGTTGCCAAAACCACTAATTCCTCCGCTGGTTCCACTTCCCAGACTAGGCCCGGTCCCCAGAAGGCTGGACACATTGCCGAGTAGGCTGCCCCCACTTCTGGCATTTCCAGTCCCACTCACGACACCACTAGCACTTCCCAGAAGGCTGCCCCCACTCCTGACTCCACTCCCACTTCCAAGTCCTCCTCCACTTCCCAGAAGGCTGCCCCCACTCCCACCACCACTCATGCCAGACCTGAATAAAACAATATTAACCATTTCACCCCTCTATAACTGATATGGACTCATGTTAAATTCAACACTGATCCATTCCACAAAAAAAGAGGGTCATTTTGTAAAAATATCCACAACTGGTGCAGATCTTGATGAGACGGCTCGTCACGAGCCGGCTCATCATGATCTACACCGTTTGCAAACATTAGGAAATCTGTCTCTAGTGTTAATATGTGGTGAGAATGTGTTTAAATGTGTACAAGAAAGTGTTTGGTTCTTAGATGATATAGGTAAAACACCATGCTCCATTGCTCACAAGGAAACAAACCCTCAACTGACACCACTCGTTTAAATCTACAATCGTGTTTCCACAACTATAATGGTGCATTTAATTGCCTTTTTTCCTAAGTTTCCCTATAAGGCTATCTTGATGAAAATACACCAAGATAAGAATCTCATTATTCATGAAAGGCACAACAAATGAGGTGGTGGTGGTGACTACCAAGTGAAAGCTACCAATATATTTTCAATGAAAAAACAACAACAACAAAACAGTTGCAATCAAATGAAGACACATTGACAAACACCTGCACATCGTTTGTAAAGACAACATTGAACTCTCCACAAGCAATCTTGACAACAAGCACACCTGTCGCCATAGCAACAAGTAACCAAGCAACTTACTGCATGAGTTTCTGCTCCACAGCAGCGAAGGCAGACTTCAGCATGGACAGCATGGCGGTTGGGTCGTCCTGATTATTACCACTGCAATGACAGAGCAGGTCCAGACACATGGATTCAACAAGAAAACTGGCCTGTCAGCGCACACATGTCCACAGTGGAAGATTGGAGAAACTCAGGCAAACTTGACGGACACACAGTCCAAACACAACATACCTCCCGACTGTAGCAAGACCGGGGCATAAAAACTCTTCACCCTTAGACCACTACTCACAACAATTGTCGTCTGCTGTTGCTTTTATATCTTGCCTTATTTCTCAATAAAAACATGTTTTGGCAGCACTTCAGAATCATTTCCAATGGAAATGATTCTGAAGTGCTGTCAAAGTATGTTGTAAGTTATTCTTAAGTGCTGTCAAAGCATGGTTTTGATGATAAAAATGGAAAATAAAAAATAAACAGCAGACAACAACAAAAATAAGATAGCGGTCTAAGGGTTAATATACCTCTGAGATTGACAGATTTATTTATCCTGGTCACGGCACCAACAAGTATGATATAATAGCCAGTATTATCTTGGTCCCATGGTCAACATAATGGAGAAAGTGGCCCATATAGTATACAGGGAAAGTCAATATGAATGGAAACAAATGAATTAATATTCATGTCCAAAGATTAATAATTAGAGAAAGTGAGCAGAGGCTCACGGATACCCCCAGCCACCGCCTGGACTGACAAACAAAAAACTTTAATGCAAATCTTACGGATGGATGAATGGAATTACGAAAACTATATACCCCTCAACATCGTTCATATGCCGGAGGTATAATTACTATCCTGACTAATACAACATGTATACCAATCGCATAGGAATAGGTATTGTGTTTTATCCCGTCAACACAGTGCATATGTGCCGTGAAACACGGTGCCGTGAAACATTTTTGATATCCAGTCAATACAATTTTTGCATTTTACAGCCATTTGTAGGTGTTGACGGGATAAATAGAATAGTAGGTTAGTGCCGTGATTGGGACAAAATATTTGGCGCGGCACGGAAACGGGATGTGCTCGGCAGAGCCTCGCCCATCCCGTTTCCTGAGCCTTGCCAGATATTTTTTCCCATTCACAGCACTAACTTACTATTCTCTATGTATATGGAACATTTTCCACCTCGTATCATCAGAATTGAACATCCTAAGTAACTTCACTGCCACTGGCCTACAGGTATACTTCATATGCCGGGGTACAATTAATAACCTGACTGATACAATACTGGTCTACATACACACTTACCCGCCTCTATTCTGGCCCTGGCTGGAGTTATTCACCGGCTGTCCGAAGCGGTTGCCTCGTTGCATGTTCCCACTGCCAATGAACTGTGAGCCCATATTTCCGCTTCCAGATATCTGTGAACCCATGTTGCCACTCCCCATGTTACTGCTTCCCATGTTGCCGCTTCCCATGTTACCGGTTCCCATGTTGCCGCTTCCCATGTTGCTGCTTCCCATGTTACCGGTTCCCATGTTGCCGCTTCCCATGTTGCCACTTCCCCTGTTGCCGCTTCCACCAAATTGTGAGCCCATGTTACCACTTCCCATATTACCACGTCCACTGAACTGCGAACCAATGTTACTGCTGCCCATGTTACCACCTCCACCGAATTGGGAGCCCACATTACTGTTTCCACTGATCTGTGTGCCCAGGTTACCACTTCCCATGTTACTGCCTCCACTAAACGGTGAGCTCATGTTACTGCCTCCACTAAACGGTGAGCTCATGTTATTGCTTCCACTGACCACTGTGCCCATGTTGCCGCTACCACCGAATTGTGCACCCATAGAACTGCTTCCACTGATCTGTGAGTTCATGCCACGACTGCCACTGAAGCCCGACATGCCCTGAGATGTCCCGCCACTGCCACTTCCAAACTGTGTGGGCTTCTCCAGCAAACCTGCACATGTGAACAATAAGAAATATATCAGCATCTTCGGACATCTGCGTAATTTAATTAAATGCATTTACAAAACTTACAATATTTTTTATAAACAAAGTCAAAAGTTGACAAAATATTCAGAATAGATGCATGTACTCTGAAGATTTTGCCAACTTTTGATGCCATTTACGGAAAATATTGTAAAGTTTGTAAAGGTATTTCATGAAATTACACAGATGTCCGAAGGTACAAAATTGCATGGCGCGTCTCATATATCAGTAGAGGGCATGATACCTCGATTTGACAATGTACTGCTGGGTCAGTTGTTGGCAATTCTATCGATATAATGTGCTAGCCCAGTTTCTGGGGGCCGTTTCACTAAACTTTGTACGACAAAATGTTTGTAGGTGCAAAATTATGATAGTCTGTAAATTTAACATTAACAATGCTTTCTTGTAAACAATTATTGTATTTACATTTATTGAGCATAGGCTGCATATGCAGCCTATGCTCAATAAACGTAAATGCATCAATTGAAATTTCCAGACGATCCTATATTTGCACTTACGAACATTTAGTCGTACGAAGTCTAGTGAAACGGGCCCCAGGTGACTGGCAGCCCCAGCATCGAGGACAGATACTTCGCAGCGGATGTTTCGGTGTATTAGTTTTCTTCTTTTATTGTACAATTGTACATTATTGTTAAGAGGTATCTATCTTGGGATGGTAATTTTTATACGCCTGTTTGAACAAGAATTCCGCGGAATCAAATGACTCGCCTTGTTCCGCCCTGGGGCCCAGAGAATAGTCGTATATTCATCTACATATCATAGTAAAGGTATGTATAAAGTTTGATGACTGTAGCTGGTAAGGTGTTGAAGTAATGACCGTAACACGAAAACTTAACATTGAATGATGACGCCGACGACGACGCCGCTGCCGCCGACCACTCCGAAAAAGCAAAACCTATGTCTCACTTTCTACTTTCATGGGCGAGACAAAAATAGTATAGCAATGTCCGCCTGTCCATCCGATTTTCGTTAAAGTTTTCAGATACCTATTATCTCTGTAACCTCAGACCTATCGACTTAAAACTTCACATATTTATTTCCATCATCAATATTTTCCTTCTATAGCCCAGCCATGCAGCCCCTCTGTTCAAGCTCAAATGACTTAGAGATTTGTGTGAAAGTTTATTTTACGTTTAAGTTTTTTGGGGAGTATATTCATCAGTGTTACAGATTTCTTTTTCCATGCAGTTATCACTCACCTCCCCCTCTTGTATACGGACATATATTGTTACATCTATGTACTATCTAATTGAGTGAGTGACTATTTTGGCTGGGTCATCTCTTCTTTCCCCCATCCTTATTTGTTTCTTCACTCTGGTGTATGCATATCATGCTTTCTGATTTCTTGTGGAAGATTAGATTTCCACAAATTTGTTTACTGTATTTGAAATGCTTCTGTCTTAGTTTAAATCACACGTACATACTTGTCTTGCAGAGACATGACAGCAAGAGATACGTTGGGAGGTCTATGGATTATGTAAACTTGCATCAAATTTCACGGTGAGTTTATTGAGAGTTTATTGTTTAAGTTATATGACAGATTTATCATATTAATTCAATTACTGTCTTATTATAATCAAAAATATAAAACAACATTAGGCATGTTTAAAGTGCATTATTCTGTTTGATTCAAAATCATTTTAGACAAACATGTATAGATTTCACTACTTTCCAAATTTCTGACTGGCTATATTGATGACAATGTTGTTTTTGGTAGTCTGATTTTGAAAATAGGCGCACCTGACTGCTCATTGTCCAAGGCAGTGTCTTGGATGGAATGGCCAATTTTTACATTCTAACTTTTCATACAGGAACATAAAAATTACCTTTTCTCTGATTCATAGCTCCAGCCAGCATCATGGCTGCCATGCCAATATTGGGCATATTGCCCGACTGCTGACCCATAGACTGCTGACCCATGGATGGCTGGTTCATCGTTTGCTGGTTCATTGACTGTTGGGCCAACATCTGGGACTGAAGCAGGGCCTTCATTTTCAGCTGCTGGTCTGGCATGCGGCCTGGAATAATACAGTCGCATTACACCGCAACAGTCAGGGATGTATATTTACAACAGTCAGGGATGTATATTTACAACAGTCAGGGGTGTATATTTACAACAGTCAGGGATGTATATTTACAACAGTCAGGGGTGATATTTATTTACAACAGTCAGGGATGTATATTTACAACAGTCAGGGATGTATATTTACAAGTCAGGGGTGTATATTTACAACAGTCAGGGATGTATATTTACAACAGTCAGGGATGTATATTTACAACAGTCAGGGATGTATATTTACAATAGTCAGGGATGTATATTTACAACAGTCAGGGATGTATATTTACGTCAGGGATGTATATTTACAACTGTCAGGGATGTATATTTACAACAGTCAGGGATGTATATTTACAACAGTCAGGGGTGTATATTTACAACAGTCAGGGATGTATATTTACAACTGCACAATGATTTAGAAGATAACTATTGAACATGTGTTATTTAAAATACGAATGTCTAGGTTACAAGAGCATCAATAATACAAATTGATTGATTGTTTGGGGGTTTTGTCCGTTCAACAAATACACTGCAAATAATTGCACAATATCCTGCTCTGGTGTCAGGAGTCAATTGAGAAGTTCTGTCTGTTCTGATAGAATGTTTGACCAATATAGACTTACATGTATGTGTAATAGAATTCAAGTATTTATGGGTTTGACACTCACTTTTGGGTCAGGGATTCCGCAGTAAGGACATCCTATTTTTGTGTGTTTGGTGGGGTTTAACAGCCTATCAACAGCTAAGGTCATTTAAGGCCGAGTTAACGGGTTTAGTACTAAATCCCATATATTACCTGTACAAGTACATCTACATGTTCAAGTTCATGTACAAATGGGGGGGGGGGGGAATCCAAAAATCAGAATTGAATATTTACAATAAAAAAAACACTATATTTTCAGCCCTGAAATCAGAATAATCCTGATCTGGTGCCAGGTCCTTGCCACACCAGAATCACTTGGCCCTCTCCCAAAAGCAGTAGGATCAGTAATAATCTTATTACTTTTGTAATGGGCAATAACCCAATTCAACTACCAGGTAACAAAAGAGACACAGATCAAAACAAGAAATGCGTCTGTCGAACGCGGATGCCACCTGCAGCATATTTGAGAAACTGTGACAAAGTGGTTAACCGAAAAGTACGGACAGACAGATGGACGTACGGACGGACGGACGGAGGGACAGACGGTCCAAACACTATATGCCACCCGTTTCTTCGAAACCCGGTGGCATAAAAATGCACCCGAGGGCCAAGCCAGGCAAATCGTGATTCCTATAAGGAGGAACCCCTACTGTTAATTTACGCCGTCGCATTCGCCCGACCAACCACCCACCATCCTATTTTTACATTATGTTGAATGGGGTCTTAAAAGTTCAGGGATTCCTCCTACAAAACAGGGATCCGGGACAATGCAAGTGTCGACCCCTGCTGAAAAAGTTATATGTGGGTATGTATATGTAATACACACAAACAAAGTGACCTACCTCGCCGCATGTTGGCCGCAGTGTTGAAGCCACGCACGGATGCCGGCCGTGTAAACCCTCTAATGGTCCCTTTTTTCTCCACCCAGCCTTTCCCAAGGGGCGTTCTAGCCGGCCCCCACCTTGACTGTCGGAGTGGGGGTTTCTTGTCATCATCGGTATCAGTGCTTGGTCCTTTGGATGTGTCACTTTCACGCTTCACAAACGGTTTTTTATTCTTTATCTGTTGATCTTAAAAAACAACAAAAACATAATGTGGATGTGACTGGAGAAATTGGGCTTATGGGATTTGCGACCCGTGTAGATCCAGATCAGCCTGTGCATCCGCACAGTCTCATCAGGATCTGCACTGTTCACCATTCCATCAATAAAACACGTCATGAATCTAATAAGCAATATAGATCGTTATCAGAGTGTGCTATTTGATCAGGAGTTACACAGGTCACAAATTCCATAAGCTCCATTTCTCCAGTCAAAGCCACATATGTTGATTGACAAATGCTTGCAACAAGCAATATAGATTGTTATCAGAGTGTGCTATTTGATCAGGAGTTACACTGTTCAAAAACCCATAAGCCCCATTTCTCCACTTTCAGACATTGTTGTTGTTGTGGTAATCAATGATCAGGAACCTTGGATCAGGTTCTGGGTATGTGTCACATTTCATGAATTATGGACACACAGCTAGAATCTATTGATATAACTGTATGACTTTGACCTTCGACAAGGTCAATCATGTCGGGCATGGAATACAAGTCACACAATAACCAAAACCACTTACTGAAATCTTTCAGACTTTGTCTATATCTGCTAACGTAGGCCTTGATATCTGGAAGTAGATAGATGGCATGGCATGGCATTGATGATACAAATTACAACTCACTGATGTCAGGCTCGCATACTGTCTACAACACGGGCAATACGTATGGATATTATAAAATCAGAAAAGTACATCTATGAAGACAAAACAACACAATATTTTAATACTATACCATAACTTTCCATCAACAACATTTGAATGTGAGCGTGGGCCTTCAGTCACCATAAATATGCCACATAATCGACTTCCTATATGGATAAAATAGGCCAGATGGCTGCGACTCATGTCGAGCTCGCCTCACGCCGAGGCATTTGATAGTCTGCATTGGTACCTTGGGTACTAGCACATAAGAAAATGTAGTATACTGACAGTAAATGTCATAAGCCACATTATTATGCTTTCAGTTACAACCTAATATTGGCAATAATTTGGATATACATTTTTTTTCACATTGCCGTTCCCAACCTCCCACCGCCCAATATTGATGTCATCAAATTATATTGATGTCATCAAATCCGCATAAGCTTTGATGCTTTTGTCAATTATCGACACCAGTTAAAGGAAAGTATGACAAATTTTAGTAATTATAATCGATAATATAAGATGAGAGGACAAGGGAACTAAATCAAGAGATGCTTGTTGATGGGACTGACCATCGAGGGAGTCGAGAAATTCCTGCGGGAACTGGACGGACATGTCCTGTGTGCCGATCTTGAACGTGCGCAGTTGGTCTGTGATCTTCACGAGGAATGATGGAGTCCGGAACGTGAGGGGCAGTCGCACGTACCTGAAACACGGGTTTATCAGAACATGAGGGACAGTCGCACGTACCTGAAACACGGGTTTATCAGAACGTGAGGGGCAGTCGCATGTACCTGAAACACGGGTTTATCAGAACATGAGGGGCAGTCGCATGTACCTGAAACACGGGTTTATCAGAACATGAGGGACAGTCGCACGTACCTGAAACACGGGTTTATCAGAACGTGAGGGGCAGTCACACGTACCTGAAACACGGGTTTATCAGAACGTGAGGGGCATCGCATGTACCTGAAACACGGGTTTATCAGAACGTGAGGGGTCATCGCACGTACCTGAAACACGGGTTTATCAGCGTGAGGGGCCATGTCGCATGTACCTGAAACACGGGTTTATCACAGAGGGACAGTCGCACGTACCTGAAAACACGGGTTTATCAGAACGTGAGGGGCAGTCTACACGTACCTGAAACACGGGTTTATCAGCGTGAGGGGTCGTCGCACGTACTAGATACGTTATCAGAACGTGAGGGGTCGTCGCACGTACCTGAAACAGTGTTTATCAGAACGTAGTGCAGTCGCATGTACCTGAAACACGGGTTTATCAGAACATGAGGGACATCGCATGTAAACTGACACGTATCAGAACATGAGGGACAGTCCGCATGTACCTGAAACACGGGTTTATCAGAACGTGAGGGTCAGTAGCACGTTTACTGACACGTTTACCTGAAACATGGGATTTATGCCGGGTTTCGATGCGTCGCACGTACCGAAACGGGTTTATCAGAACGTGAGGGGCCGTCGCATGTACCTGAAACACTGGGTTTATCAGAACGTGAGGGGCTGCACGTACCTGAAACATGTTACCTGAAACGTGAGTTGGCCGGGTGATGCACCTGAAACACGGGTAATGAACGAGGGGGCAGTCGCATGTACCTGAAACACGGGTGTTTATCAGAACGTGAGGGACAGTCGCATGTACCTGAAACACGGTTTATCAGAACGTGATTGGGGCAGTTCGCGTACCTGAAACACGGGTTTATCAGAACATGAGGGTCAGTCGCATGTAACCTGAAACACGGGTTTATCAGAACGTGAGGGGACGGGGTCGCACGTACCTGAAACACGGGTTTTTATCAGAAAACGTGAGGGGCAGTCGCATGTACTGACATAACAGAAACTGGGGGACAGTCGCATTTACCTGAAAACACGGGTAAATCAAAATGAGGGCAGTCGCACGTACCTGAAACACGGGTTTATCAGAACGTGAGGGGCACGCATGTACCTGAAACACGGGTTTATCAGAACGTGAGGGGTCGAAATACGCACGTACCTGACCTACCTGAAACAAGGGTTTATCAGAACGTGAGGGTGGCAGTGCACATGTACCTGAAACACGGGTTTATCAGAACGTGAGTGGGTCCGTCACGTACCTGAAAAAACAGGGTGGACCTCAGAAACAGAGGGCGGGTTTCGCAGTACTGAGGGTTTTAATCAGAAAGTGCGTGGCAGTCGCATGTACCTGAAACACGGGTTTATCAGAACGTGAGGACAGGTCGCACGTACCTGAAACACGGGTTTATCAGAACCGAGAGTGGCCAAGTCGCAAATGTACCATGAAACTCGGGTTTATCAGAACGTAACGATGGGCCAAGTCGATGTACCTGAAACACGCGGGTTTATCAGAACGTGAGGGGTCAGTCGCACGTACCTGAAACACGGGATTATCAAAGAAACGTGAGGGGACAGTCGCACGTACCTGAAACACTGGGTTTATCAGAACGTGAGGGGCAGTCGTAAACAGTACCTGAAACACGGGAGTTTATCAGAAACGTGAGGGACAGTCGCACGTACCTGAAACACGGGTTTATCAGAACGTGAGGGGCAGTCGCACGTACCTGAAACACGGTTTATCAGAACGTGAGGGGCAGTCCGACTACCTGAAACACGGTTTTATCAGAAACGTGAGGACATATCGCACGACCAAAAAAATGAAACACGGGTTTATCAGAACGTGAGGGGCTAGTCGTACGTACCTGAAACCCTTTCCGGTTTCCATAACGTGAGGGAACAGTCGCACGGGGTACCAGAAACACGGGGGGGTTAATCAAACGTGAGGGGCAGTTCGTACCTGAAACACGGTTATCAGAACGTGAGGGGCAGTCAGCACGTACCTGAAACACGGGTTTATCAGAACTAACGTGAGGGGCAGTTGCACGTACCTGAAACACGGGTTTATCAGAACGTGAGGGGCCGTCGCACGTACCTGAAACACGGGTTTATCAGAACGTGAGGGACAGTCGCACGTACCTGAAACACGGGTTTATCAGAACGTGAGGGGCCGTCGCACGTACCTGAAACACGGGTTTATCAGAACGTGAGGGGCCGTCGCACGTACCTGAAACATGGGTTTATCAGAACGTACCTGAAACACAGGTTTATCAGAACGTGAGGGGCCGTCGCACGTACCTGAAACATGGGTTTATCAGAACGTGAGGGGCCGTCGCACGTACCTGAAAACACGGGTTTATCAGAACGTGAGGGACAGTCGCACGTACCTGAAACACGGGTTTATCAGAACGTGAGGGGCCGTCGCATGTACCTGAAACACGGGTTTAGCAGAACGTGAGGGGCCGTCACATGTACCTGAAACACGGGTTTATCAGAACGTGAGGGGCAGTCGCATGTACCTGAAACACGGGTTTATCAGAACGTGAGGGGCCGTCGCACATACAGGTTTATCAGAACGTGAGAGGCAGTCGCATGTACCTGAAATGCGGGTTTATCAGAACGTGAGGGGCAGTCGCACGTACCTGAAACACGGGTTTATCAGAACGTGAGGGACAGTCGCACGTACCTGAAACACGGGTTTATCAGAACGTGAGGGACAGTCGCATGTACCTGAAACACGGGTTTGGGTTTATCAGAACGTGAGGGGCAGTCGTATGTACCTGAAACACGGGTTTATCAGAACGTGAGGGGCAGTCGTATGTACCTGAAACACGGGTTTATCAGAACGTGAGGGGCAGTCGTATGTACCTGAAACACGGGTTTATCAGAACATGAGGGACAGTTGCACGTACCTGAAACACGGGTTTATCAGAACGTGAGGGGCAGTCGCACGTACCTGAAACACGGGTTTATCAGAACGTGAGGGGCAGTCGCACGTACCTGAAACACGGGTTTATCAGAACGTGAGGGGCAGTCGCATGTACCTGAAACACGGGTTTATCAGAACGTGAGGGACAGTCGCACGTACCTGAAACACGGGTTTATTGGGTAACTACCTTTGTATTGGTCCAGTATGTACTGACTGATAACATCAGAGCTCCAGATAAGCTGCGTACTGGCGTATTTTAGCAGAATACGCATTGATTATCAAAAGTGGGAGTACAAAATACTCACAGCAAGCAAGTCACGCACTGAAAATACGCATTGATTTTCATTCAAATTGAGTAGTGAAAATAATGTAATAAACTTAAAAATTTACTGATTTTTTAACTTTCTAAAAAAAGATTATCATTTGTAAAAGAAAATACGCATTGAATTTGAAATCTAGGGGTATAAACACTCTTTAGATACAAAAGTTATCTTGAGCTATGTAACATAATGTTATATCAGACATTTAGATGATACGAATTACCATATTACAATAAATGGAATCACATGACATTACCGAATGATGTCAGTGTAATGATGCTACGTAACGTTGCATCATTACACTGACATCATTCGGTTTACGTAAACGAGTTTGTGTTTTTTCCAACAAAAACGGTTTTATATCGGATAAAATGTTACCTGATAAATAGAACTAGATGGCCGCGACCTGCATGTCGCGCCTTGTGGCGAGGCATGGACACTAAAAAAAAAGATATAGTATAACGAAAAACTTTAACGAAAAACTTTAACCAAAAACTTAATAAATTTGACCTTGACATTGGGCACAACTTAACCAAAAAACTTAACCAAAAACTTTAACCAAAAAACTTAACCAAAAACTTCAAAGTAATTTGACCTTGACATTGGGCACAGGGGCCGCACGGGAGGGGGGTAGAATGAAAATATGGATGATGATAAACACCCATGTGAAGTTTCAAGGTAATGGGCAAAGCAGTTGCAGAGATATAGTATAACGAAAAACTTTAACCAAAAAACTTAACCAAAAAAACTTAACCAAAAACTTTAACCAAAGAACTTTAACCAAAGAACTTTAACCAAAAACTTTAACCAAAAAACTTAACCAAAAACTTCAAAGTAATTTGACCTTGACATTGGGCACAGGGGCCGCACGGAAGGGGGGTAGAATGAAAATATAGATGATGATAAACACCCATGTGAAGTGTCAAGGTAATGGGCAAAGCAGTTGCAGAGATATAGTATAACGAAAAACTTTAACCAAAAACATTAACCAAAAAACTTAACCAAAAACTTTAACCAAAAAACTTAACCAAAAACTTCAAAGTATTTGACCTTGACATTGGGCACAGGGGCAGCAGGGAGGGAGGGGGGTAGAATGAAAATATAGATGATGATAAAACACCCATGTGAAGTTTCAAGGTAATGGGCAAAGCAGTTGCAGAGAATATAGTATAACGAACAACTTTAACCAAAAAAACTTAACCAAAAAATAACCTTAACCAAAAAACTAACCAAAAAACTTAACCAAAAAAACTTAACCAAAAACTTTAACCAAAGAACTTAACCAAAAACTTCAAAGTAATTTGACCTTGACATTGGGCACAGGGGCCGCACAGGAGGGGGTAGAATGAAAATATAGATGATGATAAACACCCATATGAAGTTTCAAGGTAATGGGCAAAGGAGTTGCAGAGATGTAGTATAACGAAAAACTTTAACCAAAAAACTTAAGCAAAAAACTTAAGCAAAAACTTTAACCAAAAAACTTAACCAAAAAACTTAACCAAAAACTTTAACCAAAAAACTTAACCAAAAACTTTAACCAAAAAACTTAACCAAACAACTTAACCAAACAACTGAACCAAACAACTTAACCAAAAACTTTAACCGGACACACATTTGATCAGTAGCCTATTTCATCAACATTGCAAAGTATACTTTACTAGCAAAGTATACTTTGAGGGAGTAATCATTTATTTTTCCTGAAATGCATTATTTCATATACATGTAGAACTAACAAATGCATATATTTCATGATTAAAAGTATGCAGAATTATTATACTGAATTTATTACATTATCACAGCCAAATTGGCTATGATAATGTAATAAATTCAGTAGAACAGAAATTTATAAATTTATCATAAAATTGAAAATTTCTCCCTCAAAGTATACTTTGCTACTAAAGTATACTTTGCAATGTTGATGAAATAGGCTACAGAAAATGGCTGAAAACCTAAAATTGTCCTCTTAGATATAGTTACATGCCATTGTTAGGTTCACACTACACATGTTTGTCAACACAGACCAGCTGACTAGCTCCATCTGACCCGTTTCACCGACCGAATGGCACCATATGACGAAGGAAAAATTGTGACTGTATTCATTGAACAGTACTTGATCAATCTCAGCTGTTTTTGAGAAATGCATCTTCGGATGTTCCAGTGGCTTTAATACCGAACTTACCCCAGCTTTAATACCGAACTTACCCCAGCTTTAATACTGAACTTACCCCAGCTTCATGCGTGGATTGTTGTGCTGCTTTCCCTTCGCTGTTTTGGTTTCAAATTTCCCATCAAACGAAGCGCTCATATCGAGCAGCCTCCGCATTTCAGTACTCAGCAGATCGACCATCTTTATCGGGCCAATATTCACTGTCATCTCTTTATCTACATAAAACATGAAATCAGTAACACTGATGAACTATATCACAGGGCTCCAGATAAGGAATCAGTAATTGCGTATTGTCACTCCATCATTTCTGAAGCAATTGGCTATTTCAAAATTTTAATTGTGTAAAATAGAATCACACTACTGTTTACACATACGCAGACAGCAATTATTGAATAGTGTGCTTCTAAATGAAAACACATCTTGGTATTTCATTAGAATTGTCTCCTTGGAGACAATTTTAATGAAATACCAATATGTGTTTTCATGGAAAAATAAGAAAATATGCTATATTTTTGGTCTGTTTATTGTTTTCTGTAGCATGATAAAGATACCACAATTTTTTCATTGTTTTTGATACTCACTACTTCTGATTTCAATTGGGTTTTTGGCAATTTTAATTCGGTATTTACGCAAATACACACCTTATCTGGAGCTCTGATATCAACAACTACAAAGCAAGTTCAGCACAGGGGCTGCATGAGAGTTTGTTTGTTTGTTTGTTTGTTTGGGTTTGACTGCCTAGCAACAGCTAAGGTCATTTAAGGCTGGGTCAATGAGTTTACTACTAAATCCCTTATTATCTGTACAAGTATATGTACATGTTCAAATGGGGGGGAAATCCTTAAATCAGAACTGAATATTTACAATATATATATTCAGCCCTGAAAACAGAATAATCCAGATCTGATGCCAGGTCCTCGCCCCATCGCCCCTCCCAAAAGCAGTAGGATCAGTAATAATCTTACTACTTGTATAACGGGCAATAACCCAATTCAACTCCCAGGTAACAAAAGAGCCAAAGATAAATAAACTAGATGGCCGCGGCCTGCATGTCGCGCCTTGTGGCGAGGCATGGACACTAAAAAAAAAGATATAGTATAACAAAAAACTTTAACCAAAAAACTTAACCAAAAACTTTAACCAAAACCTTCAAAGTAATTTGACCTTGACATTGGGCACAGGGGCCGCACGGGAGGGGGGTAGAATGAAAATATAGATGATGATAAACACCCATGTGAAGTTTCAAGGTAATGGGCAAAGCAGTTGCAGAGATATAGTATAACAAAAAAATTTAACCAAAAAACTTAACCAAAAACTTTAACCAAAAAACTTAACCAAAAACTTCAAAGTAATTTGACCTTGACATTGGGCACAGGGGCCGCACGGGAGGGGGGTAGAAAAAATGAAAAATATAGATGATGATAAACACCCATGTGAAGTTTCAAGGTAATGGGCAAAGCAGTTGCAGAGATATAGCATAACAAAAAACTTTAACCAAAAAACTTAACCAAAAAACTTAACCAAACACTTTAACCAAAGAACTTAACCAAAAACTTCAAAGTAATTTGACCTTGACATTGGGCAC
This sequence comes from Conchocele bisecta, assembly GCA_029237695.1. Lineage (NCBI taxonomy): Eukaryota > Metazoa > Mollusca > Bivalvia > Lucinida > Thyasiridae > Conchocele > Conchocele bisecta. The sequence continues at coordinate 1,572,086 of CM055274.1, read as the reverse complement.
AGGGGTCGCACGGAAGGGGGGGTAGAATGAAAATATAGATGATAATAAACACCCATGTGAAGTTTCAAGGTAATGGGCAAAGCAGTTGCAGAGATATAGTATAACGAAAAACTTTAACCAAAAACTTTAACCAAAAAACTTAACCAAAAACTTTAACCAAAAAACTTAACCAAAAACTTCAAAGTAATTTGACCTTGACATTGGGCACAGGGGTCGCATGGAAGGGGGGTAGAATGAAAATATAGATGATGATAAACACCCATGTGAAGTTTTAAGGTAATGGGCAAAGCAGTTGCAGAGATATAGTATAACGAAAAACTTTAACCAAAAAACTTAACCAAAAACCTTAACCAAAAACTTTAACCAAAAAACTTAACCAAAAAACTTAACCAAAAACTTTAACCAAAGAACTTAACCAAAAACTTCAAAGTAATTTGACCTTCACATTGGGCACAGGGGCCGCACAGGAGGGGGTAGAATGAAAATATAGATGATGATAAACACCCATATGAAGTTTCAAGGTAATGGGCAAAGCAGTTGCAGAGATATAGTATAACGAAAAACTTTAACCAAAAAACTTAACCAAAAAACTTAACCAAAAACTTTAACCAAAGAACTTTAACCAAAAACTTTAACCAAAAAACTTAACCAAAAACTTCAAAGTAATTTGACCTTGACATTGGGCACAGGGGCCGCACGGGAGGGGGGTAGAATGAAAATATAGATGATGATAAACACCCATGTGAAGTTTCAAGGTAATGGGCAAAGCAGTTGCAGAATATAGTATAACGAAAAACTTTAACCAAAAACTTTAACCAAAAAACTTAACCAAAAAACTTAACCAAAAGCTTTAACCAAAGAACTTAACCAAAAACTTTAACCAAAAAACTTAACAAAAAAACTTAACTAAAAACTTTAACCAAAGAACTTAACCAAAAACTTTAACCAAAAAACTTAACCTTACAGCTTAACCAAAAACTTTAACCGGACACACGTACGTACGTACGTAAGTACGTACGCCAAACGGCCGACTATATCGCGCTTTCCGCAAGCGGGCGCGACAACAAGAGCTGTAGGAGAACAGCATAGCTCGACTACGAGGGTTGTCGATGTACACATAGCTTGACAAACAAGGTGGCCGCGGCCTGCATAAAAACCTTAACCAAGGTTGACTAAAAACCTTAACCAAGGGAAATTAAGTAAGTAATTCAAGGTTAAATGTAGGTCAATGTGGCCGCGGCCTGCATAAAAACCATAACCAAGGTTGACTAAAAACCTTAACGAAGGGAAATTAAGTAAGTAATTCAAGGTTAAATGTAGGTCAATGTCAGATATAGGTCAGGGGTTATTGATGTACATCACTAGGAGATGAAGTTTTCCAAGTATGGTTGCTGTAGGCCCAGGAATATTCCATATCCAAGCTTGACTAAAAACCTTAACCAAGGGGAAATAAGAAAGTAATCCAAGGATAAAAGTAGGTCAAGGTCAAATATAGGTCAGGGATTATTGATGTACATCACTAGGAGATGAAGTTGTCCAAGTATGGTTGGTGTAGGGCCAGGAGTATTGCATCTACAAGCTTGACTATAAACCTTAACCAAGGAGAATTAATTAAGTAAGTAATTCAAGAGGAAATGTAGGTCAAGGTCAAATATAGATTAGGGGTTATTGATGTACATCACTATGAGAAAAGGTTGTCCAAGTATGGTGTTAGTATGCACAATAGTATTCCATGTACAAGCTTGACTAAAAACCTTAACCAAGGGGAATTAACTAAGTAATTCAAAGTTAAATGTAGGTCAATGTCAAATATAGGTCAGTGGTTGTTGATGTACATCACTAGGAGATGAAGTTGTCCAAGTATGGTGGGTGTAGGGCCAGGAATATTCCATATACAAGCTAGACTAAAAACCTAAAACAAGGGGAATTAACTAAGTAATTGAAGAGGAAATGTAGGTCAATGTCAAATATAGATCAGGGGTTATTGATGTACATCCCTATGAGAAAAGATTGTCCAAGTATGGTGTCTGTATGCACACTAGTATTCCATGTACAAGCTTGACTAAAAACCTTAACCAAGGTTGACTAAAAACCTTAACCAAGGGGAATTAACTATGTAATTCAATGTTAAATGTAGGTCAAGGTCACATATAGGTCAGGGGTTGTTGATGTACATCACCAGGAGATGAAGTTGTCCAAGTCTGGTGGGTGTAGGGCCAGGAGTATTCCATATACAAGCTTGACTAAAAACCTTAACCAAAGGGAATTAACTAAATAATTCAAGAGGAAATGTAGGTCAAGGTAAAATATAGATCAGGGGTTATTGATGTACATCCGTATGAGAAAAGGTTGTCCAAGTATGGTGTCTGTATGCACAATAGTATTCCATGTACAAGCTTGACTAAAAACCTTAACCAAGGTTGACTAAAAACCTTAACCAAGGGGAATTAACTAAGTAATTCAAGGTTAAATGTAGGTCAATGTCAACTATAGGTCAGTGGTTGTTGATGTACATCACTAGGAGATGAAGTTGTCCATGTATGGTGGGTGTAGGGCCAGGAATATTCCATATACAAGCTAGATTAAAAACCTTAAACAAGGGGAATTAACTAAGTAATTGAAGAGGAAATGTAGGTCAATGTCAAATATAGATCAGGGGTTATTGATGTACATCCCTATGAGAAAAGGTTGTCCAAGTATGGTGTCTGTATGCACACTAGTATTCCATGTACAAACTTGACTAAAAACCTTAACCAAGGTTGACTAATAACCTTAACCAAGGGGAATTAACTATGTAATTCAAGGTTAAATGTAGGTCAAGGTCAAATATAGGTCAGGGTTTGTTGATGTACATCACTAGGAGATGAAGTTGTCCAAGTCTGGTGGGTATAGGGCCAGGAGTATTCCATATACAAGCTTGACTAAAAACCTTAACCAAGGGGAATTAACTAAGTAATTGAAGAGGAAATGTAGGTCAAGGTCAAATATAGATCAGGGGTTATTGATGTACATCCGTATGAGAAAAGGTTGTCCAAGTATGGTGTCTGTATGCACAATAGTATTCCATGTACAAGCTTGACTAAAAACCTTAACCAAGGTTGACTAAAAACTTTAACCAAGGGGAATTAACTAAGTAATTCAAGAGGAAATGTAGGTCAAGGTCAAATATAGATCAGTGGTTATTGATGTACATCACTAGGAGATGAAGTTGTGCAAGTATGGTGGGTGTAGGGCCAGTAGTATTCCATATACAAGGTTGATTAAAAAGCTTAACCAAGGCGTAACGGTGACGCCGACGCCGGGGTGACAACATAAGCTCTACTTATTCTTCGAATAGTCGAGCTAAAAATGTACCTGAGGGCCAAACCAAGAAAATCATGATTCCTTTTAGTAGGAACCCCTACCATTAATTTACACCGTCGCATTCACCCGACCAACCACCCACGGGGCCGCATGAGGGATGTAGAATTAAAATACAGATTATCCAGATCAGCCTGTGCATTCGCACAGTCTGATCAGGATCTGCATTCCATCAATGTAACACCCAGCATGCTTCTAGCAAGCAATATAGATCGTTATCAGTCTACAGGGGTGTTCAATTCGATCAGGAACTACAGTACAGAGTGCTTTGTCCCTTTTCCACTCTCTCACGGTGAGGAATTTTCTCAGAGTGGGAAAATCACGGTGGGAGTTATGTGCCTCCCACGGTGACCATATATTTTACCTGTATTACCACCGCGGACGGAGACCAAGCTGGACGAACTTCCAATAGCCAAAAAACGGCCACGGTGTTCCTCCGTGATACGACCCCGCGTTCCACTGGGACGCCAGGCTGGCTTACCGGTACAGTCATAGCGTAGTACCCAAACATTTACACTTATTCTGACTTACGTTTGAGTTTTTTTTATTCATTTTTTTTTATAAATATATACATTTTTCCTTTCAAACAAACATATTTCTTAACAAGAACAAAATATGAGAATCGTCTGCTAAACACATGAGAATCATCTCGCACTTTGGCATCGCGAAATCGCCTTCCGCTGAAGCTTTTGTAAATACAGGGTTTGCTTATGGTGTTTAAAACGGATACGTCTTGAAATTTCGCTTTGCGCATGCATGCAAGTAAAACGCAATTCCAACGCGAGGCGAGAGCGCGAAAACGCACGACTGAATATAATATAATGTCCCATTTTCACCTCGCGATCTCACTTTGCGTTTTCGCGATCTGGCGCATGGATCGACATCGCGAAAACAAGAGAATGTAACTGGCCCTAACAGGACACTGTAGTATCATAATCGCCTTAGGAAACGATTATCATGTGCTGTAAAACATTATTTTAATTAAGAAATAGAAGAAATGTGGATATTGGGGAATACGTCAGATACATATGAAAGGGTTTTCGCGATCTCGTGTAGAGGTCGAGATCGAGTAAATTCGAGTTACACGACACTAACAGAACACCATTATAATTCTCGTGCTTTAGGAGGCAATTCTCATGTTTTGTCAAACAAATAATCTTATTTTTTCTAATAAACATATTTTGGCAGCATATGAGAATCGTCTCCTAAAACGATTTATGTGTCCTGTTAGAGACATGTTACGATCTACTGATGGTGAACACGTGTTGGTCTTCGCTAGTCACATATGCAATAAGCCCGGTTTTGTCCGATCACGTCATACATCATCATATGCACGTGCGGTAACCTACTGGGACGTGTGTCGGTGTTGGAAAGTGAGACATCTAAGGTTACAAAATGACATCTAAAGGTTAAGTTGTGTCGATCGGATCTTTGAAACACGCCGATACAAGAGCAGCACATTTACGATCAATTACTCTACACATATTTATTAATGGAATGGAACTTATCTCTCTTATAGCATAGCGGTTTTCACCGCGTTTGATAAAAATATTTCGTCCATTATATTGGTCGGAGAGAAGGTGTAGAATCTCAAAAAAAAGGTAAAGGAATCTTTATTTACTCAATAAATATGTACTGGCAGCACATCAGAATCGTCTCATGTTTTGTCAAACCATGTTTTTATTGTCAGAAATATTGATGTTTGTCCACATTTGTTCCATTTCTTAATAAAAACATGTTTTGGCAGCACATGAGAATTGTCTCCTAAGACGATTTGTACATATGTTACAATTTCATGAAACGAATATTCTTAACAAAACATGTTTCGCGTTTTCGCGATCTTGCGCATAGGCCGAGATCGCGAAAACGCGAGAGCTGAAACGAAAATGTAACGTATTCTCAACAAAACATGTTTTGACATTACTGTGCATATGAGACGATTTTAAAAAGTTTTGTCAGCCATATATGCATTCCTCTCTGACCACATTACCTGTACGCTGGCACGGTGATGCGCCGTGGACTAATACGGTGGGTCACGGGGGAACGCGGTGTGCAGCAGATTCGGTCTTTAAAATATTCCCACGGTGGTGATTTTTGCCTCTCCACCGTGACGGATGGGATTTCCACCCGACACGGTGGGAGGAATGTTTATGCCCACTCTCCATCCGATCACGGGGTCGAGTGGGAAAAGGGACAAAGCACTCTGAGTGTACTGTATACTGGACACAACTCACATAAGTCCCATTTGTCCAGTCACCGCCACAAATAAGTACATGTACATGATGTTTTTGAAATGTCAAGCCAATCCTACTTGAGGTAATTGGTAGCCTAAAACATTAATATTTCTACATTGATTTACACTGATCACCTGCACAGTGTAATATTCATAGACAGGGATATATCCACCAGGAATGATCCTTATGGGCTGTCAAAGGTTTCTCAGTTGTTTCTATTGTAGTTTTTCCCGTAGAATCCAAATCTGCCAGGTACCATTTCAGATTTTGCATATTTAATGAGTTAATTTGCATAAATTAAAGATGGTTTGAGGTTTGAATACTAAGCAAATTAAATTTTACAATATTCGTTGAAAATATTGCAACTATAGGGTGTTAGGTCACGTGACATTAAACAAAACTCAAAACTGTGACGTGTTTCCCCCAAATATCAATAGTTTGATTAATAATGGCACCATTATAATAGTTTTATGTTAAATTGAAAATGTTGAATATAATGCAAACATACGTAAATATGTATCCAAGATGGCCGCCACAATTAAAATGGCGGCCAATGAAACTTCAACTCGAGACATATCGGCTTCTACATGGCATTATTTACATACAAATTGTCGGAATGATTGTTTCTCCGCTCAATGAACCAAATTGTATGAAGTAGATTGATTGATTGATTAATTGAATGTGGTTTTACGTCCGTTTAACAACAAGGTCATGTACAAATGGGGTCAATGGGGTCAGATCCCGTTTTTCAGAGCTGAGTAATTACATTGAGTATATATTCAGCCCTGAAATTAGAATATGTACATTGCATGTAGTATAATATTGGTAAACATTAATATTGACATACGTTATAGTCCTTCACTGTCTGAATCTTTGCCACAGTCTGTCTCTTCTAGCGAATTATCATCACTCTCGTCGCTATTAAAGCTAGACTGAGAGTGGCCCTCGCATTCATCCTCAGCATCATATTCGTCAGTTGTATACTTCATAGTCCATTTAACCCTTTTTCTGGGTGGTTTCTGTGATGGTCCCCTTCTTTCAGTGTTAGAGGACTCCTCATTGTCAGCTTGGTAATCAGTCCTTATTCTTCTTGAGTTCTTTCTTAGGCATGGCGGAAATTGAGTACAAGTGTACCAGACTGGCTTTAAGCCCCCATCAGTTTCCCCCAACCCATACCCACTGGTGATCTATAATGAATGTTCTCTTCCATACATTGTTTCCAAATCCGCGCTTGGCAGTCAGCTCGTTTTACATGTTCCCTTGCACTACTTTGGTCAGGTATTAATGGAACGCTTGATTTTGTCTCTCGTACATCCGTAGTCTTGTCTCAACGTGACTTTCGTCATCTTTTCCGGAGTACATAACAGTTTGCAAGAACTTTTCTGCATCACTTGTATCATTTACTGCTTCATTTGCTCCTAATTTAAACAGCAGTTTTTCTTTAGATTGCTTTACCATGTTCTTAAATGGCTTAACTTTCCCAACATTAAATGGGAAGGAGGTAGTATCGCAGCCAGTGATGCTATGATTAGCTGGAAGAGCTTTGCATACTTCAGAACCATAATGATTGCACACATTGTTCACATATACATACTTTTCTTTGTCTATTCTCATCACCCAATGTTCAGTGGGCTTCACCTCATTGTACGCATATGTCAGTAGAACTAGCATATGTAGCAACCACAACTATTGGATTATCAGACTGGAAAGCATATAGCACTATCCTCGTATCTGCTTCATGATGATTGCAGTCATTCAGTTTCTGGACAGAATTTGGTAAAATTTGCCAATGTGTTTTCTCCTTCTGTAATGATTAGTGGAATTGTTAACTTTGCTCTCACATGTTCTTTCTTGTAGTAGCTAACAAGAAATTGTATCAACTCTGTTTTATTTTCACTGTTGTTCAGAAATGTTCAGAAATGTTGCTTTGGCATAGCCTGTTGGGAACTGGTAATATAAATCCGCCTACCTGGTTTGCCACGACTCAATTGGATCTTTTCCTTTATACGGTTCTGTCCATATGTATCCATCACAATGATCAGCTTTTGAGGATTTGTGCATTTGATTGGTATACAATGTTTTAAGAGCGCCTCTGCATATGCACCCCATGTATATGTGGATGGAACAGACCGCACAACTGCCATACCATCAATCCACTCTGCACGTAGTGGTGCATCTGTTTTCATAGCACTAGATTCAGCAATCAGATGATTTCTCAATGATGATTTGGCTCCTTGTCTGAGACCTCTCTCATGTGACGCTAACGCAAGTGGCACTGATGTTAGTGGATATGAATGTGCCTCTTCAGCAGTTGTAGATTTTCCTACAAGGGAACCAAATGCTTGCTTATCTTCCTTCAAGATATTAACTACTTTTGGTTCTTTCTTTGCCTTCTCCATCCCAGTTTTAATCTTAGGATTTCGAATTGGAGTACACAAACTAACGCGATCATCACCAGGCTTCTTCATGCGATTTTCTATGTATTCATTGTACAGCTTCTCCCCAGTTTATGTGGAACCCGGAAGGCCATCAATGATTTCATTGTCTATCACAGTTCCTGTTTTGAGATTCTTTGCTGGACTCTCATCAAATGGATCAAGGAATTTATCGAGCTGTTCCACTAAGTTTCTAACTGTACTTGCATGCTGTTTCCTAGCACCTAGTGTATATTCCTTGTGAACCGATGATGTGAGGATGTGAAGCCTTTTCTTAATTGCAGCCCGTAGTTTGGCCATTAAGTGACTAGTTTTGATAAAGGCATCTGTTGTTGCGATACTGGTACTATAACCACCTGGCATTGGTCCTCCTTTCTATTTGACCTCTGTTGATTGTGGTCTCAATTATGAGATCACCATGTACAGTGGAAAATGGTTCACCACTTAAGCTACTACCGAATCCATGCTCTATCAGCTCTGTCCATGCTTGCGGATTTGTTGTTCATAGTTCTTGTAGAGTGACATGTTGGTAAATCAGATATCTAGCATAGTTTAAATGTCCAAACGCAAACAGCTGAGGTAGTAAATTACGCTCTCCTTGCAGATGTCTCTAAATGCTCAGCTCTCTAACAGAACTGATAAGTGCCAGTAGTGATGACACATCTTGGATATATTCAACTGTCATTTTGGATTGGGTACCTGAGGTTGTGAGCAATTCATCACACAGTGATTGCAAGTCTTGTTGCTACATAAGCTGATCGAGATCACATCTAACTAAACCAATGTTTTCTTTGAGATTGTCACTCATCTTCGTCAAATCACAATGATTTATCATTCTGTACCTCAGTAGCGCTTCAAAGGATTGTTTGTGTAGACGTATGCTCCTATAATAATGTCTACCTTATATGGCTTGGTCAACTGATCCTTCAGCCACTGCACCTGCATCAACCAACCAGTCTTTGAATCCCTGAGCTCCATATTTCTTGTACATAATTTTCAATTTTACTAGCAGTGTGTGAAATCCACCAATCAATGTTACTATGCGATCATATTTCTTATCGTGCAACCATTTTATTAAAACCAGTTTACAGTTCACAGCTTCATCGGCATGAACAAATATACAGTCTAGCTCCAGATCATCAGCCATTTGGATTATCAAGTCCATGTACCACTTGCATACGTTATCACCTGGGGGTAATGGGACTACCTTTAGGTAATCCATGTGACTCTCCGGTGTTGTGGCACGAGTTACTTTTTTCATGAATGCCGTCCATGACCCGAGTGGTTCTAAGTTCTGGGCACTGTCGGGTACACAACTATCACCTATGGCACTTGTAAGACCCATGCAATATCACGTTGTAAAGACCATCTTAACAATTCAGTGTCTTTGTTATATTCGTACTCTGGGACCGGAGGAGGGGACACTTTCTTAGGAATTGTATAAGAACCATAGTCTACAGACACATCTTCATCAATAAGAGTAAGGTTTTCATCTTCATCGACTGGCAATTTCTGCACTTCTATATTGTCTGATTCATGTTGTATCTGAAAGACTGTGCCATTAGTATGATGAGTTGTGTGGGAACCAGTGAGAGGCTGCTGCTCACCATCTGAGTTGTCAATTGAAACATGTATCGTTCGACCTTTGATAAAGCCTGGAGGTAGCTTGTGTTGAGATTGGGTGGTAACAGCTCTTGCCCAGGTGTTATTTAGTAATCTGATATCTGTGTATGATATGCCATGTCCACACCGATGGAGAAGTGTTGCTGATTCTTTGCTCCCTGTTAGCCTGTGCAAAGTAAGACTTTTAGCCTGTGCAAAGTAAGACTTGATGCCGTCCTCTTTGTGGAACGCTCGTGTGTAATTAGTGTCTGCCAATCACTACATATTGCCCACAATCTTTCCGCTTGTGAGTGACTTGAAGTTTCAACATAGCCGAAAGTGTTATTTTTTCTTTCAGAGTTAATAGACCAGGCAATGGCATTATACATGCATGTAAGTGGCCCACTGTTTTCTAATTTGATTAAAAGTTCTTCGGCTGACACGGGCCATTGACCCCGTTTGTACATGACCTTGTTGTTAAACGGACGTAAAACCACATTCAATTAATCAATCAATCAATCTACTTCATACAAGTTGGTTCATTGAGCGGAGAAACAATCATTCTGACAATATGTATGTATTCAATACCATATAGAAGCCTCATATGTTTCGAGTTGAAGTTTCATTGGCCGCCATTATAATTTTGGCGGCCATCTTGGATACATATTTACGTATGTTTGCATTATATTCAACTCTCCGAGTTGAAACATTTTCAATTTAACATAAAACTATTATAATGGTGCAATTAGTAATCAAACTAGTGATATTTGGTGGAAAAACGTCACAACTTTGATTTTTTTTTAATGTCACGTGACCTAACACCCTATAATTGCAATATTTTCAACGAATATTTTAAAATTTCATTTGCTTAGTATTCAAACCTCCATTTTAGACTGTTAGAGCATATGTTAATGCATTTGTAAGAGTAGAAAACTGAATTTTAAATTTCGAGTCGGCCATCTTTAATTTATGCAAATTTACTCATTAAATATGCAAAATCTGAAATGGTACCTGGCAGATTTGGATTCTACGGGAAAAACTACTATAGAAACAACTGAGAAACCTTTGACAGCCCATAAGGATCATTCCTGGTGGATATATTCCTGTCTATCAGTATCTACACTGCTTACCATTCAGTCAGTGAAACACAAGTTATGCCTCTAACAGTAGACATCTGTATCAGGCAGCACAAGTTGATGTGTACGAGCAAATCAGGACCTCGGGTATGTTGGATGGTATCGTACACATGTATAACATTGGCCCTATTTTAATACAATGGTGAAACTGAATATATTGGTACACAATGTAGAGCTCCTGATAACTCCTAAAAATGAGCCAATTACTCAGATGTTTAAGAATTGACTCCTAAACTTGATTGGTATGGATGAGCGATTTCTGAATCAGTCATTCACTTTTTTGATGAGAGAAAAATAGAAAATAAATCGAAATACGACAAAATTTAATTCAACATTGAAAGGGTTAATCATTGTAACTGCATGTACATATACATGAATCCATTCATGAGAGACTTACATTTGTTGAAGGCTTCTGGGTATGGCTCTCTCTGGAAGCCGTCTGTCCGTCCAGCCTCTGTTGTCTGTCCAGCCTCTGTTGTCTCGTGTCCAGCCTCTGTTGTCTGTCCAGCCTCTGTTGTCTCGTGTCCAGCCTCTGTTGTCTCGTGTCCAGTCTCTGTTGTCTCGTGTCCAGCCTCTGTTGTCTCGTGTCCAGCCTCTGTTGTCTCGGATTTGTCCATCTGTTGGGTCTCATCAGCACCTGCATCTCCGGATTTGACATCTTTTCCAGTCAGTTCAGAGGTCTTCTGTGTTTCATTTGTCTCAATAGTTATCTCCACAGTTGAGTTTATTGTCCTTTTGGATTTGATATTCTGAATAGTTTTGTCCTTTACAGTTGATTCAGGAGGTTTTTTGGATTCAACTTTCTGAATGTTTTTGTCCTTTACAACAGATTGGGGAGTCTTTTTGGATTCGACTGTCAGGAGATTTTTCTCTTTTGATATCTGTTCTGATGAATTCTTGGCTCTATCCTTCGGAACGAGTTCCAGAGTTATGACCATACCTTCGTTTTTGGCAGCCATGACGGCAGATTTGCCTGAAAATATAATATGTATCAGTGGCGATTGTATATTAACATATTTGCAATTTGTGTTTCATCAAAAACATGTTGTTTTTTTTGTAAATATTATTTACATGTTAGCTTTCAGATATTTGTTTTTGCACGAGATCTGGGTCTCTGATTTGTTCAAGTCATCAGATGCATTTTGCATCTCAATTAAACATGTGGTTCACATATGTGGCTGTGACTGGAGAAATGGGGCTTATGGGTTTGCGACCAGTGTAGATCCAGATCAGCCTGTGCATCTGCAGTCTGATTAGCACCTGCACAGTTTACCAGTCCATCAATGAAACACCCCACATGCTTCTAACAAGCAGTACACAGGGGCAGATCCAGGATTTCAGGGTGGGGGGAGGGGAGACTTCTTAAGAAGCACAATATATCTCTCTCAATATTATTAGATAAAAACCGCACCTGTTGTGATTTTGTTTACAAGACAAAGTCGAGCGATCCATGATACTCTGTGGACATGACTAACAGAAACAAGTATACATTGCAACTGCCGTTTTATTGCGCCTGTTCGGTTGTGTCATGGCTTGTGCTGTATACCTCTTACCAACAGCTGAAGTGAAGCTGCATGTAAAAAGGACAAAACTAATACGAAAAATTTACTTCAGTCAAAATGTGCTCAAAGACCACCAGGGATCGAGAAAATAATAGCCTCACTGGAAGGAAGCACCTGGAGAATTTCTATAGCTGCCACGCTGCACTTAACTTGCTGATGTGAGTTTAAAAATACAAGACATAGTCAAGCGATCCGGGATAATTGGAGAAACGACTACCGGAACAAAGTATACATTGCAAGTGTGTGTCTAGTGCACCTGTTGCTGTAGTCCGGGATACAAACACATCTGTCACAGCACTGGGCTAATCAAAATTAAATGTAAAACAGGGTTTGACACTAACTTTTGGGCCAGGGATTCCGCAGCATGGACATCCCTATTGTTACATTATGTTGAATGGGATTTTCTTGCAAATTCAGGGATTCCTCCTACAAAACAGGGATCCTTGGGATCCCGGGACACTGCGAGTGTCGACCCCTGTAAAACTTAACACAATTGATACCAAAATTGGACAAAATGTGTATAACTCTTGAAGTGACAGTCATGCTCAATGACGACTGAGATTGCGAAAATTGGGAATAATATCACTGAAGATTCTTAGCCTGGTTATTTTTTCTTAAAATGATCGTAAATGTACTAATACAGTTTCTATAATGCCTAGGCTAGTAATGTACTATATATGAAAAGGAAATATCTAAATTGTATCACTGGTTCAAATAAGAGAAGTGCGCCAATGACACCATTTAATTATAATAGAGAAGCTGTAACACAGTGGTAGTTGCGGGAAGTAGCTCTGCAATACTACAATATACTACGGTACCGTTTATAGCATACTTATGATACTAGTTAACATTATGGTAAAGCTAGTGTCAATTGGTCATAGGTAGTGTCTATTTCATATTACTTCATTCATCATGAATACATCGTTCAAGGCGTGGCCCAGGGCCAACAAATAACAAAAATAGATCTTGTTCGAAAATAGATCTTGTCCGAGAACTACTCCAAAATACATTGCATTTCGAAACTGCAACAGGGTGTTCTATTACAAACATAAGTCGCATGCATGGCAGCAGAAACATGTCATAACTGTTTTCCAACAATAAAATAACAATCTCTACGTACTTTAGTTAAGACTATTCAGAAAAAGTGTCGAATTGTGAGATTATCAACACCCGCTTGTGGTTGTTGTTGTTGTCGTATGTTGATGAGTTTCAGCCGCTGATTTTTCGGCTCAACATACTCGACTACACACAGGAGAACATTAAAGGTACATGCCCACTCAGTAGGTTATACTATTGGGAGACAAATAGTTTTGTATATTCTGACATTTTATTTTAGATATGACATTTTCTGGCAAAATAAACATTAATTCTCCATCACCCCATATCTTGATTGCCATTATTATATATTTTGTATCAGACGTAAGTAGTAGTAGTAAGGGAGTCAAAAAGATACCACCTACCGTGGTATCATTTATAACCCTCTATAATACCCCCACCACCCCCGAAAATCAAAAAATTGGTTAACAAGGAAAATTGGGTCTCCCGACAGCAAATTTATGAATTTTTGGAGAAAATAATTTTGAGAAGAGGGAGTCCCAATTATATTGGTAATTGACTTTTGAAAAAAGTCGAAATCATTCATGTAAGTACAATAGTTTATATTCCTCATTTTTCTTCTCAGATATAGCTAATATATTTCGCAGATCAGCAACTAATTCTACCAGCTCTAGTCTACCACGTTCACCTTTAGCCACCTGACAGCGTAGTTGCTTATGCCTACAAAGAGTTTGGGCACTAACGAATTTACAAGGGCGTTTATGAAGCGGTTTACCCGCGCCTATAAAAGAGGGGCATTTACAAACCTCTCACTAGCGGATGAAGTTGGTAACAGAATTCAAAAAGAAAGTATTGCGGAGTTAAGGGCTAGTGTAATAAAACCTTCAAGCACCAATAATTTGTCCCAAATTAGACACATAGGTGGCCCAATACAAAATAATAAGAAAAAATCTCTCGTTCGCGCGATAGTGGAAAAAGGTGAAGAAATATTGGGGGCTCACGATGAAACATTGGAAAAGGTAGAAAATGGAAGACGTGTAGTTACATTATCCTTTTGTAAAAACATTAACATTAACGAGTCTGAACGCATGTCCGAGAAACTCGCTCCGTATCTAACAACCAATTTTTATTTGAGATATTCATATTCTTACAAGCTAGAACATATGGAGGAAATTAAAAATGGAAAACCTGTAACTATAATAATGCACAAAAATCTCGGTGGTAGCGAACCACTATCATCAATGAAAACCGTTAAAAAATGGCTGTCAGATAAGGAGCAAACACGAATAATGTCCGATAAAATAGACAGACCGAATACAAAGTGGAAGTTTGTAAGATGGGTAGAGGTTTTCGTAAAGCTAATACAGGGTAGTAGGGGAAAAGATTTGGGACTACAATCCAAAGAAAGCGGCAGGAGGAGAACTTCCAGAATGGCTGAAGAATAAAAAAGGTATGTATTCTTTAGATAAGTATAATGACGACCTTTGTCTGTTCAGGTGTCTAGCTATGCATATGACAGATAAAAGACCCGACAGATGTACAGAAAAGGCGAAAGAAACTTAGTAAGCAATATTTTGGTAGTAATGTGGTTTCACCAATTCCTTTTTCAGATCTGAAAAAGGTTGAAGAGTTTTTTAAAATCGGTATAGAAGTATATCAACCCACCCAATGTAACGTATGGTGGTTGAAAAAGGTACCAGCGCACTATAAGGCAATAGGTAATAAACCAATGACAATAGGACTGTTTAATAATCACGCATTTCTAATAAAAAAACCTTAAAAACCTATCTAAAATTTACGCCTGCGATAATTGCAAGCAGAAATTCACGAAAGCGAGTAATATGAAGAGACACGGACCAAAATGTATGAAAGGTGAGACAAAAGTAGTATGTGATGGTAATTATTTAGAGCGCCCGCGTTCGTCGTTCGAGAAAGCGTTCTACCCAAAAAGTTCTAACAGTTATGGGGCGATCGATTGGATGTACTCTGTGGAAAAGCGCGAGGGAATTCACATTCACCACGAACAGTGTGGACACGGGGGTGAAAGATGGATTTTAGCAGCTCCATTAGATGGATACTGTCCAGAAACAAATACCGTATATCAATATCACGGCTGTTACTGGCACGGGTGTGAGATTCATGCAAAACATAGAAAAGAAGAACGCGCATCCACTATGAGAAGAGATACACTTATTAGAAGAAACAAAGAATTCAACCTAGTAGTTATGTGGGAATGCGAATTTCAAAGAACTGGTAAAGACATAAAGATCGGTTGCGACACTACTCTTTATCCATATCAGATAGTATACGATTTTGAGGCATATCTCAACCCAGAATTTGAAACTCTCGGTAATAATCTAGAGTACGAAGCCGAGCACGTTCCGGTAAGCGTTAGTATAGGAGATAATTTCTCAGGAACAGTAACTCATATTTGTGATAAAGATCCCGCAAAACTTATAGAAAAATTCGTAGAAGATTTGAAAGTCAGGGGAAAAGCTATAAGAGAAGAAGTGTGGTTAAGATATGGGTTTAATACAGAACATTTACGTAAAAACCAAATCGCCAAGATCGAACAGTGGATAGAGCAAGTACCGGTTATAGGTTTTAACAGCAGTAAGTACGATATAAACTTAATAAAGAAATACCTAGTAGGCGAACTGGCATCAACAACAAAGAAAGTAATGGTCGGAAAACGTGCAAACGCAACAATATTTCTATTTACTCCAGAGTTTAGATTTCTTGATGTAATACTTTATCTAGGACCGGGTGTAAGTTACGATAGTTGGATAAAAGCCTACGAATGCAAAGGACAGAAATCTTTCTTTCCTTATGAGTGGTTCGATTCTCCAGACAAACTGGATTACCCAGGACTACCGGATATAGAGAATTGGTATTCCAAACTATCTGGGAAAATGATAATAGATGAAACAGAATTAAGTAAATGTCGTAGAATTTTCGAAGAAAATAATATGAAAACTTTCAGAGATTGGTTGAAATATTATAACGATTTAGATGTAGCACCGTTCCTAGAAGCGGTGGAAAAAATGTGTGAATTTTATAAACACAGAGGTGTGGATATTTTCAAAGATGCGGTAACACTACCTGGAGTAGCTATACAATATTTATTGAGAGGAACCATTAAAGAACAAAAATCTTCAAAGACGATTATACCGGAGGATGCTCTATATGCACCAAAAGAAGAAACATACGAAATGATGAAGGACGCTCTAGTTGGCGGTCCATCAATAGTATTTACACGATATGCAGAAGCTGGTGTTTCAAATATTAGAGTGGGTTCCAAACCGTGCAAGGCTGTTTTGGGGTACGACGCAAACGCGTTATATTTATCTACGTTAAATAAAGAGATGCCGTGTGGGAGAGAAACTATACACCATATAGATACCCCACATAACCCTAAATTTATTAAAAAGTTTTGTAAAAGAGTTTTATCTGGAGACTGGTTTGGGTTTGCGGAGGTGGATATAGAAGTTCCACACAACTTAAAAGATAAGTTTTCTGAAATGTCCCCAATATTTATAAACAGAGAAGTAGAGGTTGATGAAGTTCCCACACACATGATAAAATATTTGGAAGATACTGGAAGAACTAGAGGAAATGGAAGAAAATTGGTGGGATCTATGTCGGCCACCAAAGTATTGCTGTACGCGCCACTGTTGAAATGGTATTTAAAACACGGCCTAGAAATAACGGGAGTTCATCGTGTTATAGATTATATTAGCGGAAAACCATTCGAATGGTTCGCAAAAGAAGTTACAGCCACAAGACGAACGGGCGATGTAGAACCAAATAAGGAACCAGTAGCCGACATAATGAAATTATTAGGAAACTCGTGTTGTGGAAAAATGATAGAGGCAACTGAGAGACATTTAAATACGACATATACACAAAACGAAACCTGTGTTGACAAAGCATTAAGATCTGCATTCTTTGACGATTTGGAAGAGATAGGAGATGCGTACGAAATATCTTCAAGAAAACCCAGGTGTGCGGTAAAGAGACCATTCCATTGTGGAATAGCGGTTTATCAACTAGCTAAATTGAGAATGTTGGAATTTTACTACGAATTTCTTGACAAATACGTAAAAAGAGAAGACTTTGAATTAATACAGATGGATACGGATAGTATGTATATAGGAGTTAGTGGAAAAACGATAGAGGAATTGATTAGACCTAACTTACTAGACGGGTTTGAAAAAGAAAAAAAGAAATGGTTGGCTTGGGATAAATGGAGCGAAAGAGAGCCCGGACTTTTCAAATGGAATTTAGCGGAGATAGGGCGATAGCGTTATCTAGTAAGTGTTATTTTGTAGAAAAATTTAATTCTATTAATAAAAACTCTGCGAAAGGAATGTCCAAGAGAACTAACAATTTAAATTGGGATAGATATAAACGAGTACTAAGTGAAACTACAGAAGATGGAAAACACATTATAGATGTAGCACAAAATAGGGGATTTAAAATGAAAGACGGTGTTATGAAAACGTACTGTCAACAAAAATTAGGACTCTCGGCATACTACGATAAAAGACGTGTGTTACCAGACGGAATACATACAGAACCTCTCTAATGATTTATTTAATAATTTTGAAAAAAATTAAGAAAATTAGCAATCTAAAGACTCTGATGATCCGGGGGTAGCTGGGTGTCAGAAGGCACCGCGAGAAGTTCTTCGCGAACAAACCTCGAGATGGCCCATCATCCAAATAGTAGAGCACGGGCTCATCGGGCTTGGTAATAGATCGATCTAGATGATATACATTGAGAGACCACACGGGATCAGTCGCCCGCGCGAGACGGCAGAGGGCTCGCTCGTCACCCTTTTAAACTTGATGGCATCTACGGGCTTCTTACCTATCAATCTGGTCACCTCTCCGTTCAGTGCGGAGACCACGGCGGGCAGTCTGGCCACCCACTCGGTCGATCGCGAATGAGGGTCTACAAGTTCTTTAGCGTATTGGTGTCCGAACAGTCTCTCAGCCAGGGTTCGATTGAAGCGTTCCATGATCCCCTGGTCCCGGTGGATGTTGACGCGGCCGCGTCTGATAGAAACTTCGTGCTTAGACAATAGATGAGAGACCGCGCCCATGAACTCGCGGCCGGGATCGACCTGGAGAAGATTCGGCCATTTGAGAGGACTCCTCTTATATATTCGGGAGAGAGCTTCGGCCACCTCCTTAGACTCTTTAGTGGCCAACGGCTCAGCCCCCTTATAACGACTCGCTACGTCAACGACTGTCAGCGCGTACTTGTAAGTCTTACGACCGACCGACTATCGTGAGGGAGAAACAGGAGATCCGCTTGGTGAACTTGGTTCGGTACCGGCACGTCGAATTTCGGGCGCGGAATATTGTGAGGCGCGGGTAAATAGATCTGCCAGATGGCCTGCTTCTTGAGCCATTCCTTGACAGCGTTTTCTGAAACCTTGGTCGCCGCCGCGAGGTTCTTGATGGCAGCGAGTCCCTTCCAGTAGCCGCGGGGGCTATAGTACGTGTTCGCTAGCTTGCACGTTAGGCGAACCGATAGTTTGGTATTAAGTTTGCGCGTGTTCATCGTATGCGATGTATTCTAATATATCTGACAATCTCCAACATGCCCTCGCCAGATCGTCCGGTAACTGCGTCGATAATAATAAACCTTTATTGGAAGTGCAATCGCGATTGGGGGTTAAGTTCTGAAGGAAATTGGGAAAATATAATCCCCCAGGATTGGTGGAGGAATCTAACATTCGCTTTGCGAAAAGGGTGGCCGCTTTTTCGTCCTCCCGCCACGTCTCGAGAGAATCTCGGGCCAGACGAATCATACCCTTTGCACCAGCTATGCGGTGTTTAAGGGCAGTGTAGCCTACATCAATCATAGCAAAATAAAGTTCGTCAACTGACATCGTTCTATATATATATATATATTTATAAAAAAAGTTATTTAAAATAATTAATTTAAAATCTCGATTGAATATAGTAGCTGACGAGACCCACCACACCCATTCCCACGACGATGAACGCGATCTCGCGGTCTTTTTGGGCCTCTGACGGTACATAGAAATCTGAAAGTTGGGGCTCGCGATCCAGCGGCGCGAGACTTTTCTGCGGATATGCCAGCGCGTACTCTCGGTTGGCTTCTTCAACGTTCTGAAAAGTTTGTGCGGCGTGATTTTCGCGGCGAAGCTCTTCATTGACCCAGTCAAGATGGGCGGTTCGTTTTTCCGACCACGCTTCCTTTGCACTATTGAATTGTTCTACAGCTAAATCGTGACGCGTACTCTCCTCATCCGCGTTCGAGTTTTGTAGTTTAGAGAATAGAAAGTTGCTGCCGGTGAACGCAAATGCGTTTAAGAGCGCACCACCTATCATCATTGCGATTGAAGCCATTTATTTCCATATATTCAACTGGTAGAAATTCCCAGTTTTAACTAGATAATCTCGGGTCCAAACTGCGGCCGCTACATCTAAGGTCGCGAGCCCTACGTCTCTCACAGTAAAGTCCAATTTGGGAGCGGATCCTCCTAGGGCCATCTTTGATAGTCGAGCATACCCGATACTGAAACCTGATATCACCACGGCGTGATAAAGCGCATTCACTAACATTTTACCGTCTTGTTCAGCCATTATTGCATATAAAAGGGGTCGCGATTAATGTTTAAATGGGGCGCATCCAATCGCGATTGGTGTTTCGTAACTTTCTTCTGAACACTGGCTGGTTGTTTTTTCGATAATATGGGGTATTTCCACACGCACAGGGCACCAACAACTGCCAGACCACCACCAACAACCCAACTCCAATTCACGAATTTGGGTTCAATCGGATTCGCCCAACTCCAACGGCGGTTGGTATTGTGTGTTGAGTGTGCTTCCAATTCGTGAATTGGGGTTGTACTCAACTCTGTCTTCAGATGTTTTGCTGTCTCCGTCCCCGATTGCAACCCCAATCTCGATTGGAGTTTAGCCTCTCGAAGCTCGGCGAGTATTTTATCTTGTTTAACTTTTCGGGTGGCAGCCGCCGCCCGCCCAGCTGCCTGTCTTTTGGGATTTTTTATATGCGGTATGTCATCCAGTGGCGGAGTAACACTCGGGTTCGATTGGGTTGGAGCAATCGGGTTCAACTCCGTCACTCTCGCAGGTGTGTCTTGTGTCATCATTTTCAGGGCTTATAGTTCGTGGGCATATATGTCCAAATTGACAGTGTTTACCCGTGGTCAACGCGGTTGTCAGCGGAGCTAAGTACATTCCAAACTTGTGATAAATTGAGCAGCAGGCTGTTCTAAGAGTGTGACCTATAAAAGGGTCAGTCTCTAGATCGTCAATCAATCCCGCGGTGTTTGGTATAGGGAGAAGTATACTAACGGCGGTTGCGTACAAATGAATAGCCGCCGATCCGAGAGTTTTTGTCATCTCCGCTCCCAATTTGGATTCGTATCGCGCATACATTTTATCGATCTCCGCATCTGACATCTTATCCACCTGAAAAACTGAGAGACGCCTACCGAGATAATGCTCCGATTGTCCCCCAGCAACCAGCGCAGCTAGCCGCTCTCGTCGCGCCGCATTTTCATTTTCATTCGGAGTCGTTGCACTCAACCCAATACCAACCGCCGTTGGAGTTGATTCCGATTGCTCTGTCGGATCATTATCTAATGTTAGCAGTCGGAGTTGAGGTTTCTTCTATTAGCTGATCGAGAAGTTCATCGTAGTTCATTTTTCTTAAAATTAATTTAATTATTCTAACAAGTCTCATCACTTTAACATATTGGCAAGCGCACCACCCGATACTTATGATCACCATTATGCTCGTAACAAAGCTCGCAGCGGAGCACCAAATTGTTAACATTGTTAACCATTGTTCAGCATTTGTTCAACATTTGTTAAGCATTTGTTCAGCATTGTTCAGCATTGTTCAGCAATTGCTAAGCATTGTTCAGCATTGTTCAGCATTTGTTCAGTAATTGCTAATTAATTATAAAATTAATTGATAACTTCGTAAGCAGTTGGTTGATCAGTCTTTAGCAAAAGCTTGGCGTGCTTAGTTTCCGAAAGCATCTGTCGAACCTCCAGGCGCTCCTCGCGCATTGGGATAACGTCATTCTCTCGAAGACAGTCATCGAATGAGTCTCAGTCCTTGCAGTGAAAGAGGGCGACCCATTTCGTTTGCTCGCGCAGATCCTTGAGGACGGCATTGTACTTTTGAGTGGATATCCATACGCTTTGCCTAGCATGGCGGCCAGAAAATGCGAGCTCGGAGAGCATGTCCTTCTTTTTGGTCATCGCCGCCTTGGCCGAGCAATCGTCAATCACGTATAGGGTGGGCTCACCCTGGAATCTTTGGTATAAACCACGCAACCAATCGTGAAGCCTATCACCGGGGTCAATAACGTATACCTCAGGGTCGGTCCATATCCACGTTCGCCGCTGATAAGTATCGTTGTGCCGCACAGTGGGACACAGGATCACAATGTGGCGAAAGGCATCGCGGTAGGACTCCTCGAGCAAGTCGAGGATGAAAACCGTTTTTCCACATCCTGTCTGCCCACATATTATGGCAGAGTGGGCATCTCCAATCGTGAATTGGTATTGATTGCTAATTTTCTTAATTAATTCTTTAGAATTATCAAATTTATTAATTAATAAATCGTTAGAATGATTGCTAATTTTCTTAATTTTTTCAAAATTATTAATTAATAAATCGTTAGATGATTTTTTTATTAAATCAATAGAGTGCTGAGACGTATCGGCCATCTTCGATGTTGAGTTGTGCGTCTGTAATTATATATAAGTACACGTTCAATGGCCCGGCTCCGTCCGCCTCTTTGGTTATCTGGATGGTCACACCCTCGCTAGCGTTCTCAACTTGGCGTCCGCTGCCGTGTATTTGGTCGTCGTCGCTGGCTGCATGTCTAGCCATAACGCGTATTTGGTATTCAGGAACTCCGCGAGGGAGACGGCCGAGAGATGCAGGTCTTTGGCAACCGCTGCAACCTCCGGAGAGCGCTTAGAGCCGGCAGCAAACTGCTTTCTTACTTCGTCCCACTGCTGGTGCGCGCGAAGACCCGCGCTGTAGAGTTGATTGGGAACTCCCTCGATCGTCACCTCTACCTTCGTGATTTTGGGGTTATAGAATTTGTCGGTTTTTCTAGCACCGAACGCGAACCGAGCATCCTCGAACAACATCATTATACCTTTCATCGAGCGAGCGGGTACGTTGACGTTAATATTCCACAATGTGTCGCCTTTGTCTTTCGTCATCTTGCGATGGCGAAGAACTCGGTCGTAAAGTATGGCAACGCACCCGGCGTACTGGGTTCTGATCAATCGCGCGAGTTCGGGCATCGTGACCATGTCGTACTCCAGCGAAACATTATCAATCGTATACGTCGATAACAGGTCGCTGGTTATGAGAACTCGGCCGTAGTCGTTGAACGTTAGTTCGTATTCGAGGCGGTCAGCCAAAGCGCTCTGATAGTAGGGCATGTGACTCTCCAGCAACTCAAAGTCGAGCGGGATGTAGAAGCGGTTGCCGTAAGCGCCCGCGACCGCATTGTCACTCGCGTTGTTATCTACCTTGTTACCAGCCCGATTCTAAGTTTGGTTACGTTCTTATTTTTGCTGGTGTCAATACCCTGATAGACAGCGTTTTCGCGCTCTTGCGCCGTCTTCCATAGGTCCTGATAACAATGGTAGACGTCGCTGTCGTCGATCGACATCACCTCATTACCAGAAATCTTTATCATGGTCTTCTTGACGATGGCGCGACCAAGGTTCTGAACGACGGTTCGGTCCTCGTCCGTCGACGTAAGCGAAATAGTGAAAGCGAGGCGAACAGTACCCGGCACAATGACGTCGTTAGCTCCGAGGTTGGGGAAGCGGACCAAGAGCTGCTGGTTCTGGTCGATCGTCGATGGGTTGTTCGTAATAACGACACTCTGTCTCACGCCTTTTGCCCCGAGGGGCTCACGCAGTCTGCGGTATGGATTGAGTTTGCGACCGTATTGACTCGAAGACATAATTTAGTGGATCTATATTAAACTCGTATGGTTTTGTCTTTAATACATAATTAATTTTAAGAAATTAATATGGCTGATTACAATATTGACATGGATGAAATCGGCAGAGACGATTTCCGCGATGCGGATGAGGATGATTATGACATAGATGATTATAATGACGAAACGCCCTTGATACAGCCTCCAGTTCCAATCCAATCGGGGGAATTAGGTGGCGCTACTACTAGTCAAAGTCGGGAATTACTCGACGTGGCTGTAAACGACTACTACAACAGTTTGTCAGAAAAAGGTCTGGTCCCATCTGTCGGTCGCGACTACTCCAAGTTCAAATTTGATCTGAACGGTAGATTGCGACTAAAAGCGGCACCAAATCTCCCAATAGTCAACACGATGACCGGTAAACCCCTAACACTGAGCACCGTTGCAGGAAACCGGGGCAGTGGTGAAATCATAAGGAGCGAACTAGGATTCCCAGATTGGAAGAGGGGTAAAACAATTATGCCTACTCGCGCTGTAGAGGCCCTACAGTCTACCGACGAAACGATGGCGAAAACGGCCTCCGCGATAGAAACGGTCGAGCTCAGCGATGTCCCTCGAGTAGCCACCGACGCTATTAACACGATGGAGACCACGTTCAGCGAAAAAGAAATACTCAACAATGACCCACCGTTACCTCTTCGCGAACTCCGGGGCCTCGATAAGGCTCTACAAACGGTCCGGGGCGAACTGGTCCTTAACCTCGCCAAACTCTCGTCGCTGGATGAACATATCGCGCTAGAAGAAAGAAAACTGGAGGAAGCTGGTGGTGATAGAGAATCTACCGAGCGGATCAACAAACGCTTGCGGTCATTGCGGGATGAAAGAGCAGCTCGTTTGGAGGCTGCCTCGACTAACCGTGAGACACTCCGCACCCAAATAAGTTGGATCCGCGAAACAATCTCGAGGGTCCTGCGCGAGGAGACGATACTCGGTGAGCGTACGACAATCGGTGAGCGTCTTCGCACTCTGTTCAGAGAACAGGGCATCACGATAGCAAGCATCCTCGTTGCTATCAGCATGACTATATCGACCATAGTTCTAGCTTTCACTGGTGGTGCCGCACCAGCACCCGCACCAGCACCAGCACCCGCACCAGCACCCGCGCCATCAGGCGGAGCCAAGGAGTGGGTAAAAAAACAACTAAAAGCCCTCGCCAGTCTCCTGGCTAAATTAGCCGAAAAGGCGGCTGCCGCACTACCTGGACTGATCGGAAGTATAGTTTCTTACTTGCTATCTATATTATCAAAAACGGCCGGATGGCTAGCCAAAAATACTTGGACTTTAATCGTGGCAATCGCCGGTCTCCTACTATTCTTCGCCAGAGAGTTCCTAAAACCAAAGCACAAATAATCCGATCGCCACGAGGGCGACGACGAGCGCCAATTTCTCCTCCTCGTGTGTTGTGCTTCCAATTTCAACATTGTTGATGATTGGTGTTTCAACATTGTTGCTGGAACTCGATGGTGCATCCAATTTACGAATTGGGGGTACTGGGTTCGATTGTGTTGAGGGAGGTGTATCCATTTTGTGTTTTGGGGGTTTTATGAAATCTTTTTCAAATTTATTTGAATTTACAACTCCGCTCCCGATCATTTTGGGGGTGCGCTTGATGATATCCGTGTTCACGTTACCGTTGTGACCGATTTTTTGATTGGCGGTGGCGATTACGATCTGATTATTGTAACCATCAACCGGGTCGTCTCGTAGTATCATATTGCTCGGCGCCATATAAAGACCTATTCCAAATACATAGTCCACTGGGGTGCTGGCAGTCTGCAAAACGTCTTGATAATTCTGGATCGCCTTCTCCAGGTCCACCTTAGCTGAGATGGCGTCCTCTACAAGTGCCAAGAATTGTTTTTGTGCATCAAACGCTGTTCTCTCGTACCCAGTATAGAACTGCGAGTTGCTTCTGTGCGCCGAGGATGGCCCAGACGTACGTGCGAATAGATTCGTTGACGCGACTAACCCTGGCCTGCGTGAACCCTAGACCCTTATCTAACATAAATGTGGTCCACGCGTTCTGAACCTCAGCAGCCTGCTGCATGTAATCGACGTGAGCCAGTTTCGGAGGTGGTAACATTTTACAAGAAAACACGCCACAGTGCCGACCTCCAGACACTTCTGGCCCGAAAGTCATAGTCGCGGGGTCAAAATTCCCGGCGTTCCGACTGACGATGTGGTCACCGGAGTAATCGTGTCTAAAATCAGTCTGCGTCCAATTCCCGGACTGGCCCCGAATGAGAACGTCCCCGAGGCTGGTGGTGGTAGGAAATGCTTTCTGCCTCCAGTCCGCGTCTTTTGAAACGTTAAATTCGTTACACAATCTTTCAAACGCCATACGGTCGTATGTGTTGGAAATGGGATCCCAGGCGTCGTCTTGAGGTAGCGAAATACCTAGTTCTTTGAGAATCCTCCTAATAGTATAATACGTGTGAAAGTTGTAGACACTTCGGAGCATGACATTCTTGGATGTCAGATGGTCTTTATGTGAAACTCCACACCCGGATGTTGCGCACCATACAGCAAAATTTAGCTGGTTCTGCCAAAACTGCATCGGTGTGGCTTTCCACCCGTTTACCGACTCCATCGTAGTAATCTTGGGCAGCCTATATTTCTCAAACGTGTTAGGGAAATTGGTGGCAAAGCCACTGTCCGGTCTAACTGTTACGGTTGGGTGTACAAGGTTAACAACGTCTTTTTGCGTGTATTTACCTCCGACCGCGTACTTTGCATTAGAGAAATTAAAGCTAAATGCTTTTGTATCCATTGAAAGATATTATTATGTTTGCTACTATCACTAATGTTCAAAAAGGGAGTTGTGAACTTCAAAAAATTAATAGACAACTGCTGCGGACAACGCCGGGTAGGCCTTAGATCAATAACGTTCACGGTCGGGTGGTAAAACGTTGAAACGCTCGAGTTTTTCACATCAGAAGTCGAGGGTGTAAGCCCTGTGGCTTTCGGAAACTACCTCATAACTGAACCAGTGACCTCAGGATTTCGTAGAACTCCAGATGCTATAGTACCTCAGGGTCTTTGGAGTTTCGGAGATCTCCAAGCTTTTGTCGCGGAGAAGATTCCTGGTGTAGTCACTCTCGCAATCTCGAAAGCCACGGGGCTCACGACATTGACCGTTGATAGGCGTTTAAGGATCTCACCGGGGTTGGGCTCACTGTTAGGATTTAAAATAACATACCCTTACAACGATGACGGAGTGTTTGATCCTGGCGAGCACGTCGGCACGACCCCGGTGAACTTCGCCGTCACGAAAACTCTCGGGGTGCACCTGGATCGGGTGAACACATCGTACAACACGGTAGACGGCACTCCCAGCATATTACTGAAAACCGTGCCCGCCAGCGACTGTTTCTATGGTGAGACCCTGACCTTAGACTTCCCACACCCCGAGATGAAAGTTTTGGAATCGGGACACATCCACGAGTTGAAGATTTCTATTCTCGATGATAAAGGGAGAGAGTTGAAGAACGATTACCCGATTTCGGTCGTCCTAGAAATTTCAAATTAATTAATTTTAAAAGAAAATTATTTAGAATTAAATGCATGTTCGTAATATATATTATCAACATTATTGAAAATGAGTATATACGGACCAGGCAGTTCTTCCGATTGGGTGACAAATTCAAAGAATTTGGAACCGACAGAAGGGGGATTCATCCCGACAGAGGGCGACTTTTTAACTACCCAAAAAACAAAAGCCTTGATCAATAGAACTATATCGAGGGCCACGGACGAGATTCACAAGAGTCTACTGTCACAACTTAGAGAATATGCCCTGGCTGTGAATACACAAAGTCGTGAAGAAACGCATACGGAACTAAACGAACTAGGTGAAAAAATAACCAAATTTAGAAAAGAGGCCCGGTTGGGGATTGATAAAGCCCGAGAAGACCGCCAGGTTGACATTACGGCGGTTTATGATGCGTTGCGCTTAGAAGACTCTCTCAGCAAATAAGCTACACTTGCTGAATTAGACGGGAAAATAATCGATTTTCGAAAAGAGGCCACGTCGGGTATTGAGAAAGCACGAGAAGACCACCAGGCGGACCTTACGAAGGCTTATGAGGTATTGCGCTCAGAAGACTCTCTCATCAGAGAAGCGGCACTTACTGAACTAGATAAAAAAATAACCAAATTTCGAAAAGAGACCCGGTCGGGTATTGATAAAGTCCGAGAAGACCACCAGTCGAACCTTGAGGAGGCCATTGCGGAGGCTTATGATGCGTTGCGCTTAGAGAACTCTCATAGTAAAGAAGCGACACTTACCGAACTAGACGGTAAAATAGCCGAATTTCTGAAAGAGACCAGGTCGGGGGTTGAGGGGGTCCGAGAAGACCACAAAGAGGCCATTGCGGAGGCTTATGGGGCGTTACGCTCAGAGGACTCTCTCAACAGAGAAGCGGCACTTACTGACATATACGAAAAAATAACCGAATTTAAAAAAGAGACCCGGTTTGATCTTGATGGAGTCCGAACGGGTATTGAGAAAGCCCGAGAAGACCACCAGGCGGATATTACGGAAGCTTATAGGGTGTTGCTCTTAGAGGACTCTATCAACAGAGAAGCGACACTTACCGAACTAGATGGAAAAATAACCGAATTTCAAAAAGAGGACCGGTTGGGGGTTGAGAAAGCCCGAGAAGACCACAAGGTAGCCATTGCGAAGGCTTATGAGGTGTTGCGCTCAGTGGACTCTCTCATCAGAGAAGCGGCGGTTGCTGAACTAGATGAAAAAATAACCGAATTTCAAAAAGAGACCCGGTCGGGTATTGATAAAGCCTTAGAAGGTCACCAGGCGACCATTACGGAGGCTTATGATGCGTTGCGCTTAGAGGACTCTCTCAGCAGAGAAGCGGCACTTACCGAACTAGATGGAAAAATAACCGAAGTTTCTGATAAACTGAAACATGATCGTATAGCCGCGACCAAAGCTCTTGAGGAGGCCTCTTATGAGATTCGTACTGAGGCATATAACGCAAACAGGGCGCTTGCCGGAATAGTGAAAACAATGAAAACACCAAAACGTGTCATAACAGTTTGGGCTGAGAAGCGGGGCCCATTGGTTGAGGGGCACTGTGAATATTCGTTCGGTGCCAAAGCGAGTAATAAATATGGGGGATACACTATGACAGCTGCAGGTGAAGTTATCCAAATGGCGGTCTGCTCGGTTAATGCTAATGGTAAACCTGTGGGCGCGGTCGCGATAAATATTGTAGTAGATGGGGAAGAACGGGGGGTTGGAGTCACTAAAATCTCTGGAGATAGTTCGACGATTGTTTCGTTCGCCGGTAATGATCGAATTAGACTTTCCCAAGGTAGTGTTATTAACTTTGTTACGAAAATCGGTGACTCAGAGAGTTCTTCCACTATTGTCTCATTGTTAATTGAACTTATTGTGTAAATACTAATATATTGAAATAAATTTGTAAAAATTTAAATATGAACGAATCAACGCTTCCAATTGTCAATACCACTCCATCAACACTGTGTACAATTAACGAAAGAAGTTCAGATTTTAGGTTGAATAATATCGTCGCTATGCAGGATATTTTAGTTAGAGAATATACAAATAGAAAAAGAAACGCTAAAAAATATAGGCGCGCGGTGAACATGGCTGAAGTATCTAGCACGGCTCTGGCGAGTGTTTCTGTGTTGTGTGGGGCGGGGACAGCTGCAACTATATCCACCATTATAACGGTTCCCGTAGCGGGGATTTTATGTGCGGTGTCGGCCGTTTCTGGGTTGTTGTGTATGGTAATTAGGGCGTCGGGTGGAAAACTCGAGAAAAAATGTAGAAAACATGATAGAATATCCGTTCTCGCCAGGTCTAAGAAAAATAGCATCGACGTTATGGTGTCCAAAGCGTTGGCCGATAAGAAAATATCAAATTTAGAGTTTGAATCCGTGGTGGAAGAAATGCGGAGATATGAAAAATTAAAAAATGATATAAGAATCAAGGCACGCGCCACCATGCCCAAGATTGAGTGTACTGATTGGGATAAATTTAGGGAAAAACTTTGAGATAAAGTCGGAAGAAATGTTACAGCACCATTGTGATTTTTTAAAAAATAATTAATTTTCTTATATTGGTGCAGTAAACAAATTTACATACCTATGCAACATGTGTTTTTCACTGAGAATTACGCCGTAATCGCATAACAAATTCAGTCTAGGATTACACTGTACACACCGTCTGTGTAATTGATACACTCGGCTCTGTTTACCTCGGCTATCAATTTACGCATGGTTCATAACCCGTGTAATTGAAACATTGTCGTAAATCGATAATTGTACAACACTAGGTAGTGTTTATCATAACAGCCTTCGTGGTCGTGTGGTTAAGGCGATAATCTATAGAGACGAGGGTCGTGGGTTCGCGCCGCGGTTGGAGCTAACATTTTTATTTATTTATTTTTATCCCTACAAATGTGGTCGCTATGGTAAACAACTGCATGACAACGGCGTTCGGAGTCCGACCGCTGTTGTCATGGTAAACAACTGCATGACAACTGCGTTCGGACTCCGACCGCTCGAGGTTGATGATAATTTAATTTCAGATAGCCCGTTTACATACCTTCGATAAGAAAAATACACTCGGCTATAAATTAATTAGTAGTTTTTTTTTTTCAATAATAATTTTTCAATATCTTTATAAGCGATATCGTAAAAATGTACATTCGTAAACGAATCGTTGGGTTTTAATAGTTTTATATAATACGCCTTAGTTTCATATCCGATACGCATTATCTGTCTTAATGTTCGTATTTGCCTCTTGTATAGTTGACATAATTGCCGGTATAATATTGGAAATGTAACGTTTTTATCGGAGCGTAATAAATTACGCTGGTATTTCATATATTCGATATCGCCTAGTGTTCTCATTTTATAGAATTTATATACAGGATTATAACCCCCGTATTCTTCGTAAACTTCTTCAACACAGTCATTAAAAATTTGCAATTCAAATTGTATTGAATTATCCATTTTCTCTTTTATATTGGTACTCGTTTTTTCTGTTCAATTGGACGTGAAAAAAAAACATGATGTATTTATGACACCAATATATACTTTCAAAAGTCAATTACCAATATAATTGGGACTCCCTCTTCTCAAAATTATTTTCTCCAAAAATTCATAAATTTGCTGTCGGGAGACCCAATTTTCCTCGTTAACCAATTTTTTGATTTTCGGGAGTGGTGGGGGTATTATAGAGGGTTATAAATGATACCACGGTAGGTGGTATCATTTTGACTCCCTTACTACTACTTAAGTTTCCATGCTGATATCAGGGGCGATAACCGTGTTTCCTTAAAATGTTTACGGACATTACTATTTATGCTCTGTATTTATTTTTTGGTATGCAATGATTATACTTTATAATCTGTCTAAAATATTTGTTCAGGTGACGCATTTGATTAGTATAAATAATTAAAAAATAGCATGCCTCATTTGCATATCAGAATAGCCTGATACTACTCTAGTCACTATCAGTAAAATAAATATTACTAAATGATTATATCTGCATAGCGGTCACTCGTAAACAGGTGGAATAGTGACACAATTATACAATTATTTAATTCCTATAAAGAACTTTTTGTGCGCACTGAGTGGGCATGTACCTTTAATTGTTTGCATCAGATCTATCTATGTCTTTCTGTAGCACGGTGGGTCTGGCATATCCGTGGAATAAAACAATCACCAGAGATGGTAATTAGACAGCAAGACCCTCAATGGCAGATGTCAGCTCTACCTTGTCATGACATATTAACACCCACAAGCGACCAGGCGAAATATCAAAGTAGAGCACAGTCGATGGCGCGCCATCGCAATATACCCACTTTTCCCAAATGCTAAACCGAAAGGGGGCGGGGGGATGTAGAGCGGGGAAATAATCCATGACCGGAGGTCTAATCAAAAATTGAAATTCACTTTGAGCATCTACATACCATAAGGAAGGCACACACCAAGTTTCAAGTCCATACCTATTACGGTTAAATTCGTTTACTTCTTAAAAAGCAAATTTTGGAAATTCGAAGTCGAAAAGGGGGAGATAATCCATAACCGGGGGTTGAATCAAAAATCTAAATTCACTTTATACATCTACACACCATAAGGAAGGCACACACCAAGTCCATATCTACTACGGTGAAAATGTTCTACTTCTTACAAGAAACGTGACGGACGGACGTATGGACGTACGTACGGACAGACGGACGGACACCTGTGACGAAAACAATATACCTATTTTTGTCTTACAAAAAGTGTGTATAATTAAAGACATTTAGGAATGGTACCACATCCAGCATATTAGATAGTCAAGTCACAAACTATTACAACTTCTTCCAGACATTTACTTGAAAAATCAAGCAGTACAACAAAACAGCGCACCAACACGGGTTGTAATAACCACCGCTCTCATCCGTTTCAACATATGCCGTAACTAGCCCTGCGACGTACATGGAGCAGTGTGGTGATATTTTACGTACACATAACTTTATATCGACGCTATACCAAACACACTGCAACAAAACAGATCAGAGCATATCTCATAGTACGACTATTGTCTGTGTGTGAATAGGAACCTTCTCCAGGCAATCCGCCGCCGAGTCAATTAATCGCGCATAACAACTGAATATCTACTGGAAATGGGAGTCAATGAAATAACCAATACGCGAACAGTTTAAAATTAAGCGAAAGAGACAGTATTAAAGATTAATAAGTAAACTGAAGTACGACTATAATAGCATCAAACTAAACAATGTAAAAGGGCGTAATTGTATTATGTCAAAATAATAAAAATATATTTCTCTTGTTTTGGTTTTCAGTTTGAAATTTGATATTTAAGCTTTATATTTCAAGACTGTGACGGCTCTCGGGACTTGAAATAATTTACGACATCAATAATTCCAGCACAAAAATATTTACACAATTCCCTAACATTTGATTGGCCCATAGCAAGTCTCTGTCCAAAATTTATATCCCAGTAAACTCACACGCCGAACCACTTTCCGTAACCGTTAGGCGCAGTTAAAATAATTCTTAAGAAAACGGAAAATAAACACATTTACTTGATGAATTTATTTCAAATGCTTGAATTATAAGGAATTAATGGCATTTTTGTTGAATTTATCGGGGATATAAACTTGGAAAAGTCACGGGAATACTGGACAAAGGCCAATTCCGGCCTTCGTCCAGTATTCCCGCGACTTTTCCAAGTTTATACCCCGATAAATTCCACAAAAAGGCCATTCATTCATATAATAGTGCCCGCTAGGTTAAAATGGGTTTGAAAAGACGATATAGTTAATCTCATACATACATTAAAATAAGACACTGTAATTTTAAACTTGTACAACAGACAATGATTTGTCCAAAAACAGCACACACTATATTGTGGGCACCCAGCTTCGAACATGGGCCATAACTCAGTTTAACCAGTTGATTGCAAGTTGAACAATATTGTACCTTGACTGAGAGTTCTGATTGTCTGAGCACACATGGTGATCAGGATCTACCCTCGCCATACATGTCCTAAGGCCCATTATCTCCGTCGGTGACCCAAATTGACCATTGACAGTATATCTAAAAACAAATCACATAATTCTTCATTAATTCTACAAAAGTCGGCGCCACGAAAAATCAACGTGGGTGCTAGAATTATTAAAGGTAAAACCCATATACTCGTATTCGAACTAATTACAAGCACCGCGGGGCTATTGCTATTACGCAACATATTATCTAATTAAGTGTGTATACATGTTTATGAACTTAGATACAAATCAACTTATATAAATTGGTATTCTCATTTATCATTATGAAAGATCTATATAGAATATGTTTATTTATTTTGTTTAATTTAATGTATCAAACACTGATTACATGCCCGAGAAAACGTACATTTATATCGCGATGGCGACCAATGAAGATAAGATTCAAATTTCTGTGCTCATCCTTTGTTCACCAAGATATTATAGGAATTGGGTTAGCGTTAGGGTTCAGTATTCCCGCGACTTTTCCAAGTTTATACCCCGATAAATTCCACAAAAAGGCCATTCATTCCTTATAATTCCAGCATTTGAAATAAATTCATCAAGAAAATGTGTTTATTTTCCGTTTTCTTAAGAATTTTTTTAACTGCGCCTCACGGTTACGGAAAGCAGTTCGGCGTGGGGGTTTACTGGGATATAAATTTTGGACTGAAGCTTGCTACGGGCCAATCAAATGTTAGGGAATTGTGTAAATATTTTTGTGCTGGAATTATAGTATTCGAGGATCTTACATGAGTGATGATTTAATTTGTTATTTATTAACCGACTTTACTGATTTCATAACAAACGAGGGTATGTCGAGTTTCTAATGAAATCAGTCAACAAGTTTAATAAATATCATATTAACAAAACAATGTTAGATTATATTGATTACATAAGTATAACATCATGCACTGAAACTGTACTGATCGTCTAATTTAATTGCAGCTGATCATTTTTACCATATTCTTCGCTATTTATCAGAAAACCCTAGTACACATCTTCACTCCACCCATGTTCTACTATGTTCTTTCGCGTGGGAGATTTGTAATATAAATGAAATTATTTGCTAACTTCGAGATATTTTAAGTAAAACTCACATCGCTTAGAGCTTAGAGCTAACACATTCATTCACAATCTTTACATTATTCACCGGAATATCGTGATAACATTTCATTAAAATTTTCCCAAATGTCATGTAAATACCCCAATATCAGTAAGTCGCTATGCTTTACAGACAGAACATCAATTCTGATTATTAATTGCCAATGAATGATTACCTCATGGCTGATCGTATAGATAGTTTTGTCGTGTACGGACGCATGTAGCCTCGCGGGTATCTATGGTGGCTCGATAGGGACAATTCGTCTCTTCGTTCCGTAGCTGCGTAGAGACGAACATTAAGTTCCTGAAAGTTCGATCCTTCCATTCTACATCGTTTCTTGGTCATAAGAGTGTCGTTTCTACGTCGCGTTAGTGTTATGACTTCATTCCTTCGTTTCAACGCCGCGTAGTTTCCAAACGAATATTAAGAACTTTAAATGTCGTTCTTTGGTTCTAAACCGTAGAGAGGAAAACAAAATTAATTTCGTTCTTTTAATTTCTACGCCGTGTAGACACGCGTGGGCCACCTTAGTCGTCACGGGGGCGTGATATCTAAAAGTACTCGCTAAAAGTGCTCGCAGGTCATGGTGGTCAATTAATTTACGAGATTGAAATCATGACGCAGGCATGGCTGGAACAATTAACAGCCCCCGTAAACAGTTGTGTATCGTGGATATATTGACAATAAAATGTCCTTGCGGTTCCACATAATTTGACATAATCTTTGAATTCTTGCCGACATGGAATACTGACTTACGGTATCCAGTTTGAGGATTAACGTGGACATCCAGGAACCGTGATTAACCTTAGTTTCACTATTGTGATATTTACTACATAACATGTAAATGATGGAATTTGAACCTTTGTTATATAAGTGTCATTTGTTTTACTGTATATTTTTATGATTTTAACCTGTGTTTTACTGTTGTGATATTAACTTCGTAACTAGGATGATAATAACTGTTGTTTTACTGTTGTGATATTAACTTCGTAACTAGGATGATATTAACCGGTGTTTTACTGTTGTGATATTAACTTCATAATTAGGATGATATTAACCGGTGTTTTACTGTGGTGATATTAACTTCGTAACTAGGATGATAATAACTGTTGTTTTACTGTTGTGATATTAACTTCGTAACTAGGATGATATTAACCGTTGTTTTACTGTTATTATATTAACTTGATAACTGTGATGAGATTAACGTTTGTGATAGTTTTACACGTTCTGCTATCATGGATTGGCTACAGCACAGAGCGACCACTGAAACGTAAGTGACGTAATTGCAGAGCCAGGTCACAGACCGGGTGGGTATCCAGCTACAGCAGCGGTTGTTCAATGCTCTTGCTCTCTAATCATGCCGATATTTGTCTTTCTGTTTTTACCAAAGCACTTGAATATTGTGCTTGAAATCAAGCAGCTTGATTGGCTGAGTCTGAGCTGTGCTACAAGCTCAGACTCAGCCAATCAACTGCTTGATTGCGAGTTGAGATTGCCAATATATGTTCATAAGGTTTGACATCTGGGCAAGATTAACGCAGGCGATTGCGTAGCTAGCGATGCAAGAGAGTAGTAAAAACGTAATTATGTAATTAATGATTTGTAGAGTATTTTTTTTTGCAACAGAGCTGTATCTGTGAGTGACCTGCAGCACTTGGGATTGGTAAACCAATGTTTATAGTAGTAATTTTCCCAAGTTTATCCTGTCGTCTTATTGATGCCAACATTCCATGCCGTATTTGCATAAATAGTAACTGATTGTTTTATCTAAAACACATTAATTAGACGCCCATTTATGGATAGGTACGTTGTGTTATGAAATTTGTTCCCAAATACCATTATACCAAGTTCAAGATGTAGACCTTCATGGACAATTTATAATTAGTATTACATGCTACCTAGTGATTTACCGTGATTCAGGAGGAATTTATTTCGTTGAAGGAAATATTTCCTCCTAGACGTTCGTGAGACGTAATTGACGTCCAGTTTTGACGTGATTTCCGGCGAAGAAACATTCATACGCTAACGTCAAACTTGTCAATTTTGACAACCTTATAAGCTGGTATCAGAGCAAATTTCACATTTTTCGGGGAGTATGTAATATACAATTTATTCCACTATCATTTTGAAATACCGGATTTATTTCTCTTGACATCTGTAAATCCGACAATCCGCAATCGTTTCTTTATCGGATTTCCAGATGACTCTGGAAATAAATCCGGTATTTGAACATTGAATAAACTATATATATATTATCTGTACTTATTACAGGCGTGTTTAGAAGTTATTACTCGAAACCGTTCGCAACTACTATATATTACGCTTAAGGCCATTGTGCAGAAATAATAGTAAACTTATTTGGCATATAGTATGTAAGGCCCATTTTGTCAGTTGTTAACTAATTAATGGTGTATGTTTCAGCCAACCGCCCTACCCACCCCTACTACAGGCGCGGTGTGGGGCTCGGATTCACGGACGATACGGTCGAGTTGTTTCTGCTGACTGACCAGTCAGTATTTGAATTGTAAGTATACATGTGTGTAACTCGGTGGAACCTCTCTAACCGGACACCTTGAAAACACCTGTTATCTTAGTGTTGATGAGTTTCTTCGCCATTTATCTCAGGTGATAATGTATGTTCGTGATCGCACAGCACACAACTATGGTTCAGAATGATCAAATGCCTGATTTACAGTGAAACCTCTATAAGCCGGACACCTTGGGGACCTCCCATGATGTCCGGTGTAGAGAGGTTTCACTGTATGTGTTACGGTCCATTTTGTTAACTTTGTGTCCATTTGCAGGAACATTCGTCAGTTTATGATGTATGCTATTTTTGTTACATGCACGTATTCGATAGTATGTTGTATTGCTCCATGAGCCATTTGGCTTTAAAAGTGCTTTCAATAAACATAAAAAAATATAATATACCGTCGTATTCCTCACTGTTGCATATCTGCCACACTAGTTAAAATTAATATTTACAACTTGAAACTTTGTATATTTTACGAAGATTATAAACACGCACGAGGATACTTATATAAGCGTTTTCGTTGGCCCAGATGGAGGCTCATGCGTGGTTGTCCATGTGGGAGGAAACTAGAGTGTCTCGAGAAAATTACATATCTGATCTGGTGACAAACATTGTTAGTCAAAACTTGAAAAACCGGACACTTTTCTACTCGTGCATAGATGTTGTGAGATCCAAACATGCACGCATGTATACGGTTTTTTTCTCATAATTAAATAATAAACCGTTCGTATTGTTTACAGTGGCAATATCGGGTCAAAAATAAGTACCGATTAATATAGTATTGTTTAATTGTTATGAATTTTAATCATCGAGGCATGGTGAAATCCGTTTCGAATGGCGGCCATTTCGAATTTAAATATGACATCTCGCCCAAGTTGTATTGTTGCAATTTTCAACATTGTACATACACCACAATCACATGTATATGAGTATAGTTCGTATTAAGTGACGGAATAACATCATTTTACATGGCGGCCATTTTGAAATACGCCATTTGTAAATAGGAAGGAAACATTGTCTTCTCATCTATTTCATGCTTGCCACCGAAAGTGCACTACTTTTGCACTTATCTATCCCACTAACATAAAACATTGAGTAATAATTATATCGGTATCACTGACACACACTCGATTGTTCCAGTTTCAACACGAGCGTTGTCGCCGGAAGTACGACGGCGGAAGTGAATGCTGCCGTCGGTGTTTACATGACGGCGTTAACACGAGATGTAAGGTTCGAGCATTGGTTCATAAACAATTAATGTCGTGTACGGCAATTGTAGGGAATGTTCCATTCCAACGCTAATGCTTGAACTACGATGTAAGTCGAGTATTGGTTCATAAACATTTGAGGTAATTTACGGCAATTGTAGGGAAATCTCCATGCCAAGGATTGTTTGATTGATAAACATGTACAGTGGAACCTCTCTAAACCAACAACCTTGCGACATCGACGTGTTAAATTATGACCGATTTCAGTGTGAAATATCGCGGATGTTGATCAGTGTTCATGATGACAAATACACACAGGCACGTGCTTCAGTGCTCTTACATCGGAATTACAGTGGAATAATTCCAGCACAAAAATATTTACACAATTCCCTAACATTTGATTGGCCCGTAGCAAGTCTCTGTCCAAAATGTATATCCCAGTAAACTCCCACGCCGAACTACTTTCCGTAACCGTGAGGCGCAGTTAAAATAATTCTTAAGAAAACGGAAAATAAACACATTTATTTCAAATGCTGGAATTATAAGGAATGAATGTCATTTTTGTTGAATTTATCGGGGATATAAACTTGGAAAAGTCGCGGGAATACTGGACGAAGGCGAAGGCCTTGTCCAGTATTCCCGCGACTTTTCCAAGTTTATACCCCGATACATTCCACAAAAAGGCCATTCATTCCTATAACCTCTCTAAACCGGATACCCTAGGACTCCCAGGGTGTCCGGTTTAGAGAGGTTCCACTGATTAAAACATCATAATGAACTACATGTAATTTATATTCAAATATAATGAATATACCACGACTGTGAAGCCGGTTTGATGGAATAATATATTATAGCATGTACATGATGCAGTGGACGTATTTTGCTGATAGTAAATTTTGAACAATACTTGTCTTACGCCGAGGTCGTCATGATGTTCTGTATAAATGTGTAGGAGGTTCTTCTTAACAACTTATATAGACACTAACCGGGGTAGCGGGAGTATGCTAGAATATTACCAGAATTCTCTCTCTGTAACGCAGGCCGACTGCGTTACAGACAGATAATTCGGGTTAGCTAGAACACTGGTAGACCGCGTCACGAATGTACCAGAAAAATTGAGACATACCTTGTGATTTTTAAACATGTACCTAAGAAGATGTGCAGTTTGTTTATGAAAACTAATTACAGCTGTCAGGGCTCCAGATAAGGAATTAGTAATTGAGTATTTTCACTCCATCATTTCTGAAGCAATTAGGTATTTCAAAATTTTAATAGTGTAAAATAGAATCACACTACTGTTTACACATACGCAGACAGCACTTATTGCATAGTTGGCTTCTAAATGAAAACACATCTTGTATTTCATTAGAATTGTCTCCTTGGAGACAATTCTAATGAAATACCAAGATGCATTTTCATGGAAAAATAAGAAAATATGCTATATTTGTGGTCTGTTTATTGTTTTCTGTAGCATGATAAAGATACCACACATTTTTCAATGCTTTTTGATACTAACTACTTCTGATTTCAATTGGGTTTTTGACAATTTTAATTGGGTATTTACGCAAACACGCACCTTATCTGGAGCTCTGAGATGTTATGATAATTTTCCATAAATGATGTCGAATGCGGAATAGTGTTCCTCAATTCTATTCAGTAGTTACTGTACAATTTCCATCAACTTTCGACGCCATTTATACAAAATATCACAGTTTATGTAAATATGTTTCATGAAATATCGCACGTCCTCTAAGATACAATCTCACACGCCTTATCTCAATGTTTCACACTGTTTCAGGTAGATGCCATATTTCTTCACCTGGACGACTATGCTGGAGTACAACTGAGGATATACCTGCTCAACTATCAAATAGCCGTGGTAAATATACAGTGGAACCTCTCTAAACCGGACACCAAGAACACATCTGTCATCTAGATTTTATGGGGTTCTTGGCCATTTATCTCAGGTGACAATGCCTGTTCATGATCACATAGCACACACTCATGGCTCAGAATGGTCAGGTCATGTTCCTGATTTACAGCGAAACCTCTCTAAACCGACCAGGGTGTCAGGTCTAGAGAGGTTCCACTCACAGGTGGAAGACTCGGACCTATGACACCAAAAAAATGCCTATTAAAAAAATCCCATTACCCCACCCACTTGGTCTCGTACATTACCATCTTCTATTTATAGAAGATGGTAATGTACGAGACCAAGTGGGTGGGGTAATGGGATATTTTTAGGAATTGTTTTTGGTGTCATAGGTTCGAGTCTTCCACCTGTGGTTCCACTGTATGTACGAGGGACCTTCAAATGTATCCAATATACGGAGGCTGTAACTATTGCTTGTTCATGCATACACCATTCATGTTTCGACACATATATCTGCAATACACTGTACTTACATATTTTCAATTTAAACACTTTACACAGCACCATTATAGGAATGAATGGCCTTTTTGTGGAATTTATCGGGGTATAAACTTGGAAAAGTCGCGGGAATACTGGACGAAGGCCGGAAGGCCTCGTCCAGTATTCCCGCGACTTTTCCAAGTTTATATCCCGATAAATTCCACAAAAAGGCCATTCATTCCTTATAATTCCAGCATTTGAAATAAATTCATCAAGAAAATGTGTTTATTTTCCGTTTTCTTAAGAATTATTTTAACTGCGCCTGACGGTTACGGAAAGTAGTTCGGCATGGGCGTTTACTGGGATATAAATTTTGGACAGAGACTTGCTACGGACCAATCAAATGTTAGGGAATTGTGGAAATATTTTTGTGCTGGAATTATGATGAAATGCACGTTTTTATTTTTTTTATAGTATTTTCAAACAACCATGATATGCCCCTTTAAAAGTGTAAATAAATATGTGTCATGTCCACATACAGTCCTTATATTACGAGTATAGACATAAGTAGGTGGCGCAATCTGAGTATAATTACTGGGTGTAATCTACAACTTACAGCAACACACATATATCTACTGGGTATGGAAGGTGTCCGAGCCAATCCCCACCCTTAAATATAAGCCGAAACGAATGTTACATGAACAAATGTAACTTCCGGATGGTCAAACGAATTCGAAATACATGTACTTGCAACTTAACTGTGCTAATAATATAATACAGGTATATATGTGCGATATATGTAAAATTCAGCATTGGAATACATGTATATATAATGACTGTTTACCTGACCAGACAAGTGTGGAATAAAAGCAAACGTTTATACAGTTTTAAGTCTGTAACTGGATAATTTGGGCTTAACTGGTTTTGCGACCAGTGTAGATCCTGGTCAGACTGTGCGGATGCACAGGCTGATCTGGATCTACACTGCACTGTTCGCTATTCAATCAATAAAACATCTGTCATGCTTTTACTAAGCAATATAGATCGTTATCATGCTATATGAGTGTGTTATTTGATCAGGAGCTACACTGATCACAAATCCCATAAGCCCCATTTCTCCAGTCACACCACAGATATTAGATTCGGGCTAGGAATCGCAATTCGTCTAAATCATATGACACACTACACAACATGTATATACAGTGGAACCTCACTAAACCGAACACAAGAAAACATCTTATTTTTGATGAGTGTCTTGGCCATGTATCTAAAGTGATAATGTCTGTTCATGATCGCATAGCATACATGTATGACTCAGAGTGGTCAAATGCATGATTTATAGTGAAACCTCTCTAAACCGGACACCCTGTGGACCTGTCCGGTTTAGGTCCACAGGGTGACCGGTTTAGCGAGGTTTCACTGTATCAGCGCATGATCCGTGGCGTGTTTCAGCGAGAGAGTCATGCCCCATGGATCAGCTCCCCCAACCTAGTCAATGGCGATCTAGACGGGCCACAGGCGCTGGCGGACTTCGCCGATTTCATCGCCGTGTTGGTGAACGATATGGGTTTCCCTGTCCCCGACCACACCATGGCGCTCACTAGGTAACTAGATTGATCAGGCACCTACATGTGCATTAACCCTTTCACCATTAAGCAACTGGAATGGATGTGATGTTATCGACCAATCTAATCATCATCACAATATTGTTTTCAGGTTAGTACATTTATGAAAAGGGGGTGTTTTTGTTCTAAAAAATATGAGAATACTTGCAAAATGTGCATATCCTGATGAGACTCATCTGGATCTACAATTTTTGCCAATACCACTATACAGGCCTGTGGTGTTGAAAGGGTTAACAAAATACACACTAAATTGTGACATTGACCCTTTTACCCCTAAACTATCCAACATTGACATTTCCATACTAATATTTGGTCTATTTTAATGATGAGAAAAAGTATGGTCAATTAATCAATACTGATGTCACAGTACGTAACTCACTTTGGGTAGTACGGTAAACCAGAGGTCACAGGTTCAAGTCCGAATCACCTGTCCGGTACGCATCTTTCTCGCCCTGTGACACTGACAACCGCTGCAGATTCTGATGTGAGCCGGCTCATAGAGAATAGTAGGTTAGTGCCGTGAATGGGAAAAAATATCTGGCAAGGCTCTGGAAACGGGATGGGCGAGGCTCTGCCGAGCACATCCCGTTTCCGTGCCGCGCCAGATATTTGTTCCCATTCACGGCACTAACCTACTATTCTATTTATCCCGTCAACACCTACAAATGGCTGTAAAATGCAAAAATTGTATTGACTGGATATCAAAAATGTTTCATGGCACCGTGTTTCACGGCACATACGCACCGTATTGACGGGATAAATCTGGATCTACTATGGTTGCCAATTTTTGTTTTATGGTCTCTAAGGTTGAACTTGTTAATGACAGGCCAAATATTTGTGGAAATTAAAAGAAACAAACGATTTGATTGCAGATACATCTTGATTTATAATTTATATTTTATAAACATTGTGTAAAAATAGACACTGGAACAATTATAAAAACGTAATATACAATTGAGGTATTTCACCTTTTTTTCCGCATCTGCTAAATACTGTACAATTATTTTTTCGACACGCGACATAAACTACCGTATTTATTCTTATAAACGCCCACGTGTCTATGCAATTCGTGGGTATCAAAACGTGGAAAATAGGATAAAAATGTGTTATTATCACATACAAAAGCCATTTAAAACAATGTTTTAAATGGATTTTGTATGTGAAAATAACATGTTTAGAATGCAGATATGGGAGGGGGCTACTATTAGAGATGGGGCTACTATTATAATAAATACGGTACTCATAGCAGCGACTTCGATGCAATGTAAATCAGGGCATACTAATACCGTGAATACAAAACCTTCATAGCTGTCGTAATGATAGACGGACCCACCGACCACACATGATCGGTGAAAAGATAACTATCGTTTTGATACTTTTTACATCGGGTTGGTTTGTTTTTATTTCAGATATACGTTGATAAACACACCACAATCAGCCAAATGTAAGTATATGTTCATTTGTTTTGCGATTATTTTATTACCGGTGACATTCAATGCATACATGGGCATTCACAGTTTAATAGTGCAGTGTGTAAAATAAATCGACTGCTTCAAGTTATGATGATATGCTTACGCAATAACTATTATCTAACATTTATGTTGATTTAATATTATTATATTTATTAAACTGGTTGGCTGATTTCATAAGAAACTCGCCATAGCCTCTTTTTATGAAATCAGTAAACTCGTTTAATAAATATCATATTAAATCATTACTCATGTAAGATCATGTATATGTACATGTTAATGTATGTTCATGATTACAATTAACACAGACATGCCTTCAGGTGTTCACATGTATGACTTACAAAGTAACATCTCTAAACCGGATACGCGGGGAACCTCACAGAGTGTCCGGTTTAGAGAGGTTCCACATTTCCATTGACTTGCAGACATTTATCAGAACACGATTTGTGACCCCGGTCAGATGTCTACATCCATTGTCCAAATCGACGGCACGTATACAGTGCAGCTGATGGCACAGACCATAGCACGATCGTAAGTACTTGTACATGTTTATGTTTGAAGTATATGGATACAATACTTGTTATTGAAAAAAAACCTGATTTTTTCGTTTATTTCCCCATAAAATTATATGTTGTTACCACTCATTTGAACCGTCTCGTTGAGACGGTTCAAATGAGTGGTAACAACATATACTTTCGAACAGGAATAGAGAAAATGGCGAACAAAAAAGTATATTTTGCTTATTTCCCCATAAAAGAATATGTCGTTAACACTCATTTGAACCGTCTCGTGGAGACGGTTCATATGAGTGGTAACAGTATATACTTTTGAACAGAAATATAGAAACTGGCTAAAAAAAACTATCCAAATTTCATACCACTGTAATGGTATCCAGCATATAATGGGTTAATATGCATAATGTACTAACAATCGACGACATGATAGGCATACATTACCATGCCGGCCTAGCTACAATAATTCGCCTCCGATATGTTATCTACGGCTACAATTTGACCCATTCAAAAAATGTGAGTAACCGAAGTGCATACCCAAACCTGGTGCATGTATGTCAAATTTAGTAAACTGTATATTTTATACCTTTAAACAAATAATCTTTGATGCAGAACTAGTAAATTACCAAAAATAATAGAACAGGGAAATCATTTTCACATGGAAGCCATCTTTTCTCTAGTTGTTGTTCAACATTCAACAGAACAAATGAAGCTTTCAAATTTACAAGATATACATGTAAATGTCAGACACATTGACACGGTAAAATAACCAATTTCTGCATGTGTATGTTCTTTATTAATAATGTATTGATACAGCTTGGACAGTTTTATATCGCTAACATATCAAACACGCCGGATAACTGATTGCAAAAATCACTCTTCCATGCGTTACATTAAAGAGATGGGATTAAATTGCTTCCCTCGCGAGAGGTATGGATCGGGGTAGCAATTTTGTTTCTAATGCCGGCCGAATGGGCCATCTCTAAAATAAATGTAAATGCTTGGATTTAACGA
The DNA here is from genome assembly GCA_029237695.1 of Conchocele bisecta. NCBI lineage: Eukaryota > Metazoa > Mollusca > Bivalvia > Lucinida > Thyasiridae > Conchocele > Conchocele bisecta. The sequence goes on along the minus strand of CM055274.1, from coordinate 1,527,283 downwards.
CGGCACTGGCTCGATGACCTTGTATGTCGTGGAGAAGTGGAGAAATGAAGGAGGTGGATACAGAGGATGGGGGCGGGGTGGGGGAGGGGCTAGCTCTTATTAGAATAGTCCCCTCCGGTTTTTGAACGTGCCCCGACTCTCCTTCAAGACCCATCCGAAAGGACAAGTAGAGCAGGGAATACGAAGTATCTCAGAAGTACTGGGTTATGTCTTACATTGTTCTTGGTTCTTATTGCTTGAGCGATTGCATATACAACAGCATGGTGTTTAACAGTAAGATCTCTAAATATTCGGACCTGATTTGCTCCGAGAAACACATATATACGTACAGTGAAACCTCTCTCAATTGTATACCCTGTAAATCATTGTGTTGGTAATATTGATGGGTTTCTTTGTCACCTTGTTCGATCTGTTGGTGATCGCAAATCATAAACACACACGTGTCTTTGGGTGGTCATATGCCCGATTTACAGTGGAACCCCTCTAAACCGGACATCCAGGGGACCTCCCAGGGTGTCCGGTTTAGAGAGGTTCCACTGTATATGATTCCCAACAGCGACATACGGTGCCAATGTTGGGGGCTGGTATGGTTATATTGGTTTATAATACTATAGAGAATAGTAGTTTAGTGTCGTGAATGGGAAAACATATCTGGCAAGGCTCAGGAAACGGGATGGGCGAGGCTCTGCCGAGCACATCCCGTTTCCGTGCCGCGCCAGATATTTTTTTCCATTCACGGCACTAACCTACTATTCTATTTATCCCGTCAACACCTACAAATGGCTGTAAAATGCAAAAATTGTATTGACTGGATATCAAAAATGTTTCACGGCACCGTGTTTCACGGCACATGCGCACTGTGTTGACGGGATAAAGCAATGTATTTGGATCATAGATGTGGATAACTGTTCTAAGTTCTAAGTCGCAGCACATATTGAACGTTATTGCTGGTTGAACGTTTTAAAAATACGGGACTTACGCCATAAACATAGTTAAAACAACTTAGCTTGGTCGCCTTTTCAGTATGATAAATGTTTTGTTTTCTTTTTTTGGTGCTAACTTTATGTTATTGCAAATGATTCCGTAGTCTAAGGATGCGACGATTAACCGCCATACTGGATTATTTACGATTCGTAACTCCATGGTTCGGAGCACAAATACAATCTTGCGGTTTTCCAAAACTATATGTTTAACTCGTTGTTGTTGTTGATGATGCTGCTGCTGTGAAATCCCCGCGCTTATTTTTCGCGAAACGCTTACCACTCTAGATTAATTATTAGTCTGTGTGTCATCCAGAAACACACACTCCGAAGAATTTCAGGGCATTCAGTCCTTTGATTTATCACGCTCCCATACCCGTACCATCTCCGATTTCCTAATAACCCGGTCGACAGACTTGAGGGTACAGGTGACGTGGGATAAAAGACGGATGTCGAATGAACGAGGAGCAAAGAAATAGTATGACCCTGAGATGGGCAAGAGTAATTAATGTCCTAACTATAGTCGAACCTCTCTACATTGTAAACCAAACACAGAGACAAGTTATCTAGTTGTGCTTAATTTTGATATATTTCGTTTTCAATTATCTCCGATGATAGTGTCTGTTCATGATCGCAAAGCACCCACGTGTGTCTTGAAGCAGTTATATACATGTTTCACAATGAAACCTATCTAAACCGGACACCCTCTCTAAACCGGACACGGAATACGATACATGTCCTAGCTGAGACTGGGAGCGTGGTGTGTAATGCACTGTGACTGTATTCACGTAGTCTGTGACGGAGATAAGCATGTACAGTGAAACCTCTCTAAACCGGACACCAAGGCAATTTATGTAATCTTATGTTTGATGGATTTCTTGATCATTTATCTCAGATGTTAATGTATGTTCATGACTGCAAAGCACGCCAATACATTTCAGAATGGTCATATGCCTGAATATGCATATACAATGGAACCTCTCTAAACCGGACACCCTGGGGAGGTCCCCAGTGTGTCCGGTTTAGAGAGGTTTCACTGTACAATGAAACCGCAAGTGCAATGTATTTTTCTGGTAGTCGTGTTCCGCGTTTATCACGGATCTCTATGTTTGTGTTGTGCGCTGGTCATGTGATTACCATGCCGTATTGCGTTGATCACTTTTGTACGTGGTTCATGTGTCTCCTTTGTGTATATTTTTCTCTATTTGTTTTGTAACGTTTTCCACTAATCTTAACTGCAAAAGCAAAATGCCTTACTATGCACTACAGACTGGGCGTCGGCATCGACGGTGACGTGGGTTGCCGGGATGCCGACCTGTACGTGATGGCCGACCAGTTCTCCAAACCAAAGGGCGGCCAGCGGGGCAATCCGTGGACGTTCTCGGACTGTTCCGTGACGGCTATCCGCAACTTTCAAAACTCGTAAGCAGTCTGTGTTTAGCGCGGGATGACTATTGTATGGAAGCGTCCTGGTGCCAATGCTAAACTATTTTTATCTCAACTCCTAATTAGGAGATATTATCTCCTAATTAGGACTTACTATCTCATAATTAGGACTTAGTATCTCCTAATTAGGACATAGCATCTACTAATTAGGAGTTAATATTTCCTAATTATGACTTAATATATGTGTAAATGCTAAAACATGTTTTATATCCTAAGTAGGAGATACTAACTCCTAATTAGGAGATAGTAAGTCCTAATTATGAGATACTAACTCCTAATTAGGAGATAAATAATAGTTTAGCATTGGCACCAGGACGCTTCCATACTAAGTAATTGTAAGTAATTGGCAATTATAATTGTCATTTACATGTTGCCTGTTATATTCTTGCATTCTTTTTCTAGCCACCTGGGGCCGTTTCACTACGACTAAAATGTTCGTATATGCGAATTTAGGATCGTCTGGAAATTTCAATTGAAGGATTTACATTTATTGAGCATACGCTGCATACTCAATAAATGTAAATCCAATAATCTTTTACAAGAAAGCATTGTTAATGTGAAATTTACTGACTATCATAATTGTGCACGAACATTTTAGTCGTACAATGTGTAGTGAAACCGCCCACAGGAACTGATTGTACACATGTTGGGTCACACTGGACACTTATTACATGTTAATTATTTAAAATAATCTCCTGTTCAAACAAGTTCGACAACACCATGTTAGCATGTATATTAGAAGTGGGGGTTTTAACATTTATTCTGAACCGAGAATATTACAACTAAATGCTTTTCGTATAAGTTATTGTTCACATATCTGATTGTTAATGAATTAAATGTGAGGGAGCACCAGCGACCGCAACATTTGTTCCTGCAAAGCCAAATATGCGAACAATATCTGATATATTTCAGTTAAGTGTACAATCTGAGTATTGATTTTCCATTTTCTGTCAAAAAGTTAATAATTCAATTTGGTAATAATATATATATTATTGACGTTAAACGTTGCAATATGTGAAATAAGTGGAGCACGATGCTGTTCAGCGATTGACTTAGAAAGTATGGCGAACTATAAATACAATGTATGTATAAGACGACACATACAGTGAATGCATCTGTATACAGATGCATTTGCGACATTCATATTATTATAATTCCAGAACAAACATATTTACACAATTCCGTAACATTTGATTGGTCCGTAGCAAGTCTCTGTCCAGAATTTATATCCCAGTAAACTCCATGCCGAACTACTTTTAGTAACCGTCAGGCGCAGTTAAAATAATTCTTAAGAAAACGGAAAATAAACACATTTTCCTGATGAATTTATTTCAAATGCTGGAATTATAAGGAATGAATGGCCTTTTTGTGGAATTTATCGGGGATATAAACTTGGAAAAGTAGCGGGAATACTGGACGAGGCCTTCCGGCCTTCGTCCAGTATTCCCGCGACTTTTCCAAGTTTATACCCCGATAAATTCCACAAAAAGGCCATTCATTCCTATACTGTTTAGTTAAGTAGATGACAGACATATTCAGCTGCTGTAAATTCCAGTTTGTTTCCTGAAAGCAACTGCCTGCAGATAAAGGACAGTCTGTTTGATATGTCGGCGTTTGTGGGCCAGCCGACAATGGGGGAGGTCTATAATGTCGACGAGCAATGCATCCTCATGTACGGACAGTCGTCGGTCAGCTGTGTAAGTTGTAGGTAGTGAATGGTTGAATATCTGTCAATATTGTGTCGGGTGGGATAAACTACATATATTATAGTTGGTATACTATGCGCAGTGTTGTATTTCATTTGGCATACACATATCTTGTTATAGAGAGCACATTTATGCGTGTTGTGATGAACATGTACGTTGACTTTTGCTTAAGCCTGCGCCAGGAGGCACTTGTGTCATTCACTTTGAACATACTGACACAGTCGGTGACACCAAAAATCAAGTGTATTTAGTTGAACGTGTGATGGAAATTGTATGATTCATCGATTATGCCATAACAAAAAGTACATAGGTTTTCAGATATCGCCGTGTCTGAAAAACCCTGCGCATCGAGCATTTTTTCGTCATGGAGAAATATAATTGTACCGTAAATTCGCCACATAATCAATACAAAATACTACCATGTAGAATATGTTAAATCCGATCATGTCTGGCGAAAGTCTTGTTATTTTTCACGTCAAAAGTGGTTATTGTAACTTTGTAGAACATATTATTTTTGTTTCAGATGTTCGTCTCTCCTGAGTTTTTGTAACTTAAACACAATCAGAGGCGAACATCTCAAACGAAAAAATAAAGAATGTTTACTATATACCTACCCATGAAATACATAGTTATACGATGTAAATAAAAGTCATATGTTCTCATCGATGAAATAAACATCTTCCGGTGAAAATACGACTACTTCCGCTATCTATATTCATAACGTGCACATGCAGTGCCGGACTGCAAATAGGCTGCAAATACACATACATTGTCGTATACAGTCTAAAAAACTGCTAATTTTCATGGAGCGGTATATAATAAATAGAATATTCATATTTTTGCAACGAATATGACATATATGTTCATCTCGTGGTGTGAAATGTCCATATGTCACTCGTGCCTAACGGCACTCGTGAAATATGGACATCTCACACCACTCGATGAAGATATATGTCATATTCGTTGCAAAACTATGAATATCCTCAATGTATTTAAAAAATGCACCTCCCGCTTCACATTCCACAAACCCCGTGTCTGAGAAACAAAGTACTTATTTGTTATGCCCTAAATATTATGTGATTGTTATCTAGGTCTTCAGTCTCAGTAGGTATACTTGTTTTCTATGATTTTACTTTAAATTATTTTTGTAACTCTTTACAACACGAGGTATTGAAACATTGGTACTGTGGTCCTTCCTGACAACTTATATTGACATTTCAGACTGGGAATTCGATTTGTTACGGTCTACAGTGTACGGACCCCAGTGTGCCGATGTCCTGCATACACACGGGTACCGGACACAATACGCATTGTAGCAACAACAAGGTGGGTAACAGGGGGCATACATCAATATGTAAAACTTATCTAGTCGATATATATGTAAAATGGGGGTTGTGGACCACCTCACTTCGTTCGGTCTTTGTCCAGAACTCCCTATTTTACATATATATATAAACCTTAACAGCTATGTGTTTTTTTCACTATTAAGGTAAATTAATCACATAGTATATTATAGTTCTATCATTCTTAATTTTCTACTTTCATCTAAGAAAGATTTAATTATTTTAATATATTTATGTTTTAAATTAACTATAACACCACCACATGAATAAACTATTTGATATTTAGCAGTTGTGCCACCACCGCAATTTAGGCATTCTCTTATTTTACTTTTATCCTTTTTATTTATATACTTGTGAAGTTTGCAGAAGTTTGATCTTCTTGTAGCATTGCCTTTACAGTGTCCGTATTTACCGACTCTAGGAAAGCAGCATATCTGTTTTACCATTTTATTTACATTTACTATCTTTATATTAAATATATTAAACAATAAAAAGTAATAATACAATAAAAAATAATGAGTACTAGTGATGTGAAATACATTTTAAACCTTCACCGCCATGGTATAATCGATGATGAGCAACTTAGAATAGATGCTATCATACCTGTATCTGCAAAACGTACATCCGTTGAAATTCATAAACAGAACTATGCTGATGTAATGAATGAACTTAAAGAGATAAAACACAGCCTTCTTACAACTTGTTGATAAACCAATATGTGGATATTTTCAGGCATATGCAATATCAGTTTAAAAATATAAAGATCCGCAAAAGCTATTGTCTGATAAGAAAGATATTATAAAAATCAAGTTATAAAAGAGGTTAAAGAGTTAAAAGGATTACAATTTCAACTTGGTCTTGTTGTTGATTTATACAAAGATGATACTGAGGAAACAAAACGAACAACAGGTGTATTCCACAGCAAACAATATACAATCTTGAATTCTGAAAAAATAAGTGAATTTTATAAACATAGTCATCACATATTCAAAAAAGTATTGAAAATTTCACAAACACAGCTACAGGCATAATGATTGATCATTGTATTACATTTTATTTGAATATTGCGAAACATGAATCATTAAAATGTTCTTATATTCCTCAACCCAAACAATTGGCAGTAAAGAAGGCGATAATCAATGTTAACAATAATGATGATACATGTCTGGTTCATGCAATAAATTCTGCGCGTAATCCTTCTTCAAAACATTAAGATCGTTTATCATCTTATCCAAAACCTACAATACTAACTAAAGGAATTGAATTTCCAGTTACAATTTCACAAATACCAAACGTAGAGAAACAAATTAATCTTGTAATCAATTTCTATGGAAATAAAATAACAAAGAAGACACTAATTAAGCATCTTTCCATATCATATATCAGAACAACCAAAAGAAATAAAAATAATTAATTTACTTTTAATATCTGATGTTGATGATAATTATAATGACGATGAAGATAACGATGACGAAGATGATGATAAAGATGATGAAGGAGAAATACAATATCACTACTGTTGGATTAAAAGCTTTAATAGATTACTCTATGATCAAAATACACATAAAACTAAAACTTACTTCTGTGAGCGTTGTCTTTATAGTTTTTCACGAGAAGATTTACTTATCCAGCATAATGAAGATTGTGAAGGTATTAAAAAAGTCCAACAAGAACCGAAATGCCAACCAAAAACCACATCAAACATAATAACTATCAAAATGCCAGTTCCTTACGTAATATATGTTGATTTTGAAAGTATAATTAAACCAAAAGCTGTAAAAGTATGTGATAAATCGGAAATAACAAATGAACATGAAGCTTGTTGATTTGGCTATCAAGTTGTTGGGTAACATGGAATGGCTGAAAACCAGTTATCTATAGAGGTGAAGATGTTGCTGAAGTGTTCTTAAATCATTTAAATTGTGAATGAGACAACATAAACAATATATTTTCACACCCAGAACCATTATACATGACAGAACAAAATAAGAAAGATTATGAAAATGCGACACACTGTTGGGTTTGTGAGGAAAACAATAATGAAATACTTTATGAAAATGTACTGTCATTTCATAGGTAAATATAGAGGTGTAGCACATAAATCCTGTAATCTAAACATAAAACCAATACAACTAAAATTCCTGAGGTATTCTACAACATAAACGATATGATAGTCATCTTATAATGCAAAAATACATAAAGCAAATGGTAATATTACTTGCTTCCAAACAATGCAGAAAAGTATATATCATTCAGTATAGGTCAACTTAAGTTTTTATACAGTTTTCAATTCATGTCATCTTCTTTGGAGAAATTAGTTGAAGCCACAGATAAAGCTGATTTAAAAATTACAAAACATGAGTTTAATGAAAAAACAAATATACTTGTACGTAAAGGTATTTACCCTTATGAATATGTTGACAGCTTTGAAAGAGTAGTTGACATTGAATTACAACCAATAGATACATTTTACAGTAGTCTTACAGATGAAAATATCAGTCACAAAGTCTATGTACAGGGTGGTTCAAAATATATGTCCCCACTTTAAATATACATAACTATAACATAACTAAGCAAGATAATCGTTCAAACTAAAGTTTATTACAACATAATATAGTGTAGCATTTTACTCATAATATATTCTAACTAATGACGTCACTACTTTTACGGTATGAAGTCACAATATTTAATGTATGATATTACTGGTATTTCAAAGAATTCACGAAAATTGGTCCAAAACTGTCTAATGTTGAAACGCGATCGATAGCATCGGAAAATATTACAGAAATGTTAGGACAGACTATTTGAATCATTAACCTTATTATAGGCGTGAATGGCCTTTTTGTGGAATTTATCGGGGGTATTTTTTTTGATTTTTTTTCGAAAATTGTAATTTTTTAAGGCCTCGTCCAGTATTACCGCGACCTTTCCAAGTTTATATCAACGATAAATTCCACAAAAAGGCCATTCATTCCTTATAATTCCAGTATTTGAAGTAAATTCATCAAGAAAATGTGTTTATTTTCCGTTTTCTTAAGAATTATTTTAACTGCGCCTCACGGTTACGGAAAGTAGTTCGGCGTGGGAGTTTACTGGGATATAAGTTTTGGACAGAGACTTTCTACGGGCCAATCAAATGTTAGGGAATTGTGTAAATATGTTTGTGTTGGAATTATACAAAGGTAATATTATGACTGACTGATGAATCATTAAACCGATACACATCTATTCTACAGTGAATTGGGTGTATTGTTACATGCAAGTAGTAATTGGTTGAATGTGTCATATGTCTTTGAACAATATACATTATGTAAATAAAGAACATTAATCATTTAGATATATGTAATGGCAATTATTATCTATTATGAAGGCCAAGTAACACACAAGTTGACCACATGATTAGATAAGTATATAATGTATGTGATATTGTTTCATCAGAACCGAACTATATGTGTGTAAAACAGCTGTATATGGTCTTATAAACCTTATCACTATCCCTACAACTTGTATTCTTGTGAACACATATGGAATGAATCCCTCATTTTCAAGATCTGAACTAGCTTAGTGTTTGCATGTGCATAGCTTGAGAAGCCAATAAGTTATTCCATCAGTAAAAAACGAAACAATTGAGTAGTTATGCATTGTTTCACAAATCAAGTCATTTAAGACGCAAGTTTTGTGTGAAAATTAGATTTTTCAAAGACCGGCTATTTTTACGTTTTGTAAAAATGGGTATATTTTTGGAAAACCATGTATAAAGCAGATAATCTATGTTTTTCCTGAATATTATATACTAAAACAATGGTGAACAATTATATTTTATTCTGATATATAAATCACAATGATTATTATTATCTACTTGTAACAGATAGGTCCCAAAGTGGGGACATATATTTTGAACCACCCTGTATATGCACAAAAAGGATGGAAAGCATTCAACTGTAAAACTCTTGGTGATTATCATGGTCTCTATCTTAAAACAGACATTACTCTTCTTGCAGATGTTTTTCAGTTTTCAGACATTCAGAAAAACATGTATGTCGGCATATAAACTTGACCCTCTACACTATTATACTGCACCTGTTTATCATGGGATGCTCTACTCAAATATACAAATATCAATTTAGAACTATTAACATATTTAAACCAGAATATTGTTATAGAAAAAGGTGTGCGTGGTGGTATAAGTATGGTTTCAAAAAGACATGCACAAACAAATAATTCGTATGTCCATGATTACAATCCAAACAATGATGATATGGCTGGGCAATGAGTCAACCACGTCCATACTCACGATTTAAATGGACGAATGATTGTAAATTTGATAAACAAGGTAAAGGTTGGAATCTTGAGGTTGATTTAGAATATTCAAAAGAACTTCACAAATCACATAGTGATTATCAGCTTGCCCCTGAACAATTAACAGTGAAGAAAGAATGGCCCTCAGAATATCAAACAGAACTGTTTGAAAATAATAGTATGATAAATATAGTGAAACTTGTCCCCATTCTGATGGATAAAGAAAAGTATGTATTACACTATCGAAATCGGCAACTTTATAAATCCCTTGGTGTGAAGGTAACGAAAATACTCAGAATATTGGAATTTAATGAAAAACCATGGATGGAACCATATATCACACTTAACTTAACACAGAGTTCCGAAAAAACGCACAATCTGCATTTGAAAAAAAGATTTTTACATTTCCTGCGTTCTGGCGCATTTTGGAGCAAAAAAGCCCCCAATAAACAATAAATTCACAACGCGAACGTAGAAACGTGCCTTGTAACTTGTAAAAAAATCTTTACTCTGCGAATTTTAGGGGGGGGGGGGAGGGGGGAGGGCGCGGGTCCGTCCCACCCCCCTGAATCTGCCCATGGTGAAAACTATGCAATGTTGTACATTGATACAGATTACAGATTCTTTACTAGTTGATATAAAAACGCACGATGTATACAAGGATATGGCAGAAATGAAAGATGAATATGATTTGTCTGACTATCTAAAAGACAATCCATTATATGATGAAAAAAAACGAAAAAAAGATAGGAACAATGGAAGATGAATGTGTAGGTATTGTAATTGCCGAATATATTGGTTTGCGCCCCAAGTTATGTTCTATATTAAGAACGGGTGAGCAACTATTATTAATTTAATAAACAAATACAATTTGCAAAGTATAGCGATGCATTATTCAACAAACACAAATAAACACATACAATGAATATGTTACGTTCCATGCACCACAATATATATGGATTAACAGTAAACAAAATAACACTCTCACCACTTGATGCAAAAAGATTTATAGCTCGAAATGGTATAAAAAAACATGCGCTTTTGGAAAGGTATTTAATAAATACATATTATAAAGTATAATAAATAAACATGACGACAGATTACAACAGCTAAGTTTGAAGAACTGCTCAAAGAGCAAACACAATATAGCACACTAAAATGGGCTGAGTTAAAGAAGAATGAAGTATATACTATATCTGCGTATGATGTTAAAGATACCGATTACGATCAATCTATGGTGTTATTACTATCAGATGGTACTGATGTATTGGCTCCATCACGTCTTAAAGTACGTATAGAAAAGGTGAATGATAAGGAACCACCATATTATGTCAAACCATTAGGTTTGAAAGCTTGTAAAAGTAATAAGAAAAACAAATATTACGCTTTCGATCTCGTTTTCTAAAAAAATATTACGCTTTCTAAAAAATAAGTATATAATGGTCTTTAATGATTAGGTATATAAACATAACATGAATACCTTGCAATCTAGAAGGCATCAGATATACGGATTAACATTAAATAAAACAACACTCTCTCCACTAAGTGATGGATAGCGCCAGACGGAATTAATACATACACGTTTGGGTATCAGACTGAACAATAAGTAATTCCTCTTGACAAAACCTCTTTGTGGGGCAGGAGTTCTCAAGTAATATACTCTAATACCTTGCATTACAATATAATACTTACTCTTATGAATATCAACACTCCATATTGGAGCTGTTGCTCTACGCTTACCTCCACTTTCTTGTTCACCCGGTTGGTATAAATATCTTAAACTGGCATTAGAACAGACTGGATAATCCTTTAATTCTTTTATTTCAATTTTAGGAGGCTTGTTCGTCTCCGAATGTATTGCCTTTTGTACACTAGGTAGCCTCTTAACCCATTCTCTATTTCATTTACGAGGATTTTAAATTGATTTTGCATACTGATACCCAAATAATCTTTCAGCCAATATTCTGTTAAATCTTTCCACTATAGCCTGATCACTATGTATTTCTGTTCTAGCTCTTCTCATTTTTACATTATGTTTATCAATCAGTTTTGTAACAGATCCCATGAACTCTCGTCCAGGATCTACTTGCAATAATTGTGAATACATTAATTTTCTTTTATAAATATTTTCAAATGCCTTGATAACTTCTGTGCTGTCCTTTGAAGTCAACGGTTCAGCCTCATTATACCTGCTTGCAATATCAACCACTGCCAAAGCATATTTATATGTTTTTCGGCCAACAGTATCATGTGGTAAGAATAATAAATCCGCTTGTGGAAATTATTTTTGGTAGATACATCAAACTTTGGCCGTACTATTTTCTTTGGTGCAGGTAAATAAATCTGCCATATTGCTTGTTTCTTTGAGAAATGCAATGCTTCTTTATCACTTAATTTTGCAGCCTTTGCTAATTTCTTAACAGCTGTTAAATCTTTCCAATATCCTTGGGGGCTGTAATACATTTTTCCCCATTTTTATGTCTATTTATAGTTTTAAAAATATAATAATATAAGGGCTTTAATGCCCTATTTTGTATGCCTTCGCACGAAAATGAAAATCAAAATTTACTGCCCATTTATATTTTTTAACATATCTGATTTTCTCTCGGAGCTGTTTTTTTTCTTCAGCAGAAATCTCAAACTTTACAGGTTTTCTAACATCAGCTTTCATTTGTTGATATTATCCATTTCCTCTGTTATTAATTTAAATTCTACATCCGATACTTTACTATCTTCTAGCGCAGTAGGTACTTTATTTGCAACATAATTAAGTTTTGCCATTGCCAGCATATACGTATCTCATCATGTTTTTCAGCTTTTATCAGTAGTTTTGTATTAATAAATTTACTTGTAAATGCAAATGTTTCACACATTCTACCGGCAATGCCTATTCCTATAGAAACCGAAAGTCCTACAACAGTTAATAATAGTCCGGCATTTGTCCCAATCATTACCAGACCAACAGTAGTTAAACCAGATTGAACACCATATACTATGTTCACGGCTCTTTTATATTTATTTCGTATTATTTTCCTTGTCTAAACTTTATTTTCCAGCTTATGTTTTAAAGCATTTATTTCACTAAGTCTATAACAACCGGAAGCTCCGGATACAGTGTATTATTCATTTTTTTAAATATTTTTTATATATGTATATATAATTTAATTAACACATTTACAATTGAAATGGATCGAAGCTTTGCTATATGTTGTAAGTGAAACAAAATGTAATACACTTCCAGATGCAAATTCGATTGGAGTTTGAAATAGTGTATATGCCGAACGCTGTCCTTTATGTTTTGTTAAAGTTCCATTAACATTTGGAGTGCCATTAATACTGCAAATTCAGAAGAGCCATCACGTAATTGCCCAGACTCTTCAGCCCACACCGTTATTATCATTTTATGTTTATTGAACAATTATGTCACCCTTTTATTTCCAGCATCTATATAAACTGTAAGACTATTTTCATCTGCTCCATAAATACTCATTTTGTATATAACTTGTAATGTTATTATAGATGGCAAATTATGATTGTCAATTACATTATTATTTTCATCTCTAACTTCAAATCTCAATTCGTTTATATCGCCGTTTTGTAGATGTCTATATTCTGGATGTGCAAATGTCACAGTATCTGTCTCTCCAAATGTCATTTTGCGAACTGGTATAACACCAATAAAATTACTCCTTTTTATGTTGAGTAAATTACATGATGTATTTACTTGGTCAAGATAAATATATAAAGATGTGTTAATAAAATTAACTGGATTACTACCTGTATATAAACCAATCTGGATTAATATTAAACCCTAGAATATTAAGAATATCGCTTGGTATGTTCACTTTATATCCCAGATGAATATGTAAAGTACATTCCGTTGGATATGTTTACAGTCAGTGTTAATGCATCATTACTTACAACTTTACTCAACCTATCAAACGAATATACTCCCGCTGTAATTGAAACTCTTATGGCGACACCACTTATAGAAGACCATACATACTGTACATCATGTAACAGGTTGTACCAACCAACCCATTAAGCTAAACTGTTTAAACCTATTTTTTGTTTGGAATCGTTATTACCAATACAGTCTTGCAATGTTGCTGTTGTATTTGTTAAAATTATATTGTACATATTTTTATTGTTTTAAAAATGGCATTTAAATTTAATAAAGATGCAAACTACGATAATAACCATATACATGCATATGCTTTGAAAACGGTTCCAATGTTTAACAATGCTGATGTTTATGTTACAAAAGATAAAAGTTTCAAGGCTACATATTCAAATGCCTTAGCAGGGTATCCTAATCCAAGAATAATTGGCAATATAGATAACAATAATAAAGCATATAATAACTGGATGAATAATCCAATGCGGGGGTATCAGAATCAATTTAACTTTGCAATACGGTGTGCTACCTGCGGCTGCGGAGCTTCATATAACCAAAATTTGGCGATACTGGGTGACCCATTTTTGAAGTCATTATATATATTTCATATTATGTATCAAAGACTTAGAATCTTGGCTGAAATGAAAGTTCCTTTACCAGATGACCATTTGGTATTAATCCAAATAAGGATTTCAGACAAAAAATAGACCATGGGAATCATAATCTTGGCGAATGTTCTATGCATTTCCAGCCAAGTGGGTCATATAGATTAAATCACAGGGATGTCAATGCACCATTCTTTAATGAGAATGATTATATCCATCATAAAGTTGATATCACCAATGCCTGGACCAGTTTTATTCTGGATAATTCGATTGGATATACTCAAGCTGGAGTTGAAATACTGCATGATAGTATTGGAGTGTACGTTTGGTCAATGCTTGGAGCTCAGTCACAAACTAGAACTTCCAATATTGGTATTGGTACTGCTTTTGATGCACAAAAACAGTATTTAGCCAATGTTAATGATGCTATTAACAGAGCTGTAGACTTACCAACAATAATTTCAAATAATCAGAATATTTTAAAATATGCTAGGTCAAAAGTTGACTTTGTATATGGAATTGGATAATATATGGCACCAAGCGAAATGGATTTGCAGATAGGAAGTATTCAAAATTAAAATAATTTAATAGCTACCGACAATCAATCGGTTGGTTTTAATGATAATGTAAATAGTATACCAGTACCACCACCGATACAAACGAAAGAGAACTGTATTATTAAGACACACTAGGCACTGCTGCAGTACCAATGCATCATGTTCAATCTCATGAAATTAAATGAAAAGACCGCTCTAGTTACCGGTAGTATTTTAATTGGTTTAGGAGTATTATTATTTTATTATCGAGATATAATATAATCTTTAGCAAACATATATAGAAGTCATACACTTGCTATTATTAAAGCTCATACATTATTTGCTTTCCCAACGGCTTTCTCTGCAGTTTTCAGCAACCAAGCTACAATAGTGCCAATCATTCTGGGTAATGCAGCTGCTGCTTTTCCAGCTAACATTGCAAGTAAAGAGCCAATATGTTTTAATTGTTTCCTTATCCATTATTTAGCTCCTCCTTTCCCTGATGGCTTTGGAACATTTGCAACACTACTTGCACCTCCAGTAATACTTAAAATTATAGTGGAAATTATAAATCCAATAGCGGTTATAACTGAAACTAGTGTTATTCCCTTTTCTTCGAAGAGAGTTTTTAATCTTTCTCGTAATGTGGTATCTTTATGTAATATTCTTTCGATTGTACTTTTTATTCTATTTATTTGGGTTCTAATTGTTTCCTGATAATTTGATACAACAACTCCAAGACGAGTAACACGCTCAGATTGAATATCTGAAATTTGTTTTTCTATTTGTTGTGCCTCTGGATTTTCAGCATCAAATGTTATTGCGGCTGATAACTTTAATTCGGCACCTTTCTTATTTTTATCAAGCTCATCATGTGTTGCTATACTATTGGTGAGAGAACCATTTGTTTGTTGTAAGGCTTTGTTTAAGCTTTAAGTTCTCTCAATGGTAACGTTTCAAAATCGTCAGTTATCTGTGTTGATGTCTCTTTTGATAATGCGTCAATGATTTCTTTTACTGATATTTCTGTTTTATCAATATCGTTTGGTAACTCTTTCATTTCTATATTTTCGATTACTCTTGTATTATCATTTAATTGCTTACATTCCAGATTAAGTTCAGATATAGTACATGATGTATATGTGGTGCCAACTAATATTTTACATTCTGCCGCCTCTCTACCCGAAAATTATTTCAAGAACTGAGATGTATTACTTTTCCTACTTATTTGTAAATCCTTCCAATACAGTGTTTTATTGGCAATGTGCAGTTCTTGCCTTAGTAAATTAAAATCAAGTTCGGACATTCCAAGTTTGTTTACGAATTGGTCTCTAAAGAGCTCTATAACACGCGACCTTTGATATTTGTCTCTCTCGTGAGTTGATTGATCTATTTGTACATCGGTGGTATATCGCCTGTCATCTCGCTAGGACTCAGTAAGTCATCAGGGTCATATGTTTCATTATCATAATGCATAAAATCACCTTCTACACCTTCAGCCATTATTTATGTATGTATTAATTTAAACTATAATACATATATAAAACATGACTACATATGGTAGAAAACGTAATCCTTACAGACATTTAAGAGAACCACTCGGAGTGAAAGGAATAAAACAATCAATTACAATAACACATAATCCATCTACAATTGATCAACATCAGCAGCTTTTAGTTTGTTTTCCAAATTTAGGACCAAACGATTTGATAGTGCCTGGGACAATTCGTTTAGCTTTTACAATTGCATTAACATCAACCTATGACGATCACAGAGTGGTTCACAATATTTGCCGCGCGATAGTCAAGAACACAACTATTAAAACATCTGGTAATGCAATTATGTCAATTGACGATTCAGATGTTTATTACACTTTATCGTGACCTATGGAAAACACCAACAGAACGAAATAATTTGGTTTATCAAGGTATAGATGACAGTACATCCTCAAATGTAACCAAATTAAGAACTGGAGCAGCACATGCTAGTTCTACAAATGCTGTAGATAAAGCTATTTCAGACACATTTGGAAACCGGTTCTATATAACATTAGATTTTGAACTTCTTGAAGCTCATATGCCATATTATAACTCTGGTTTAGGTGACAGACTCGAATATTTAATGATTATTCAAGGGTAATAATAGCTACAGGTGATTTGAATGCTAATTATGAAATTAAAACTATAAGTTTAGAATTTGATATGGTCATAATGGTGAGAAATAAATAATTTTATGGGACAAATGTCAATATTATATGATATAATTGTTCGCCATAGAAAGATTGTGAAATATAAGAGTGATACTTTATGGAATATAAATTTGAATACACCCACTCGTTCTATGAAGGGCATTTTAATGTTGTTTGAAGAACCACCAGCAGATTTTGCAAGAGACAGTGAAAAATTCTATAGTTCGAAAATAAATAGTTACTTTCGAGGGTGTGCCTAATCAGCTATACAATCAAGGTTGCAAATCAAACAATAAATACAGAGACTAAATAGTAATGTCCGTTAACAATTTAAGGAAACACGGTTTCAGTGTGGAAAATGTGGAAAATTTACGTCTAATATAAAATGTATAATAATGCCAATCAATACGTGGGGCAATGGTGGATGAATGTTTATTTTGTCAGTAAATGTCTGAGATGATGTCTCTGATATAAAGAAAGAACATTGTGTGTCTACTGAGTGGGTATGTGCCTTTAATACTGACAGAATGTTTACTCAATGTTTACATATTTATTTCAAACACCACATCACATTTTTTAGGTGTGTGTCTATGGAGAATGCAGTCGTCTTATTGCTGCTACTACAGCTGTTGCTACGTTACCATCGACTACAAACGTTACTACGTTACAACCGACTACAACAGTTACTACGTTTCCACAGACTACAACCGTTACTACGCAACCACCAACTACAACCATCACTACATTACCGCCAACTACAACTGTTACTACGTTACCACCAACTACAACCGTCACTACATTACCGCCAACGACAACCGTCACTACATTTCCACCAACTACAACCGTCACTACATTACCGCCAACTACAACTGTTACTACGTTACCACCAAATACAACCGTTACTACGTTACCACCAACTACAACAGTTACTACATTACCACCAACTACAACTGTTACTACCTTACCGCCAACTACAACCGTCACTACATTCCCGTCAACTACAACTGTTACTACATTACCACCAACTACAACCGTTACTACGTTACCACCAACTACAACCGTCACTACATTACAACCAACTACAAACGTTACTACGTTACCACCAACTACAACCGTTACTACGTTGCCAACAACTACCACTGTTACTACATTATCACCAAATACAACTATTACTACCATACCGCCAACTACAACAGTCACTACATTACCAACAACTACAACCGTTACTACGTTACCACCAACTACAACCGTTACTACGTTACCACCAATTACAACTGTTACTACGTTACCACCAACTACAACCGTCACTACATTACCGCCAACTACAATAGTTACTACATTACCACCAATTGCAACCGTCACTACATTACCGCCAACTACAAATGTTACTACGTTACCACCAACTACAACCGTCACTACATTACCACCAACTACAACCGTTACTACATTACCGCCAACTACAACCGTCACTACATTACCGCCAACTACAACTGTTACTACGTTACCACCAACTACAACCGTCACTACATTACCGACAACTACAACTGTTGCTACTTTACCACCAACTACAACCGTCACTACATTACCGTCAACTATAACTGTTACCACATTACCACCAACTACAACCGTTACTACGTTACCACCAACTACAACTGTTACTACGTTACCACCAACTACAACAGTCACTACATTACCGTCAACTACAACTGTTACTACATTACCACCAACTACAACCGTTACTACGTTACCACCAACTACAACAGTTATTACATTACCACCAACTACAACCATTACTACATTACCGCCAACTACAATAGTTACTACATTACCACCAATTGCAACCGTCACTACATTACCGCCAAATACAACTGTTACTACGTTACCACCAACTACAACCATCACTACATTACCGTCATCTACAACTGTTACTACATTACCACCAACTACAACCGTTACTACGTTACCACAAACCACAACGATTACTACGTTACCGCCAAGTACAACTGTTACTACGCTACCATCGACTAGATTAATTACTACTCTACCTCCAACGACGTCTGAAGCGTTGACATCTCCTACTATGTCTGCAATACCTATTACCGTTGACTTTGGCGGAGGAGTAATTTCGACTACACTCTTACCACAAACTGAAACTGTCACCACCCTATCACCAACTATAACGGTTCACACACTTCAGTCCTCAACTAGTGGATTCCTGTCATCTTCTGAACCGTCGATGTCAACTGAATTGACGGATTCTGTATTTCCAACGACGTCTGAAGCGCCGTCAACCTCCTATTATGTATCGTCTATCACAAACGCGACTACAACTACTATATTAGCACCGACTGCTACCGTTACTACGTTATCTTCAACTACTACAGTTATTACGATACCTTCAACGACAATCGCAGGCGATGCTACGTTACCACAAACTAAAAGCGGCATTACCTTACCTCAATCTACAACTATTATTTATTTATCATCATCTTCTGAACAGTCAATATCATCTCTACCATCGACAGATTCCGCATTTACAACGATGTTTGACGCGTCGACATCAACGCATTCTATATCTTCTACTATGCCCACAAATACTATTACTGTTGACCAGTTTGAAGGGAACTCGACTACAGCCTTACCACCGACTACTAGTGTCTTCACACTATCTTCAGACATAACCTTATCAACAGTTACCATGTTACCGCCAATTACAACAGTTACTACGTTTCCATCAACAACTGTTATTACGTTTCCGACGACGACAACAAGTATTCCAATTACAACGGTTACAACGTTACCTCGAAATACAACCGTTACTATGTTATCTTCAACTACAACCGTTCCTACGATTCCATCAACTACACTTATTATTGATGCAGGATTAATGTCAACTTCTGAACCTTCGTTGACATCTGAATCGACGGATTCAGTATTTCCAACGACATCTGAAGCACCGACAACCTCGTATTCTATATCTGTTGTCATAGCCACAAACCTGACGACTTCTACTACATTAGCACCAACCACACATGATAGTATGTTGTCTTCCAGTACAACTACAACGGTTACTACGCTATCACCGACTACAACTGTCGCTACTCTACCTACAACGATTGTTATCACTATGTTACCACCAACAACAACCGTTACTACGTTACCTCCGACTTCGACGCTTACTATGTTACCTCTAACTACGGCTGTTACCACGTTATCAAAATCTCCCTCTACTACCTTTACTACTTTACCTCCAGCTACGACAATTCCATGTACTACATTACCTCCAACTACAACCGTGACTATGGTAGCGAACACTACAACAGTTTCTACGCTCCAATCAACTACACGTATTACTGATGCTGGATTCCTGTCATCTTCTGAACCGTCGATATCATCTGAATCGACGGATTCTGTATTTCCAACGACGTCTGAAGCACCGACAACATCCTATTATGTATCTTCTATCATATCAGAAAACATGACTACCATTACTACGTTGACACCAACCACAAGTGATAGTATCTTGCATACAAGTACAACTACAACGGTTACTACGCTATCACCAACTACGACTGTTGATACTCTACCAACAACGATTGTCGCTACTATATCACCATCAACTAAAACTGTTACTACGTTACCTCCGACTACGATGATTACTACGTTACAACCAACTACAACTGTTACTACATCTTCGACTACCGTTGTTACAATGGTGCCTCCTACTACAACGGTTACTACGTTACCGGCATCCACACTTAGTAGTGATGCTAGTTTTCTATCTTCCTCGGCACAAGCTACACAGTCGACAGATTCCGTATTTCCAAAGACGTCTGAAGCGCCGACAACCTCGTATTCTGGATCTGCTAGCACAACTTTGACTACAACTACCACGTCAGCACCAACATCGACCGCTTTTACGTTGACTCCGACTACGACCGTCACTGCGTTACCACCAACTACAACTGTCACTACGCTACTGCCAACCACTACGGTTACTACAGTAATGCATCCAACTACAACCGTGAATACGGTAGAAAACAATACAACCGTTTCTACGCTCTCGTCAACTGCACTTATTATTGATGCTGAATTCATGTCATCTTCTGAACCATCGATATCAACTGAATCGACGGATTCTGTATTTCCAACTACGCCTGAAGCACCGACAACACCATATTTTGTATCTTCTAGCATACGCACAGGACCGACTTCACCTTCTACGTTACAACCGATATCAACCGATACCTTAGTTCCATCAACCGCTACCAGATTACCGCAGACTACAACCGTTATTACGTTTCAACCAATTTCAACCGTTTCTACGTTACGTCCAACTACAACTGTTACTACGTTACCTCCAACGACAACTGTTACTACGTTACCTCCAACGACAACTGTTACTACGTTACCGTCATCCACACTTAGTAGTGGTGCTAGTTTTCTATGTTCCTCGGCACCAGCTACACAGTCGACATATTCCGTATTTCCAAAGACGTCTGAAGCGCCGACAACCTCGTATTCTGGATCTGCTAGCACAACTTTGACTGCAACTACCACGTTAGCACCAACATCAACCGTTTTTACGTTAACCCCGACTACGACCGTCACTACGTTACCACCAACTACAACTGTCACTACGCTACTACCAACCACTACGGTTACTACAGTAATGTATCCAACTACAACCGTGAATACGGTAGAAAACAATACAACCGTTTCTACGCTCCCGTCAACTGCACTTATTACTGATGCTGAATTCATGTCATCTTCTGAACCGTCGATATCAACTGAATCGACGGATTCTGTATTTCCAACTACGCCTGAAGCACCGACAACAGCATATTTCGTATCTTCTAGCATACGCACAGGACCGACTTCACCTTCTACGTTACAACCGATATCAACCGATACCTTAGTCCCATCAACCGCTACCAGGTTACCGCAGACTACAACCGTTACTACGTTTCAACCAATTTCAACAGTTACTACGTTATCTCCAACGACAACTGTTACTACGGTACCTGCAACAACAACTGTTAAAAAGTTACCTCCAACGACAACTGTGCCTACGTTATCTCCAACGACAACTGTTACTACGTTACCTCCAACGACAACTGTTACTACGTTACCGGCATCCACACTTAGTAGTGATGCTAGTTTTCTATCTTCCTCGGCACCAGCTACACAGTCGACAAATTCCGTATTTACAAAGACGTCTGAAGCGCCGACAATCCCGTATTCTGGATCTGCTAGCACAACTTTGAATACAACTACCACGTTAGCACCAACATCATCAACCGTTTTTATGTTAACTCCGACTACGACCGTCACTACGTTACCACCAACTACAACTGTCACTACGCTACTGCCAACCACTACGGTTACTACAGTAATGCATCCAACTACAACCGTGACTACGGTAGAAAACAATACAACCATTTCTACGCACCCGTCAACTGCACTTATTACTGATGCTGAATTCATGTCATCTTCTGAACCGTCGATACCAACTGAATCGACGGATTCTGTATTTACAACGACGCATGAAGCACCGACAACACCATATTTTGTATCTTCTATCATACACACAGGACCGACTTCACCTTCTACGTTACAACCGATGTCAACCGATACCTTAGTTCCATCAACCGCTACCAGGTTACCGCAGACTACAACCGTTACTACGTTTCACAACCAATTTTCAACCGTTTCATTTCTACGTTACCTCCAACTACAACTGTTACTACGTTACCTCCAACGACAACTGTTACTACGTTACCTCCAACGACAACTGTTACTACGTTACCGTCATCCACACTTAGTAGTGGTGCTAGTTTTCTATCTTCCTCGGCACCAGCTACACAGTCGACAAATTCCGTATTTCCAAAGACGTCTGAAGCGCCGACAACCTCATATTCTGGATCTGCTAGCACAACTTTGACTGCAACTACCACGTTAGCACCAACATCAACCGTTTTTACGTTAACCCCGACTACGACCGTCACTACGTTACCACCAACTACAACTGTCACTACGCTACTACCAACCACTACGGTTACTACAGTAATGTATCCAACTACAACCGTGAATACGGTAGAAAACAATACAACCGTTTCTCTACGCTCCCGTCAACTGTACTTATTACTGATGCTGAATTCATGTCATCTTCTGAACCGTCGATATCAACTGAATCGACGGATTCTGTATTTCCAACTACGCCTGAAGCACCGACAACACCATATTTTGTATCTTCTAGCATACGCACAGGACCGACTTCACCTTCTACGTTACAACCGATATTAACCGATACCTTAGTTCCATCAACCGCTACCAGATTACCGCAGACTACAACCGTTATTACGTTTCAACCAATTTCAACCGTTTCTACGTTACGTCCAACTACAACTGTTACTACGTTTACTCCAACGACAACTGTTACTACGTTACCTCCTAACGACAACTGTTACTACATTACCGTCATCCACACTTAGTAGTGGTGCTAGTTTTCTATGTTCCTCGGCACCAGCTACACAGTCGACATATTCCGTATTTCCAAAGACGTCTGAAGCGCCGACAACCTCGTATTCTGGATCTGCTAGCACAACTTTGACTGCAACTACCACGTTAGCACCCAACACAAACCATCAACCGTTTTTTTACGTTAACCCCGACTACGACCGTCACTACGTTACCACCAACTAACAACTGTCCACTACGCTACTACCAACCACTCACTGTTACTACAGTAAATGTATCCAACTACAACCGTGAATACGTAGAAAACAATACAACCGTTTCTACGCTCCCGTCAACTGCACTTATTACTGATGCTGAATTCATGTCATCTTCTGAACCGTCGATATCAACTGAATCGACGGATTCTGTATTTCCAACTACGCCTGAAGCACCGACAAACAGCATATTTCGTATCTTCTAGCATACGCACTTTGGACCGACTTCACCTTCTACGTTACAACCGATATCAACCGATACCTTAGTCCCATCAAACCGCTACCAGGTTACCGCAGACTACAACCGTTACTAACGTTTCAACCAATTTCAACAGTTACTACGTTATCTCCAACGACAACTGTTACTACGGTACCTGCAACAACAACTGTTAAAAAGTTACCTCCAACGACAACTGTGCCTACGTTATCTCCAACGACAACTGTTACTACGTTACCTCCAACGACAACTGTTACTACGTTACCGGCATCCACACTTAGTAGTGATGCTAGTTTTCTATCTTCCTCGGCACCAGCTACACAGTCGACAAATTCCGTATTTACAAAGACGTCTGAAGCGCCGACAATCCCGTATTCTGGATCTGCTAGCACAACTTTGAATACAACTACCACGTTAGCACCAACTCATCAACCGTTTTTATGTTAACTCCGACTACGACCGTCAC
This sequence comes from Conchocele bisecta, assembly GCA_029237695.1. Lineage (NCBI taxonomy): Eukaryota > Metazoa > Mollusca > Bivalvia > Lucinida > Thyasiridae > Conchocele > Conchocele bisecta. The sequence continues at coordinate 1,502,865 of CM055274.1, read as the reverse complement.
TACGTTACCACCAACTACAACTGTCACTACGCTACTGCCAACCACTACGGTTACTACAGTAATGCATCCAACTACAACCGTGACTACGGTAGAAAACAATACAACCATTTCTACGCACCCGTCAACTGCATTATTACTGATGCTGAATTCATGTCATCTTCTGAACCGTCGATACCAACTGAATCGACGGATTCTGTATTTACAACGACGCCTGAAGCACCGACAACAGCATATTTCGTATCTTCTAGCATACGCACAGGACCGACTTCACCTTCTACGTTACAAACCGATATCAAACCGATACCTTAGTCCCATCAACCGCTACCAGGTTACCGCAGACTACAAACCGTTACTACGTTTCAACCAATTTTCAACAGTTACTAGTTATCTCCAACGACAACTGTTACTACGGTACCTGCAACAACAACTGTTAAAAAGTTACCTCCAACGACAAACTGTGCCTACGTTATCTCCAACGAACAAACTGTTACACGTTACCTCCAACGACAACTGTTACTACGTTACCGGCATCCACACTTAGTAGTGATGCTAGTTTTCTATCTTCCTCGGCACCAGCTACACAGTCGACAAATTCCGTATTTACAAAGACGTCTGAAGCGCCGACAATCCCGTATTCTGGATCTGCTAGCACACTTTGAATACAAACTACCACGTTAGCACCAACATCATCAACCGTTTTTATGTTAACTCCGACTACGACCGTCACTACGTTACCACCAACTACAACTGTCACTACGCTACTGCCAACCACTACGGTTACTACAGTAATGCATCCAACTACAACCGTGACTACGGTAGAAAACAATACAACCATTTCTACGCACCCGTCAACTGCACTTATTACTGATGCTGAATTCATGTCATCTTCTGAACCGTCGATACCAACTGAATCGACGGATTCTGTATTTACAACGACGCCTGAAGCACCGACAACACCATATTTTGTATCTTCTATCATACACACAGGACCGACTTCACCTTCTACGTTACAACCGATGTCAACCGATACCTTAGTTCCATCAACCGCTACCAGGTTACCGCAGACTACAACCGTTACTACGTTTCAACCAATTTCAACCGTTTCTACGTTACCTCCAACTACAACTGTTACTACGTTACCTCCAACGACAACTGTTACTACGTTACCTCCAACGACAACTGTTACTACGTTACCGTCATCCACACTTAGTAGTGGTGCTAGTTTTCTATCTTCCTCGGCACCAGCTACACAGTCGACAAATTCCGTATTTCCAAAGACGTCTGAAGCGCCGACAACCTCATATTCTGGATCTGCTAGCACAACTTTGACTGCAACTACCACGTTAGCACCAACATCAACCGTTTTTACGTTAACCCCGACTACGACCGTCACTACGTTACCACCAACTACAACTGTCACTACGCTACTACCAACCACTACGGTTACTACAGTAATGTATCCAACTACAACCGTGAATACGGTAGAAAACAATACAACCGTTTCTACGCTCCCGTCAACTGTACTTATTACTGATGCTGAATTCATGTCATCTTCTGAACCGTCGATATCAACTGAATCGACGGATTCTGTATTTCCAACTACGCCTGAAGCACCGACAACACCATATTTTGTATCTTCTAGCATACGCACAGGACCGACTTCACCTTCTACGTTACAACCGATATTAACCGATACCTTAGTTCCATCAACCGCTACCAGATTACCGCAGACTACAACCGTTATTACGTTTCAACCAATTTCAACCGTTTCTACGTTACCTCCAACTACAACTGTTACTACGTTACCTCCAACGACAACTGTTACTACGTTACCTCCAACGACAACTGTTACTACGTTACCGTCATCCACACTTAGTAGTGGTGCTAGTTTTCTATCTTCCTCGGCACCAGCTACACAGTCGACAAATTCCGTATTTCCAAAGACGTCTGAAGCGCGGACAACCCCGTATTCTGGATCTGCTAGCACAACTTCGAATATAACTACCACGTTAGCACCAACATCATCAACCGTTTTTATGTTAACTCCGACTACGACCGTCACTACGTTACCACCAACTACAACTGTCACTACGCTACTGCCAACCACTACGGTTACTACAGTAATGCATCCAACTACAACCGTGACTACAGTAGAAAACAATACAACCGTTTCTACGCACCCGTCAACTGCACTTATTACTGATGCTGAATTCATGTCATCTTCTGAACCGTCGATATCAACTGAATCGACGGATTCTGTATTTCCAACGACGCCTGAAGCACCGACAACACCATATTTTGTATCTTCTATCATACACACAGGACCGACTTAACCTTCTACGTTACAACCGATGTCAACCGATATCTTAGTTCCATCAACCGTTACCAGGTTACCACCGACTACAACCGTTACTACGTTTCAACCAACTTAAACCGTTACTACGTTACCTCCAACTACAACCGTTACTATGTTACGTTCAACGACGACAGTTAGGACGCTATCGCAAACTGTGACCGGTACTCCGACACCACAGTCTACCGTTACTAGTTCTACCTTTGTCTTTCTGTCATCTTCTGGCGCTGGGACGCCATCGTCGTATTCGACTGAATCTACATTTCCCGTCATCACCGAGGAAGCACCAACAACACTGCCGTCAACTAATGCCATGCAATAATATGAGACACGCCATGTGATTTTGTATATTTTGTATTTTGTATATTGTCAGTAAATGGCGTGAACAGTTGACAAAATCTTCAGAGTACATGCGGAATTATATAGATATTTTACATGATAGGGCAACATAAAACATATTTTTATTTAATTTAGGTCGGACATTGTGGACACATTTTCTCCGTTACATCATGTCTAAGCTATCTAGCCAGATATCCACCCTTCCCACAGCTCCCCACCGGTAGTTTTCCGCATGTAAAATTCCCATAGATTTAATAATAGAACTAAAACGGATGTTTATTATCATATTTTTACCAAATTTACTATTATCAAAACAATGTTGTTGTTATTTTTTGGAATTATGTATATAGTCGAAAGTTTACAAAATGTCTGAAGAATGAAAATTTCGTCAACTTTCGACTTCATGTACGGGAAATATCGTTTCTACAAACATGACAAATAGAATGACATGGCTTGTCTCAAGTAAGAACAGTTTGCTACCATTGAAGGTCATATAGTGTAAGGTTGAATGGGACCACACAGTTAATTTGTCAAACCAATGTAACATTTTACCACAGTAAAGTATAACATTTCTTGGACTATAATAACAAAAAAATGGCATCGTTAAACGAAGCTTATCCCCTCGCTGGCAGCCTTGATTCTACTACTACTAATGTAATAATAATAATAATACACACAGTGATATTAACCTTGGGTTGTCGTACGTGGGTCGTATACAAAACAAAGCACCATCCCTAGACACACGTTTTTTTTCTTCAAAAAATGAAAGGTGTTACTAACGGATGTACGGACGTAGTAGTATAGAGGGAGTCAAAATGATACCACCTAACGGTGGCATCATTTCTCCACCCTCTATACTACTCCACCACCCCCAAAAAATCAAAAAAATAGTTAACGAGGAAATTGTCTCCCACCAACCACGAAAAATTCAAAATTGGTGTCAAAAAGGATTTATTTTTGACACCAATTTATGAATTTATTCTAATAAGTTTCTGATTTAAATGTGCCCACGAGTGATAGTTTATATTCCAACACCCCATTTTTCTCCTCCAATATAGATAATTTATTTCGCAGATCAGCAATTAATTCTACCAGCTCTAGTCTACCACGTTCACCTGTAGCCACAGGGCAGCGTAGTTGCTTATGTCTACAAAGAGTTTGGGCACTAACGAATTTACAAGGGCATCTGGGGCATTGAAATTGCGGGGGGACACAAGGAAACTTTCTACGTCTCGCTAGATGCCTTCGTAGATAGTCTTTACGCGTAAACGTTTTACAACAAGTCTCACACTCCATTATATATGTATATGTTTATGTTTATATACAATTAGAAGTGAAAAAAACATAATGTTTTCAAGACCAATTGAACAGATAAATTTCATAGGTTATACAAAAGTATATTACAGAAAATATGATAACGTCAGAAACTAGAGCAGAAATAGAAAGTTTGAGAAGAGAAGCCGAATCTCTAGGGATTACTTATAGTAAACGGTTGAGAGTTAGGGGGTGGTTACAAAGCTGATAAATGCCACAAAGAATGAGGCGTTTATGAAGCGGTTTACCCGCGCCTATAAAAGAGGGGCATTTAATGATATATCCAAAGCGGAGGAAGTTGGTAACAAAGAATTCAAAAAGAAAGTATTGCGGGGTTAATGGGCTAGTGTAATCAAACCTTCAAGCACAAATAATTTGTCCCAAATTAGACGCCAAAATAATAATAAGAAAAAATCTATCGTTAGCGCGATAGTGGAAAAAGGTGAAGAAATATTGGGGGCTCACGATGAAACATTGGAAAAGGTTAGAAAATGGAAGACGGGTAGTTACATTATCCTTTCGTAAAACATTAACATTAACGAGTCTGAACGCATGTCCGATAAACTCGCTCCGTATCTAACAACCAATTTTTATTTGAGATATTCATATTCTTACAAGCTACATATGGAGGAAATTAAAAAAAATGGAAAACCTAAAACTATAATATTTCACAAAAATCTCGGTGGTAGCGAACCACTATCATCAATGAAAACCGTTAAAAAATGGCTGTCAGATAAGGAGCAAACACGAATAATGTCCGATAAAATAGACAGACCGAATACAAAGTGGAAGTTTGTAAGATGGGTAGAGGTTTTTGTAAAGCTAATACAGGGTAGTAGGGGAATAGATTTGGGACTACAATCCAAAGAGCGGCAGGAGGAGAACTTCCAGAATGGCTGAAGAATAAAAAAGGTATGTATTCTTTAGATAAGTATAATGACGACCTTTGTCTGTTCAGGTGTCTAGCTATGCATATGACAGATAAAAGACCCGACAGATGTACAGAAAAGGCGAAAGAACTTAGTAAGCAATATTTTGGTAGTAATGTGGTTTCACCAATTCCTTTTTCAGATCTGAAAAAGGTTGAAGAGTTTTTTTAAAATCGGTATAGAAGTATATCAACCCACCGAATGTAATGTATGGTGGTTGAAAAAGGTTACCACGCACTATAAGGCAATAGGTAATAAACCAATGACAATAGGACTGTTTAATAATCACGCATTTCTGATAAAAAACCTTAAAAACCTATCTAAAATTTACGCCTGCGATAATTGCAAACAGAAATTCACGAAAGCGAGTAATATGAAGAGACACGGACCAAAATGTATGAAAGGTGAGACAAAAATAGTATGTGATGGTAATTATTTAGAGCGCCCGCCGCGTTCGTCGTTCGAGAAAGCGTTTTACCCAAAAGGTTCTAAAAGTTATGGGGCGATCGATTGGATGTATTCTGTGGAAAAGCGGGAGGGAATTCACATTCACCCACGAACAGTGCGGACACGGAGGTGAAAGATGGATTTTAGGAGCTCCGGTAGATGGATACTGTCCAGAAACCAATACCGTATATCAATATCACGGCTGTTACTGGCACGGGTGTGAGATTCATGCAAAGCATAAAAAAGAAGAACGCGCATCCACAATGAGAAGAGATAAAGTTATTAGAAAAAGCAAAGAATTCAACCTAGTAGTTATGTGGGAATGCGAATTCCAAAGAACGGGTAAAAGATATAAAGATCGGTTGTGACACTACTCTTTATCCATATCAGATAGTATACGATTTTGAGGCGTATCTCCAGCCAGAAGTTGAAACTACCGGTAATAGTTTAGAGTACGAAGCTGAGCACGTTCCGGCAAGCGTTAGTATAGGAGATAATTTCTCAGGAACAGTAACTCATATTTGTGATAAAGATCCCGCAAAACTTATAGAAAAATTCGTAGAATGATTTGAAAGTCAGGGGAAAAGCTATAAGAGAGAAGTGGTCAAGATATAAGTTTAATACGGAATATTTACGTAAAAACCAAATCGCCAAGATCGAACAGTGGATAGAGCAAGTACCGTATAGGTTTTAACAGCAGTAAGTACGATATAAACTTAATAAAGAAATACCTAGTAGGCGAACTGACATCAACAACAAAGAAAGTAATGGTCGGAAAACGTGCAAACTCAACAATATTTTCTATTTACTCCAGAATTTAGATTTCTTGATTAATACTTTATCTAGGACCTGGTGTAAGTTATGATAGTTGGATAAAGCCTACGACTGCAAAGGACAGAAATCTTTCTTTCCTTATGAGTGGTTCGATTCTCCAGACAAACTGATTACCCAGGACTACCCGATATAGAGAATTGGTATTCCAAACTATCTGGGAAAATGTTAATAGATGAAACAGAATTAAGTAAATGTCGTAGAATTTTCGAAAGAAAATAATATGAAAACTTTCAGAGATTGGTTGAAATATTATAACGATTTATGTAGCACCGTTCCTAGAAGCGGTGGAAAAAATGTGTGAACATTTTTATAAACACAGAGGTGTGGATATTTTCAAAGATGCGGTAACACTACCTGGAGTAGCTATACAATATTTATTGAGAGGAACCATTAAAGAACAAAAATCTTCAAAGACGATTATACCGGAGGATGCTCTATATGCACCAAAAGAAGAAACATACGAAATGATGAAGGACGCTCTAGTTGGTGGTCCATCAATCGTATTTACACGCTATGCAGAAGCCGGTGTTTCCAATATTAGATCAAATGAAAGTAACAAACCTTGCAAGGCTGTTTTGGGGTACGATGCAAACGCGTTATATTTATCTACGTTAAATAAAGAGATGCCGTGTGGGAGAGAAACTATACACCATAGATACCCCACATAACCCTAAATTTATTAAAAAGTTTTGTAAAAGAGTTTTATCTGGAGACTGGTTTGGGTTTGCGGAGGTGGATATAGAAGTTCCACACAACTTAAAACATAAGTTTTCTGAAATGTCCCCAATATTTATAAACAGAGAAGTAGAGGTTGATGAAGTTCCCACACACATGTTAAAATATTTGGAAGATACTGGAAGAACTAGAGGAAATGGAAGAAAATTGGTGGGATCTATGACCGCCACTAAAGTATTGCTGACGCGCCACTGTTGAAATGGTATTTAAAACACGGCCTAGAAATAACGGGAGTTCATCGTGTTATAGATTATATTAGTGGTAAACCCTTCGAATGGTTCGCAAAAGAAGTTACAGCCGCAAGACGAACAGGCGATGTAGAACCAAATAAGAAACCATAGCGGATATAATGAAATTATTAGGCAATTCGTGTTGTGGAAAAATGATAGAGGCAACGGAGAGACATTTAAATACGACATATACACAAGACGAAAACTGTGTTGACAAAGCGTTAAGATCTGCATTCTTTGATGATTTGAAGAGATAGGATATGCGTACGAAATATCTTCAAGAAAACCCAGGTGTGCGCTAAAGAGACCATTCCATTGTGGAATAGCGGTTTATCAACTAGCTAAATTGAGAATGTTGGAATTTTACTACGAATTTCTAGATAAATACATAAAAAGAGAAGACTTTGAATTAATACAGATGGATACAGATAGTAATGTATATAGGAGTTAGTGGAAAAACGATAGAGGAATTGATTAGACCTAACTTACTAGACGAGTTTGAAAAAGAAAAAAAGAAATGGTTGGCTTGGGATAAATGGAGCGAAAAGAGAGCCCGGACTTTTCAAAATGGAATTTAGCGGGGATAGGGCGATAGCGTTATCTAGTAAGTGTTATTTCGTAGAAAAAATTAATTTCACTAAAGATAATTTGGAACAAATTAAAATTAATAAAAACTCTGCGAAAGGAATGTCCAAGAGAACTAACAATTTAAATTGGGATAGATATAAACGAGTACTAAGTGAAACTACAGAAGATGGAAAACACATTATAGATGTAGCGCAAAATAGAGGATTTAAAATGAAAGACGGTGTTATGAAAACGTACTGTCAAAAAAAATTAGGACTCTCGGCGTACTACGATAAAAGAGCGTGTTACCAGACGGAATACATACCGAACATCTCTAAAGAATCTTACGATCCGGGGGGTGGGGGAGCTGGGTGTCAGAAGGCACCATAAGAAGTTCTTCGCGAACAAAACCGCGAGATGGACCATCAGTCAAATAATAGAGCACGGGCTCATCAGGTTTGGTGAATAGATCGATCTAGATGATATACATTGAGAGACACACTGGATCAGTCGCGCGGCGGCTGCCACCTTCGAGCTCTCCCGGTTGATAGAGGTACCGGACGTCAATATCTGATGGAAGTGCAATCGCCGATTGCTGCTCTCTAAACCAACGGGTCGCCCGCGCGAGACGGCAGAGGCTTGCTCGTCACCCTTTTAAACTTGATAGCATCTACAGCTTCTTACCTATCAATCTGGTCACCTCTCCGTTCAGTGAGGAGCCACGGCGGGCAGTCTGGCCACCCACTCGGTCGATCGCGAATGAGGGTCTACAAGTTCTTTAGCGTATTGGTGTCCGAACAGTCTCTCAGCAGGGTTCGATTGAAGCGTTCCACGATCCCCTGGTCCCGGTGGATGTTGACGCGGCCGCGTCTGATAGAAACTTTATGCTTAGACAATAGATGAGAGACCGCGCCCATGAACTCGCGGCCGGGATCGACCTGGAGAAGATTCGGCCATTTGAGAGGACTCCTCTTATATATTCGGGAAAGAGCCTCGGCCACTTCCTAGACTCTTAGTGACCACGGCTCAGCCCCCTTGTAACGACTCGCTACGTCAACGATTGTCAGTGCGTACTTGTACGTTTTGCGACCGACGCGATCGTGAGGGAGAAACAGGAGATCCGCTTGGTGAACTTGGTTCGGCACCGGAACGTCGAATTTTGGGCGCGGAATATTGTGAGGCGCGGGTAAATAGATCTGCCAGATGGCCTGCTTCTTGAGCCATTCCTTGACAGCGTTTTCTGAAACCTTGGTCGCCGCCGCGAGGTTCTTGATGGCCGCGAGTCCCTTCCAGTAGCCGCGGGGGCTATAGTATGTATTCGACAGCTTGCGCGTTAGTTTGGTATCAAGTTTGCGCGTGTTCATCGTATGCGAAGTATTCTAATATATCGGACAATCTCCAACATGCCCTCGCCAGTTCGTCCGGTAACTGCGTCGTTAATAATAAACCTTTGTTGGAAGTACAATTGCGATTGTCGCTGCAGCCCCAATCGCGTTTGGGTTGGAACAGGAGAGGGGAATCTAATTCATCCAATCTCCCAGGATTGGTGGAGGAATCTAACATCCGCTTTGCGAAAAGGGTGGCCGCTTTTTCGTCCTCGAGACAATCTCGGGCCAGACGAATCATACTCTTTGCACCAGGTAAACGATGTTTTTGGGCAGTGTAGCCTACATCGATCATAGCGTCATAAAGTTCGTCAACTAACATCGTTCTATATATATATTTTTATAAAAAAAAATTGTTTTAATTAATTAATTTAAAATCTCGATTGAATATAATAGCCGGCGAGACCCACCACACCCATTCCCACGATGATGAACGCGATCTCGCGGTCCTTTTGGGGCTCTGACGGTACATAGAAATCTGAAAGTTGGGGCTCGGGATCCATTGGATCGAGAATTTTGTGCGGATATGCCAGCGCGTACTCGCGGTTGGCTTCTTCAACGTTCTGAAAAGTTTGCGCGGCGTGATTTTCGCGGCGAAGCTCTTCATTGACCCAGTCCAGATGGGCGGTTCGTTTTTTCGACCATGCTTCCTTTGCGCTATTGAGTTGTTCTACAGCTAAATCATGACGCTTACGCTCCTCATCCACGTTCGAGCTTTTCATTTTAGAGAATATAAAGTTGCTACCGCTGAACGCCAATGCGTTTACAAGCGCACCACCTACTATTACTGCGATTGAAGCCATTTATTTCCATATATTAACTGGTAGAATTCCAGCTTTAACTAGATAATCTCGGGTCCAAACTGCGGCCGCTACATCTAAGGTCGCGAGCCCTACGTCTCTCACAGTAAAGTCCAATTTGGGAGCGGTTCCTCCTAGGGTCCATCTTTGATAGTCGAGCATACCCGATACTGAAACCCGATATCACCACGGCGTGATAAAGCGCATTCACTAACATTTTACCATCTTGTTCAGCCATTGTTATAATTATTGCATATAAAATGGGTCGCGATCAATGTTTAAATGGGGCGCATCCAAATTCAACATTGTTGATGATTGGTGTTCGTAACTTTCTTCTGAACACTGGCTGTTGTTTTTTGGGGTATTTCCAACGCACAGCACCAACAACTGCCAGACCACCACCAACAACCCAACTCCAATTCACGAATTTGGGTTCAGCCCAACTCCAACCCCCAATTCGTGAATTGGGTGACAAATTCTTTGAATTTGAGTGTGCTTCCAATTCGTGAATTGGGGGTGTTGTTGTACTCAACTCTGTATTCAGATGTTTTGCTGTCTCCGTCCCCAATCTCGATTGGAGTTTAGCCTCTCGAAGCTCGGCGAGTATTTTATCTTGTTTAACTTTTCGGGTGGCAGCCGCCGCCCGCCCAGCTGCCTGTCTTTTGGGATTTTTTATATGCGGTATGTCATCCAGTGGCGGAGTAACACTCTGGTCGATTGTGTTGAGCAATCTGGTTCAACTCCGTCACTCTCGTGGGTGTGTCTTGTGTCATCATCAAAATTATATTTTGTATTAATATTAGAGCTTATAGTTCGTGGGCATATATGTCCAAATGACAGTGTTTACCCGTGGTCAACGCGGTTGTTAGTGGAGCTAAGTACATTCCAAACTTGTGATAAATTGAGCAGCATGCGTTCTAAGAGTGTGTCCTATAAAAGGGTCAGTCTCTAGATCATCAATCAACCCCGCAGTGTTTTGGATAGGGAGAAGTCTACTAACGGCGGTAGCGTACAAATGAATAGCCGCCGATCCAAGAGTTTTTGTCATCTCTGCTCCCATTTGGATTCGTATCGCGCATACATTTTATCGATCTCCGCATCTGACATCTTATCCACCTGAAAAAACTGAGAGACGCCTACCGAGATAATGCTCCGATTGTCCCCCAGCAACAGCGCAGCTAGCCGCTCTCGTCGCGCCGCATTTTCATTTTCATTCGGAGTCGTTGCACTCAACCCAGATCCCGATTGCTCTGTCGGATCATTATTGTTGGCAGTCGGAGTTGAGGTTTACTTCTATTAGCTGATCGAGAAGTTCGTCGCAGTTCATTTTTCTTAAAATTAATTTAACTATTTCTAACAACTCTCATCACTTTAACATATTTAATTTTTTAATTTTTTTTCAAAATTATTAAATAATAAATGCGCACCACCCGATACTTATGATCACCATTATGCTCGCAACAAAGCTCGCAGCGGAGCACCAAATTGTTAACATTGTTAACCATTGTTCAGCATTTGTTCAGCATTATTCAGCATTTGTTCAGCATTATTAAGCAATTGCTAAGCATTGTTAAGCATTGTTCAGCATTTGTTCAGTATTTGTTCAGCATTGTTCATATTGTTTCAGCATTTGCTAAGCATTGTTCAGCAATTGCTAAGCATGCAATAGCTTATTACTTTGCAATTTTCCTAATTTTTTCAAATTATTAATTAATTAAATAAATCGTTAGATTTAGTTGATAACTTTATAAGCAGTTGGTTGATCAGTCTTTAGGCAGAAGCTTGGCGTGCTTAGTTTTTCGAAAGTATCTGTCGAACCTCCAGGCGCTCCTCGCGCGTTGGGATAACGTCATTTCTCTCGAAGACAGTCATCGAATGAGTCTCGGTCCTTGCAGTGAAAGAGGGCGACCCATTTCGTTTGCCTCGCGCAGATCCTTGAGGACGGCGTTGTATTTTTGAGTGGATATCCATACGCTTTGCCTCGCATGGCGCCAGAAAATGCGAGCTCGGAGAGCATGTCCTTCTTTTTGGTCATCGCCGCCTTGGCTGAGCAATCGTCAATCACGTATAGGGTGGGCTCGCCCTGAAATATTTGGTATAAACACGCAACCAATCGTGAAGCCTATCACCGGGGTCAATAACGTATACCTCAGGTCGGTCCATATCCACGGGCACCTCTGATAAGTATCGTTTGTGCCGCACAGTGGGACATAGGATCACAATGTGACGAAAGGCATCGCGGTAGGATCCCTCGAGTAAGTCGAGGATGAAAACCGTTTTTCCACATCCTGTCTGCCCACATATTATGGCAGAGTGAGCATCTCCAATCGTGAATTGGTATTGATTGCTAGATTTCTTAATTTTTTCAAAATTATGTATTAATAAATCGTTAGATGATTTTTTTATTAATAAATCGTTAGATTTAGTAGATCGCTGATACGTATCGACCATCTTCGATGTTGAGTTGTGCGTCTGTAATTATATATAAGTACACGTTCAATGGCCCGGCTCCGTCCGCCTCTTTGGTTATCTGGATCGTCACACCCTCCACTAGCGTTCTCAACTTGGCGTCCGCTACCGTGTATTTGGTCATCGTTCGCTGGCTCGCATGTCTAGCCATAACGCGTATTTGGTATTCAGGAACTCCGCGAGGAGACGGCCGAGAGATGCAGGTCTTTAGCAACTGCTGCAACCTCCGGAGAGCGCTTAGATCCGGCAGCAAACTGCTTTCTTACTTCATCCCCACTGCTGGTGCGCGCGAAGACCCGCGCTGTAGAGTTGATTGGGACTCCCTCGATCGTCCCCACCTCTACCTTCGTGATTTTGGGTTATAGAATCTGTCGGTTTTTCTAGCACCGAACGCGAACCGAGCATCCTCGAAACAACATCAGTATACCTTTCATCGAGCGGGCGGGTACGTTGACGTTAATATTCCACAATGTGTCGCTTTTGTTTTTCCGCATCTTGCGATGGCGAAGAACTCGTCGTAAAGTATGGCAACGCGCCCGGCGTACTGGGTTCTGATCAATCGCGCTAGTTCGGGCATCGTGACCATGTCGTACTCCAGCGAAACATTATCGATCGTATACGTCGATAACTGGTCGGTGGCTATGATAACTCGGCCGTAGTCGTTGAACGTTAGTTCGTATTCGAGGCGGTCAGCCAAAGCACTCTGATAGTAGGGCATGTGACTCTCCAGCAACTCAAAGTCGAGCGGGATGTAGAAGCGGTTGCCGTAAGCGCCCGCGACCGCGTTGTCACTCGCGTTGTTATCTGCCTTGTTAGCAGCCCCGATTCTAAGTTTGGTTACGTTCTTATTTTTGCTGGTGTCAATACCTTGATATACAGCGTTTTTCAAGCTCGTGTGACGTCTTCCACAGGTCCTGATAGCAATGGTAGACGTCGCTGTCATCGATCGACATCACCTCATTAACCAGAAATCTTTATCATAGTCTTCTTGACTATGGCGCGACCCCAAGTTCTGAAACGACGGTTCGGTCCGCGTCCGTCGACGTTAGCGAAATAGTGAAAGCGAGGCGAACAGTACCCGGAACAATGACGTCGTTAGCTCCGAGGTTGGGGAAGCGGACTAAGAGCTGCTGGTTCTGGTCGATCGTCGATGGGTTGTTCGTAATAACGACACTCTGTCTCACGCCTTTTGCCCCGAGGGGCTCACGCAGTCTGCGGTATGGATTGAGTTTGCGACCGTATTGACTCGAAGACATAATTAATTTTATTGAAACTATTAAACCCGTATGGTTTTGTCTTTAATACATAATTAATTTTAAGAAAATTATAAATATGGATGATTACATGGATGAAATCGGAAGAGACATTACCTCGATGGTGATGATGATAACTTCGAGGATTCCCTCACGACACCCACCATAGAAACTCCAGTTTCCAATCCAATCACAATTTGGTGACGCTACCACTAGTCAAAAGTCAGGAATTACTTGAGGGAGCTGTAAACGACTACTACAACAATTTGCAGCAGAAATCGGTCTGGTCCCGTCTGTCGGTCGCGACTACTCCAAGTTTCAAATTTATGAGCGGTAAATTGCGACTAAGAGCAGCACTAACTGTCCCATTAGTTAACGCGAGACCGGAAAACCCTATCGCTAAACACCATTGCAGGAAACCGGGGCGGTGGCCAACTCATAAGGGACGAACTAGGCTTCACGGATTGGAAGAGGGGTAAAACAATTATACCGGCCCGCGCTGTAGAGGCCCTAACGTCTACCGACGAAACTATAGCGAGACGGCCACCGCGATAGAAACGGTCGAGCTCAGCGAGGTCCCTCAAATAGCCACCGACGTTATTAACACTAGGAGACCACGTTCAGCGTCCAATCACAATTGGGAAAAAATACTCAACGATGACCCACCGTTACCTCTTCGAGAACTCCGTGGACTCGATAAGGCTCTACAAACGTCCGGGCGAAACTGGTCCTTAACCCTCTCCAAACTCACGGCGCTGGATGAACATATCGCGCTAGAAGAAAGAAAACTGGAGGAAGCCGGTGACGATAGAGAATCTACCGAGCGGATCAACAAACTCCTGCGGTCTTTGCGGGATGAAAGAGAAGCTCGCTTGGAGGCCGCCTCGGCTAACCGTGAGGCTCTCCGCACACAAAGAAGTCGGATCCGCGAATCAATCTCGAGGGTCCTGCACGAGGAGACGACACTCGTGGAGCGTCTTCGCACTCTGTTCAGAGAGCAGGGCGTCACGATAGCAAGCATCCTCGTTGCTATCGGCATGACTATATCGACCATAGTTCTAACTTTCACTGGTGGTGCGGCGCTACCACCCGCTCCAACACCAGCACCAGCACAGCACCCGCTCCATCCGGTGGAGCCAAGGAGTGGATAAAAAAACAACTAAAAGCCCTCGCCAGTCTTCTAGCTAAATTAGCTGGAAAGGCGGCTGCCGCACTACCTGGACTGATCGGAAGTATCGTTTCTTACTTGCTATCTATATTATCAAAAACGGCCGGATGGCTAGCCAAAAATACCTGGGCTTTAATCGTGGCAATCGCCGTCTCCTATTATTCTCTGTCAAGAGAGTTCCTACACCAAAGCGTAAATAATCCGATCGCCACGAGGGCGATGACGAGCCCCAATTTCTCCTCCTCGTGTGTTGTCTTCCAATTTCATCCAATCTACGATTGATTGTGTTTTTCCAATCGCGATTTGGTCTGTTGATGGAACTCGATGGTGCATCCAATTTACGAATTGGGGGTACTGGGTTCGATTTACGAATTGGGGGAGGTGTATCCATTTTGTGTTTTATGAAATCGGTTCCACTGTTGGGGTGCGCTTGATGATATCCGTGTTCACGTTACCGTTGTGGCCGATTTTTTGATTGGCGGTGGCGATTACGATATGATTATTGTAACCGTCAACCGGGTCGTCTCGTAGTATCATATTGCTCGGCGCCATAATAAAGACCTATTCCAAATACATAGTCTACTGGGGTGCTGCATTCTGCAAAACGTCTTGATAATTCTGGATCGCCTTCTCCAGGTCCACCCTAGCTGAGATGGCGTCCTCTACAAGTGCCAAAAATTGTTTTTGTGCATCAAACGCTGTTCCCATGCCCATATAGAACTGCGAGTTTGCTTCTGTGCGCCGAGAAATGGCCCAGACGTACGTGCGAATGGAGTCGTTGACGCGAGTAACCCCGGCCTGCGTGAACCCTAGACCCGTATCTAACATAAATGTACCCCACGCGTTCTGAACCTCAGCAGCCTGCTGTATGTAATCGACGTGAGCCAGTTTCGGAGGTAACATTTTACAAGAAAACACGCCACAGTGTCGACCTCCAGACACTTCCGTCCCCGAAAGTCATAGTCGCGGGGTCAAAATTCCCGGCGTTCCGACTGACGATGTGGTCACCGAAGTGATCGTGTCTAAAATCAGTCTGTGTCCAATTCCCGGACTGGCCGTGAATGAGAACGTCCCCGAGGCCGGTGCTGGTAGGAAATGCTTTCTGTCTCCAGTCCGCGTCTTTTGAAACGTAAAATTCGTTTTACACAGTCTTTCAAAGGCCATACGGTTATATGTGTTTGGAAATGGGATCCCAGGCGTCGTCTTGAGGTAGTGAAATACCTAGTTCTTTGAGAATCCTCCTAATAGTATAATACACGTGAAAGTTGTAGACACTTCGGAGCATGACATCTTGGATGTCAGATGGTCTTTATATGAAACTCCACACCCACGGCTGTTGCGCACCATACAGCGAAATTTATTTGGTTTCTGCCAAAACTGCATCGGTGTTGCTTTCCACCGTTTACCACCTCCATCGTAGTAATCTTGGGCAACCTATATTGTTCAAATGATGTTAGGGAAGTTGGTGGCAAAGCCACTGTCCGGTCTAACCGTTCGGTTGGGTGTACAAGGCGGTTAACAACGTCTTTTTGTGTGTATTTACCTCCCGACCGCGTACTTTACATTAGAGTTTAAAGCTAAATGCTTTGGTATCCATTGAAAGATATTATTATGTTTTGCTACTATAACTAATGTTCAAAAAGGGAGTTGTGAACTTCAAAAATTAATAGACAACTGCTGCGGAAAAACGCCGGGTAGGCCTTAGATCAATCACCTTCACGGTTGGATGGCAGAATGTGGGGAAGAGTGAAGGGTTTTACTATGTGAAGGATGGACAACAATTAGGTGTAAAGCTGCCTCACGGACTGTGGGGAATAAGACAGCTCAAAGAATTGTCAACTCAGAGCTTGACGGTATAAATCATCAACCTCACAGTATCGAATGCTACCGGGCTCACAAACAATGATCATCAGCAGTGATGTAGTGGTCTCCCCGGGGTTGGGTATTCAACTCGGTTTTAGAGAGACATACTCCTCAAACAAAGGAGTGTTCACCCCGGGTGAGTACGTCGGTGATAACCCGGTGGACTTCACCTTCACGAAAACTCTCAGGGTGCACCTGGATCGGGTGAACACATCGTACAACACGATAGACGGATCCCCCAGCACATTACTGAAAACTGTGCCCGCCAGCGATTGTTTCTATGGCGAGACTGTAACCTTAGACTTCCCACACCCAGAGATGAAAGTTTTTGGAATCGGGACACATCCACGAGTTGAAGATTTATATTCTTGATGATAAAGGCGAGAGTTGAATAACGATTACCCGATTTCGGTCGTCCTAGAAATTTCAAATTAATTAATAATTTTGAAAAAATTAGAATTAAACGCATGTTCGTAATATATATTATCAACATTATGAGTATATACGGACCAGGTAGTTCTTCCGATTGGGTGACAAATTCAAATAATTTGGAACCTGCAGAAGGGGATTCATCCCGACAGAGGGTGACTTTTTAACTACCCAAAAAAACAAACGGCCTTGATAATAGAACTATATCGAGGGCCACGGACGAGATTCACAAGAGTCTACTATCACAACTTAGAGAATATGCCCTGGCTGTGAATACACAAAGTCGTGAAGAAACGCATACGGAACTAAACGAACTAGGTAAAAAAAATAACCAAATTTAGAAAAGAGGCCCGGCCGGTTGGGGATTGATAAAGCCGAGAAGACCGCCAGACTGACATTACGGAGGTTTATGATGTTGCGCTTAGAAGACTCTCTCAGCAAAGAAGCTACACTTGCTGAATTAGACGGGAAAATAATCGATTTTCGAAATGAGGCCACGTCGGGTATTGAGAAAGCACGAGAAGACCACCAGGCGGACCTTTATGAAGCTTATGAGGTGTTTGCGCTCAGAGGACTCTCTCATCAGAGAAGCGACACTTATGAACTAGATAAAAATAACCAAATTCGAAAGAGACCCGGTCGGGTATTGATAAAGTCCGAGAAGACCACCAGTCTAACCTTGCAGAGGCCATTGCGGAGGCTTATGATGCGTTGCGCTTAGAGAACTCTCACAGTAAAGAATCGACACTTACCGAACTAGATGAAAAAATAGCCACGAATTTATAAAAGAGACCAGGTCTGGGGTTGAGGGGGTCCGAGAAGACCACAAAGAGGCCATTGCGGAGGCTTATGGGGCGTTACGCTCAGAGAACTCTCTCAACAGAGAAGCGGCACTTACTGACCTATATGAAAAAATAACCGAATTTAAAAAAGAGACCCGGTTTGATCTTGATGGAGTCCGAACGGGTATTGATAAAGCCCTAGAAGACCACCAGGCGGATATTACGGAGGCTTTATAGGGTGTTGCTCTTAGAGGACTCTATCAACAGAGAAGCGACACTTACTAAACTAGATGAAAAAATAACCGAATTTCAAAAAGAGACCCGGTCGGGTATTGATAAAGCCTTAGAAGACCACCAGGCAACCATTACGGAGGCTTATGATGCGTTGCGCTTAGAGGACTCTCTCAACAGAGAAGCGACACTTACTGAACTAAGATGAAAAAAAAAATAACCGATAAACTGAAACATGATCGTATATCCGCGACCAAAGCTCTTGAGGAGGCCTCTTATGAGATTCGTACTGAGCATATAACGCAAACAATGCGCTTGCCGAATAGTGAAAACAATGAAAACACCAAAAACGTGTCATAACAGTTTGGCTGAGAAGCGGGGGCCCATTGGTTGTGGGGCACTATGAATATTCGTTCGGTGCCAAAGCGAGTAATAAATATGGGGGGATACACTATGACAGCTGCAGGTGAAGTTATCCAAATGGCGGTCTGCTCGGTTAATGCTAATGGTAAACCGTGGGCGCGGTCGCGATAAATATTGTAGTAGATGGGGAAGAACGGGGGGTTGGAGTCACTAAAATCTCTGGAGATAGTTCGACGGTGGTTTCGTTCTCCGGTGATGATCGAATTAGACTTTCCCAAGGTATGTTATTAACTTTGTTACGAAAATCGTGACTCAGAGAGTTCTTCCACTATTGTTCTCCATTGTTAATTGAACTTATTGTGTAAATACTAAATATTGAAACAAATTTAACTATGAACGAATCACCGCTTCTAATTGTCAATACCGATCCACCAACACTGTATCCAACTCTCAATACCACTCCACACTGTATTCAACTCTCAATACCACTCACCACACTGTATTCAATTAACGAAAAAAGTTCAGAGATTTTAGGTTGAATAATATCGTCGCTATGCAGGATATTTTAGTTAGAGAATGTGCAAATAGAAAAAGACACTCTAATAAATATAGGCGCGCGGCAAACATAGCTGAAGCATCTAGTACGGTTCTGGCAAGTGTTTCTGTGTTGTGTGGGGCGGGACTGCTGCAACGCTATCTACAATTGTAATGATTCCACTTGCAGGGGTTTTGAGTGGAATTACCGTTTATCTGGAACACTTTGTATGGTAAATTAGGGCGGCGGGTGGAAAAGGAAACTCGAGAAAAAAAGTAGAAAAACATGATAGAATATCCGTTCTCGCTAGGTCTAAGAAAAATAGCATCGCGTTATGGTGTCCAAAGCGTTGGCCGATAAGAAAATATCAAATTTAGAGTTTGAATCCGTGGTGGAAGAAATGGGGAGATATGAAGAATTAAAAAATGATATAAGGATCAAGGCGCGCGCCACCATGCCAAAAATTGAGTGTACTGATTGGGATAAATTTAGGGTAAAACTTGGAAATAAAGTCGGAGGAAATGTTACAGCACCATTATAAAATAATTAAAAAAAATTTAAAAAAAAATAAAAAAAATAGTATAAGGGGAGTCAAAATGATACCACCCTCTATACTACTAAAAATAATTAAAAAAAAAAAAAAAAAAAAAAAAAAAAAAAAAAAAAAAAAAAAAAAAAAAAAAAAAAAATAATAATTTAAAAAAAAAAAAATTCTTAATTTTCCTAATTTTTTCAAAATTATATTGGTGCAGTAAACAAATTTACATACCTATACAACATGTGTTTTTCACTGAGAATTATCGGCTCTGTTTACCTCGGCTATCAATTTACGCATGGGCCATAACCCGTGTAATTGAAACATTGTCGTTACAACATAAATTAATTACTATGTAATAATAGGGAGTTCGCTTTAAATTATTAAAAAAAAAAATATAAAATTAAATATAATTAAACAAAATAACGAACCACACATGTTTTCTTTCGCCAATAGGTATTAATAAATAATTATAATATGCACACCATTTGTATGTTGTATAGGAAAACTGATGAGTATATATGTTTGTTGACCTTACAACAATTGGTCTCATCTCGTGTGTGCTATGTTGTTGATCCGGTATGACGTCCGTCTCGTCTGTTTAATGGTAGCAGTCTATGCATATGTGTGTATTTGGCGATGTAATTGTGTAGCTCAAAGGTGCCGGCCTAAAAGATTTCTGCCTAAGAGCTTTGCAATTTCGGAAACCAAATTCACACATAGGCTCGTCTTACTTCGCTGGTTTCTCTTAATAGAGTAATTGGCAATGGGGTTCAAGGCGACCCAGAATGTGAGCCAACAGATGCGTGGGCTTAAGAAAGGTCCCAACACCCCAGTGGCTGGGTGCCGGCTAGAAATCTGCCCAGTCGCTGGGGGTGTTGTGCACGAGTGGAGGCTTTTGCTATTTTTTTTTACAAATTATTAATATCTTTATAAGCGATATCGTAGAAATGTATATTCGTAAACGAATCGTTGGGTTTTAACAATTTTATATAATACACCTTAGTTTCATATCGGTCTTAATGTTTGTATTTGCCTCTTGTATGGTTGACATAATTGCCGGTATAATATTGTAAATGCAACGTTTTTATCGGAGCGTAATAAATTACGCTGATATTTCATGTATTCGATATCGCCTAGTGTTCTCATTTTATAGAATTTATATATAGGACTATAACCCCCGTATTCTTCGTAAAGTTCTTCAACACAGTTATTAAAAAATTTATAGTATATATTACAGTAGTATAGAGGGATTCAAAATGATACCACTATTACAGTGTGTTTATGTTTCATCCTGGAAGACGTAATCGTGTAATCTCTCTATAAAATGGACACCTAATTTACATGTTCATAACACGTGTAATTGGAACATTGTCGTCTGCTTATAACATAAATTAGTTCTGTTCAATAATTTTCAATTTCTTCTAATAATTTTCCAATTTCTTCGTTAAAAGCGATATTGTAGAAACGCATATCCGTAAAACGAATCTTTGATTTTAAACTGTTTTATAAAATTAGTTTGATAATGTTTCGGTAGTGTTTCTCCGATCCTATTTAGTCGCTTCATTATATAAATTTGATACTTATACCGGCGACATAATTGCCGGTTTAATATTGTAAAATGCAACGTTTTTATCGCAGCGTAATAAATTACGCTGATATTTCATGTATTCGATATCACATAGTATTGTCATTTTACCGTGTTTTAATACTGTAGAAACAACAGCGTAAAATCCTTCATCAAATCATTATATAAACGTCCAATTCGTTGTGTATTTTATTATCCATTTTGTTATAATATTTTATTATAACCTATTAAATTTATATGTTCAATTGGACGTGAAAAAAACATGATGTATTTATGACAACCAATTTTTGAATATTTCGTGGTTGGGTGAGACAATTTCCTCGTTAACTATTTTTTTGATTTTTTGGGGGTGGTGGAGTAGTATAGAGGTTGGAGAATTGAGGCCAACCGTTAGGTGGTATCCATTTTGACTCCCTCTATACTACTGACGAAATACTGGACTAAAGCGATATCCCATTTGGCCTACGACGGGGGGGGGGGGGGGGGGGGGGGGGGGGGGGGGGGGGGGGGGGGGGGGGGGTAGTAGTATCGGTCAACATATGTTATAGTGCACTCTGTCTTAAATACACTATGTCAAAGATTAAATAAATGTGCGATATACAATATACAATATGTTGGCTTTCGCTGTATGTATTGTGATCGATAATAACCATTTTATTGCATCAATTTCTGAGAGGTTTGTGTTATATTCAGTCACATACTGTCACAGACAGCAATAAACATGTGAATACATTTGTGGTAATGCATGTTTGTTACAGTTGTACCTGTCAGAACAAAATAAATAGTTAGAACGTTCACACAGCCAGCGTAGTAATAGTTTTGGACGCTTGTAAGTGCAATAAATATGGCCGTCACTGGAGAAATATGGCTTATGAGATCTGTGACCAGTGTTACTGTAGCTGCTGATCAAACAGCACGCTCATGTAGCCGAATAACGATCAATTATGCTTGTTAGACGCATGATGGGCGCTTCGCAAACTGATAGAAGATACGAGCAGTGCAGGCCCTGCGCAGACTGCCCGGATGCGCATGCTGATATGGGGCTATACTGGTCGAGTGACCCATAAGCCCTATTTCACCAGTCACAAACACATATACTCGTATAATCATAGTGTGACATGCATGTGATCGTGAAATGCAAATTTAAATACTATACTAATAGTCAGTATATTTTCTACGTGATATAGAAACAATACAATTATATTTAGCATTTATAGACACGATGGCATATAGAGAATACCGGGTATGGAAGGTCATCGAGCCAATTACCACCATTAAATATAAGAATAATATAGAGAATAGTAGGATAGTGCCGTGAATGGGGAAAATATCTGACAAGGCTTAGGAAACGGGATGGGCGAGGCTCTGCCGAACACATCCCGTTTTCGTGCCGCGCCAGATATGTTTTCCCATTCACGGCACTAACCTACTATTCTATTTATCCCGTCAACACATACAAATAGCTTTAAAATGCAATAAAAATAACCCCAGCCAATTCACATATTCAGTGATTAGGTCGTATTGCCAGGATATCAAAAATGTTTCACGGCACCGTGTTTCACGGCACATACACACTCAAGGTGCATGATCACGTGATTACAACAACAACAACGTCGCCCACTCCAAAGTAAGTATTATTTGATATTTTCCTTAAATATGCAACGGATTTTGATGAAATATGGCGCAGCAAACGTGTCTTCATGAGCTGTATTTTGTGGTCCAGGGAGTTCGGCACAGACTTATGTCGTTTTTGCGAAGAATCGATTTCCGTGTCGGTTTTTCGCAACAACGACAGAAGTCTTGGCGGAAATACAAAGACCACCAAATGCAGCTTAACAAGACGCGTTTGATGTGCCATATTTCAGTAAAATCCGTTACGTAATAAGGATAATATAAAAGAACACTTACTTTGAGTCAGATGGATTCTGGAAATTTCAGTACTTGTTGTTGTTGTTGTTGTTAGTACCACGTGATCATACACATTGACACTGTGTTGACGGGATAAAATACATAATCGGCAATACAATATTACAGATATTTCCACACGACTGTTTATTATAATCGACAACAATCAAGATGATCGTCAAAGTATGACAATGTATTGGTGGCTGGTACCTATTTTGTTTTCCCCAAATTTGACTGTCTTTCCTAAAACTAATTTTATGAAAAAATATGTGGATTAGCATACTGAAATTATGTTAAAGGTAATGTGTCTCAAATGATTTCGTAGTCTAGATGTTTCGTATCCTGTTCATAGAGACGCACAAACCGCCCAGTAAATAACGAACCTTCCTAATTGTGGATAGTATGATCATTTCACTATAAATACTAATTGATACATTGTGCATTACCGAGTTATGTTTCCTGTTGATCACAATCTGTGACAGTATATACCCGAGTACAGCTCAAACTCCCGTAAAATGTGATCATGAAATAAAAACTTGCATAGTGTTATACAAATATATGAGAAAATCAAAACACGTCATATTGAGTTTCTCGGATATATATGTGGCCCTGGCTGGAGACATTGGACTTGTGGCATTTCTGGTCAGTCTAGATCCTGATCTTCTAGCACAGTCCTGCAGCCTGGTGTGGATATACAGTAGACCCTCTCTAAACCGGACACAGAGAAAGATTGGTCTTCTTAATTATGGTGGGCTTAGTTTATATTTATCTATTATGTCATTAAGTATTCCTGTTCTCAAAGCAAATAATAACTTCTTGGAGTGCTTATTTGCTTGTTTTTCAGTGGAACCTCTCTAAACCGGACACCCTGGGGACCTCCCAGGGTGTCCGGTTTAGAGAGGTTCCACTGTATATGGGGACCTCCCAGGGTGTCCGGTTTAGAGAGGCTCCACTGTATATAGGGACCTCCCAGGGTGTCCGGTTTAGAGAGGTTCCACAGTACACTGTTTATTAGAAGTATAACACATAAGCCCCATTTCTCCATTCACAGCCATAATTTCTGGGAAATGCAATATTAAATGTCAATATGTTAATTAACTATTCTATTGTGTTTACATGTGTATGTATATTGTATTTTATTAAGCGCTTGCTATATTAAATGGGTGTGCATGATTGTATAAATAAATGTTTTAAATACATGTATAACAAACCATGTTAATGTTTCTTACCTGTCTTCCAGTGTTTCTCCAGATTCTTTCGGATTAAACTGTGAACCATGTTTGCTCCATCAACCAGCATAAACTGGTTTCCACGGAGACTACTATGGTAGCCATGTGGAAATACAGTTGAAAATCTCTAAACCGGACACAGAGAAAAATAGTTGCGCTTAATTTTGATATATTTCATTGCCAGTTACCTTCAATGATAATGCCTGTTCATGATCACAAAATAACCCACGCTGGTTTAGAACTAGTCATCTGTCTGTTTTACCGTGAAACCTCGACAAACCGGACACCCTGGGGACCTCCCAGGGTGTCCCGGTGTATAGAGGTTCCACTGTAAAACTATTGGTTAGAAACCCCTATACAACCGCCAACCATTAGTAGTATATAGGGAGTCAAAATGATACCACCTACGGTGGTATCATTTCCACTCCTATATACTACCCCCACCACCCCGGAAAAACCAAAAAATTGGTTAACGAGGAAAATCTCTCCCGACAGTAAATTTATGAATTATTTCGGCATAGGTGTTTTGGAGAAAATAATTTTGAAAAGAGGGAGTCAAAATGACACCTCCCACCAAAAGTTGGGGGTGGTATTGTAGTCCCAATTATATTGGAAATTGAACAGAAAAACACTATCAATATTATTAGAGAAAATGAATAATAAAATACAATGGGAATTGAAAGCCTATAATGACTGTGTTGAAGAAGTTTACGAAGAATACGGGGGTTATAGGCCTATATATAAATTCTATAAATTGAAAACACTAGGCGATATGGAATACATGAAATATCAGCGTAATTTATTACGCTCGGATAAAAACGTTGCATTTACAATATTATACCGGCAATTATGCAAACTATACAAGAGGCAAATACAAACGGATAATGCGTATCGGATATGAAACTAAGGTGTATTATATAAAATTGTTAAAACCCAACGATTCGTTTACGAACATACATTTCTACGATATCGCTTTTAAAGATATTGAAAAATTATTATTGAACAGAAACAACACTACTAATTAATTTATGTTCTAATCACAACACCAAGCAGATGACAATGTTCCAATTACACGGGTTATGAACATGTATTCATAGCCGAGGTAAACAGACGGTACACACACGATTATGTATAGCCGAGGGGTATCGGGGCATCCTTATCGATGGTATGTAAACGGGCTATCGATTTACACGGGTGGTGTGTACACAGTTTATTTATAAACACTTAGTGAGGGTTATATAGTTCACGAATTTCCGGAATGGTTCGTTATTTAATTAATTTTGTAAAAAATATTTATAATTTAAAGCTGAACACGCCCTATTATATAGAAAACATATTAATTAATTAATATAATAATTTATTAATTAATATAATAACAATTTTTTTTTTTTATTTCCACCATCAAAGTTAGGTTTATATACGAGAAATAAACACATCTATACATTGCTGGGACGCCAGCAGTATTCTCAGCGCTGAGACCGGTTTCGCCACATGTATTTCACTCTGGCTGCTCTACACATTCTAGCGGAATGAGGAGGAGGGGTCCGCGGTAACAGTCCAATGATGGGGTGGAGGAGATGTGAGCGTAGCACACCTCGCGAAGAAAAAAGAGAAGAGAATAGATTTAAAGCGAAAGCTTAGCGGGGTGGGCCCCAGAAAGGTTTTGCTGCCGCGAGTTCGAGCCTCGGCTGGAACAAAAACTTTTTTTTTTTATTATTTAAATTGTTTAATTATTTTAATTGCTTAATTATTATATTAATTATTTAAATTGTTTACTGCACCAATGTAAATAATTTCATAATTAATTTGAAGAAAATTATAAAATTAATTATTTTTTAAAAATTATTTAATAAAATATCACAATTTCGGGATGGTGGTGCTGTAACATTTCCTCCGACTTTATTTCTAAGTTTTACTCTAAATTTATCCCAATCAGTACTCTCAATATTGGGCATGGTGGCGCGCGCTTTGATTCTAATATCATTTTTTAATTCTTCATATCTCCCCATTTCTTCCACCACGGATTCAAACTGTAAATTTGATATTTAATTATCGGTCAACGCTTTGGACACTATAACGTCGATGCTATTTTTCTTAGACCTGGCGAGAACGGATATTCTATCATGTTTTCTACATATTTTCTCGAGTTTTCCAGCCGCCGCCCTTATTACCATACAAAGTATTCCAGATAAAACGGTAATTCCACTCAAAACCCCTGCAAGTGGAACCGTTACAATTGTAGATAGCGTTGCAGCAGTCCCCGCACCACTCATTACAGATAAACTTGCCAGAACCGTACTAGATGCTTCAGCTATATTCGCCGCGCGCTTATATTTTTTAGCGTTTCTTTTTGTATTTGTACATTCTCTAACTAAAATATCCTGCATAGCGACGATATTATCCAACCTAAAATCTAAACTTCTTTCGCGAATTGGATACAGTGTTGGTGGATTGGTATTGACAATTGGAAGCATATTAGGAAGCGATTAAATTAAAGCGATCATGATTAAATTTTACAAATCAACTTCAATTAACAATGTAACAACAATGGAAGAACTCGCTGGGTCAGCGATTTTCGTAACAAAGTTAATAACACTACCTTCTGAAAGTCTAATTGGATCGCTACCGGCGAACAAAACCACCGATGAACTATCTCCAGCGAGTTTATTGACTCCAATTGCCCGTTCTTACCCATCCAGTACGAGATTTATCATGACCACGCCCACAGATTTACCATTAGCATTAACCGAGCAGACCTGGAGCTGTCATGGTGTATCCCCCATATTTATTGCTCGCTTTGGCACCGAACGAATATCCATAGAGCCCCTCATTCAATGGGCCCCGCTTCTCAGCCCAAACTGTGATGACACGTTTTTTTTTTTTTTCAATAACTTAAACTGCTCTACAGATGTGGTCAACAATCCGGCAAGCCCCCCGATAGATGGGCCTCAGCACGAACCTTTTCAGCGGTCTCCTCAAGTTCTTTGTTCGAGGCTCTACGAACACGTTTCAGTCTATCGGAAAATTCGGTTATTTTCCCGCCTAGTTCAGTAAGTGCTGCATGATCCTCTTCCCCAACTTGGATTATTTTTCCGCCGAGATCCTTAAGTCCTGTATGTGCCTATTCGCGAACTTGTGCTGTCGCCGTCAGGAAATCTACTCTAAGCTGTGCTATGCTCCTGTGAATTGCGTTTGTGGCCTCCGATATAGTCGCATTGATCAAGGCCCTTGTTTTTTCGGTAGTTAAAAAGTCGCTCTCTGTCGGGATGAATCCCCCTTCTGCCGGTTCCAAATTCTTTGAATCTGTCACCCAATCCCGATTGGAATTGGAAGAACTACCTGGTCCGTATATACTCATAATTAATTTTAAGAAAATTATAAAATTGGGGCACCTATTCTCAATTGGAAATTTCGAGAACGACCGAAATCGGGTAATAGTTATTCAACTTTCTCGCTTGATCATCAAGAATAGAGACCGTAAATTCGTGGATGTGTGTCCCGTTTCCAAAACTTTCATCTCGGGGTGTGGGAAGTCTAAGGTCACCGTCTCCCCAACGAAACAGTCGCTGGCATGCACGGTTTTCAGTAATGTGCTGGGGGATCCGTCTACCATGTTGTACGATGTGTTCACCCGATCCAAGTGCACCCTGAGAGTTTTCGTGAAGGCGAAGTCCACCGGGTTATCACCGACGTACTCACCCGAGACAAACACTCCTTTATTTGCGGAGTATGTCTCTCTAAACCCGAGTTGAATACCTAGCGCTGGGGAGACCACTACCTTACTATCTGGGTCGATGGTCATTGTTGTGAGCCCGGTAGCCTTCGAGATTGTGAGGTTGACTCTACCGCCAAGCTCTGAGGTGACAAAATCTTTGAGCTGTCTAAAACTCCACAGTCCGGGAGGCAGCTTTACCCCTACTTGTTGTTCATCCTTCACATAGTAAAACCCTTCACTCTTCCCCAAGTTCTCCCACCCGACCGTGAAGGTGATTGATCTGAGGCCCACCCGGCGTTTTCCGCAGCAGTTGTCGATTGACTTTTGAAGTTCACAACTCTCTTTTTGAACATTAGTGATAGTAGCAAACATAATAATATCTTTCAATGGATACCAAAGCATTTAGCTTTAATTATAAAGCAAAGTACGCGGTCGGTGGTAAATACACACAAAAAGACGTTGCTAATCCCCTAGTACACCCAACTATAACAGTTAGACCGGACAGTGGCTTTGCCACCAATTTCCCTAACATCTTTGAACAATATAGGCTGCCCAAGATTACTACAATGGAGGCCGTGAACTGGTGGAAAGCAACACCGATGCAGTTTTGGCAGAATCAGCTCAACTTCGCCGTATGGTGTGCAACAGCCGGATGTGGGGTTTCCTCTCAGGACCATCTGGTCGCGGAGGATCCCTTCTTGAGTCCGTTTATAACTTTCATGTGTATTATACTATTAGGAGGATTCTCAAAGAACTAGGTATTCCACTACCTCAAGTCAAGACGACGCGTGGAATCCCATTTCCAACGCATACGACCGTATGACGTTTGAAAGACTGTAACGAATTTAACGTTTCAAAAGACGCGGACTGGAGACAGAAAGAATTATGGTACACTTTCGGTGACATTTACATAACGGGTATGGGGTTTGTGAAGCACCCAAAGGATCCACCACCATCAATAAAACTAAAGAATACCGACTTCGTGCCACCAGTACCATGGTCTTTCAAATCGGCCAACGTTGATTTCATTCAGCAACCTGCGTGGGTAAATACCGCGTGGGGATCATTTATGTTAGATAAAAGCACTTGATTTACTCAGGCCGGTGTTACCCGCCTCAACGACTCCATTCGCACATACGTCTGGGCCATCCTCGGCGCACAGAAGCAAACTCGTAGTTCTATAATAGGAGTCGGAACGGCCTTTGACGCGCAAAAACAGTTCTTGGCACTTGTCGAGGACGCCATCTCAGCTAAGGTGGACCTGGAGAAGGCGATCCAGAATTATCAAGACATTTTGCAGAATACCAGCACCCCAGTAGACTATGTATTTGGAATAGGTCTTTATATGGCGCCGACCAATATGATACTACGAGACGACCCGGTTGACAGTTACAATAATCAGATCGTAATCGCCACCGTCAACACAAAAGTCGGCCGCAACGGGAACGTAAACGCGGATATCATCAAGCGCACCCCAAGAGGCCCGGGTTCATTCAATCTCGATTGGGAGTCCAATCCCCCATGATCGGTGTTGGAAATTCAAATAAATTTGAAAAAGATTTCATAAAACCGCAAGCAACTCCCTCAATTCCGTTGAACCCAGTACCCCGAATCCAACCATCAAGTTCCACCAATCGCAGATTGGGTGAAATTGGAACAGGAGAGGGAACTAGTGTCATAACCCACGAGGAGGAGAAATTAGGGCTCGTCCTCGCCCTCATGGCGATAGGACTACTCGCGCTTTGGTTTTAGGAACTCTCGGGCGAAGAATAGTAGGAGACCTGCGATTGCCACGATTAGAGCCCAAGTATTTTTGGTGAGCCATCCGGCTGTTTTTGATAATATAGATAGCAAGTAAGAAACGATACTTCCGATCAGTCCAGGTAGTGCGGCAGCCGCCTTTTCGGCTAATTTAGCCAGAAGACTGGAGAGGGCCTTTAGTTGTTTTTTTACCAACTCCTTGGCTCCACCGGATGGCGCGGTTGCTGGTGCGGGTGGTGGCGTGGATGGTGGCGCCGCGCCATTGGTGAAAGCTAGAAATATGGTCGATATAGTCATGCCGATAGCAACGAGGATGCTTGCCATCGTGACGCTCTGCTCTCTGAACAGAGTGCGAAGACGCTCACCGAGCGTCGTCTCCTCGTGCAGGACCCTCGAGATTGTTTCGCGGATCCGACTTATTTGTGTGCGGAGAGCCTCACGGCAAGCCGATGCAGCCTGAAAGCGAGCTTCTCTTTCGTCCCGCAACGACCACAGGCGTTCAATGATCGGCTCGGTAGATTCTATGTCGTCACGGGCGAGGAGACTTTTTCTTTTTTCTAGCTCGATATGTTCATCCAGCACCGTGAGTTTGGAGAGGTTAAGGACCAGTTCGCCCCGGACCGTTTGCAGAGCCTTATCGAGTCCCCGGAGTTCGCGAAGAGGTAACGGTGGGTCATTGTTAGATCCTTGGTCGAGGTTGAGTATTTCGTTTTCGCTGAACGTGGTCTCCATCGTGTTAATAACGTCGGTGGCTACTTGAGGGACCTCGCTGAGCTCGAACGTTTCTATCGCGGCGGCCGTCTTCGCCATCGTTTCGTCGGTAGACTGTAGGGCCTCTATAGCGCGGGTTGGCATAATTGTTTCACCACGCTTCCAATCTGGGAATCCGAGTTCGTTCCGTATGGTTTGGGGTTTATCGGTCCTCGTGTTGACTATTGGGAGATTTGATGCTGCTTTTAGTCGCAATCTACCGTTCAGATCAAATTTGAACTTGGAGTAGTCGCGACCGACAGATGGGACCAGACCTTTTTCTGACAAATTGTTGTAGTAGTCGTTTACAGCTCCCTCGAGTAATTCCCGACTTTGACTAGTGGTAGTGCCACCTATTTCCCCCAATTGCGATTGGATTGGAGGTGGTGTTACTTCTATTAGCTGATCGAGAAGTTCGTCGAAGTTATCATCATCATCATCATCGATGTAATCGTCTCTACCGATTTCATCCATGTCAATATCGTAATCAGCCATCTTTATAATTATGTATTAAAGACAAAACCATTCCGGTTTAATAGAGTAACTTAGTTTCACTAAATTTTATGAGGACCTGTGGAAGACGGCGCAAGAGCGCGAAAACGCGGCCTATCCGGGCATTGACACCAGCAAAAATAAGAACGCAACGAAACTTAGAATCGGGGCTGGTAACAAGGCCGATAACAACGCGAGTGACAACGCGATCGCGGCCGCTTACGGCAACCGCTTCTACATCCCGCTCGACTTTGAGTTGCTGGAGAGTCACATGCCCTACTATCAGAGTGCTTTGGCGGACCGCCTCGAATACGAACTAACGTTCAACGACTACGGCCGAGCTCTCATAGCCACCGACATGGTATCGACGTATACGATCGACAATATTTCGTTGGAGTACGACATGGTCACGATGCACGAACTCGCGCGATTAATCAGATCGCAGTATGCCGGGCGCGTTGCCATACTTTACGACCGAGTTCTTCGTCACCGCAAGATGACGAAAGACAAAAGCGACACATTGTGGAATATTAATGTCAACATACCCGCCCGCGATGAAAGGTATACTGATGTTGTTCGAGGAGGGTCGGTTCGCGCTCGGGGCTAGAAAAACCGACACATTCTATAACCCCAAAATCACAAAGGTAGAGGTGACGATTGAGGGAATCCCCAATCAACTCCATAGCGCGGGTCTTGGCGCACGCCGGCAGTGGGATGAAGTCAGAAAGCAGTTTGCTGCCGGCTCTAAGCGCTCCCCGGAGGTTGCAGCAGTTGCCAAAGACCTGCAGCTCTCGGACGTCTCCCTCGCGGAGTTCCTGACTACCAAATACGCGTTATGGCTAGATATGCGAGCCAGCGACGACGACCAAATGCACGGTAGTAGACGCCAAGTTGAGAACGCTAGCGAGGGTGTGACGATCCAGATAACCAAAGAGGCGGATGGAAATGGGCCATTGAACGTGTACTTATATATAAGTACAGACGCACAACTCAACATCGAAGATGGTCGATACGTCTCAGCACTCTACTGATTTAATAAAAAATCAATCTAACCCAATTACAATTGGTGTTTGTGATGCCCACTCTGCCATAATATGTGGGCAGACAGGATGTAGAAAAACGGTTTTCATCCTCGACTTGCTCGAGGGTCCTACCGCGATGCATTTCGTCACATTGTGATCCTATGTCCCACTGTGTGGCACGACGAGACTTATCAGCGGCGCCCGTGGACATGGTCCGACCCTGAGGTATACGTTATTGACCCCGGCGACAGGCTTCACGATTGGCTGCGTGGTTTATACCAAAGATTCCAGGGTGAGCCCACGCTATACGTGATTGACGATTTCTCGGCCAAGGCGGCGATGACCAAAAAGAAGGACATGCTCTCCGAGCTCACATTTTCTGGCCACCATGCGAGGAAAAGCGTATGGATCTCCACTCAAAAATACAACGCCGTCCTCAAGGATCTGCGCGAGCAAACCAAATGGATCGCCCTCTTCCACTGCAAGGACCGAGACTCATTCGACGACTGTCTTCGAGAGAACGACGTTATCCCAACGCACGAGGAGCGCCTGGAGGTTCGACAGATGCTTTCAGAAACTAAGCACGCCAAGCTTCTGCTAAAGACTGATCAACCAACTGCTTATAAAGTTATCAATTAATTTATTACAAAGTAATAAGCAATTGCAGTGCTTAACAATGCTGAACAAATGCTTAACAATTGTTGAACAAATGCTGAACAATGGTTAACAATGTTAACAATTTGGTGCTCCGCTGCGAGCTTTGTTGCGAGCATAACGGTGATCATAAGTATCGGGTGGTGCGCTTGGCAATATGTTCAAACTTATGAGACTTGTAAGAATAGCACTGCTTGCGATAAACACAATGAACTGCGACGAACTCGATCAGCTAATGGAAGAAACCTCAACTCCGACTGCCGACACGGTATCTTTCCTGATATAATGAAACATCGACTCCGACAGATGGAACACCTGCCGATACGAATGAAAATGAAAACGAATCTAGGTTAGGTGCGGTGATGACAAAAACTCTTGGATCAGCGGCTATTCTTTTGTACGCTACCATTGTTAGTATACTTATCCCTATACCAAACACCGCGGGGTTGATTCGCGATCTAGAGACTGACCCTTTTATAGGACACACTCTTAAAACAGCCTGCTGCTCAATTTATCACAAGTTTGGAATGTACTTAGCTCCGCTGACAACCGCGTTGACCACGGGTAAACACTGTCAATTTGGACATATATGCCCACGAACTATAAGCTACGAAAATGATGACACAAGACACACCTGCGAGAGTGACGGAACCACTCTCAACACTGTTGAACCCGAGCACGTTGGAGGTTCAATCGGAGCAATCGGGGATTGCTGCAGCTCCACAGGAGCCCTCAACACCCAATCGAGATTGGACGAATCCGGTTGCACGACATAAAAACCCAAAAAGACAGGCAGCTGGGCGGGCGGCGGCTGCCACCCGAAAGGTTAAACAAGATAAAATACTCGCCGAGCTTCGAGAGGCCAAACAGTCGTTGCAATCCCCGATTGCTGTTGAAACAGCAAAACAAAATTGGATGCACCCCATTTAAACATTGATCGCGATCCCTTTTATATGCAATAATTATAGTTATCAACAATGACTCAAAACGCTTGTAAAATGACAGTGAATGCGCTTTATAACGGCGTGGTGATATCAGGTCTCAGTATCGGATGGGCTCGACTATTTAAGATGGCCTTGGGACATTCCCTTTCACAAATTGAACTTTACTGTGAAAGACGTAGTAAACGTGACCTTCAATGTAGCGGCCGCAATTTCGACCCAAGATTATCTAATTAAAGCTGGAATTCTACCCGCTGATATATGGAAATAATGGCTTCTATCGGAATAATGATAGGTGGTGCGCTTCTAAATGCATTGGCGTTCAGCGGTAGCAACTTTCTATTCTCGAAAATGAGAAGCTCGAACGTGGATGATGAGCGCAAGCGTCATGAGTTAGCTGTAGAACAACTCAATAGCGCAAAGGAAGCATGGTCGAAAAAGCGAACCGCCCATCTGGACTGGGTCAACGAAGAGCTTCGCCGCGAGAATCACGCCGCGCAAACTTTCCAGAACGTTGAAGAAGCCAACCGCGAGTACGCGCTGGCATATCCACAGAAAAGTCTGACGCCACTGGATCCCGAGCCCCAACTTTCAGATTTCTATGTACCGTCAGAGGCCCAAAAAGACCGCGAGATCGTGTTCATCGTCGTGGGAATGGGTGTGGTGGGTATCGTCGGCTACTATATCCAATCGAGATTGAAATAATTATTTTAAAAAATTTATTTTTTAAATATATATATATATAGCACGATGTTAGTTGATGAACTTTATTTTGCTATTATCGATGTAGGCTACACTGCCCTTAAACACCGTATAGCTGGTGCAAAGGGTATGATTCGTCTGGCCCGAGATTCTCTCGAGACGTGGCGCGAGGACGAAAAAGCAGCCACCCTTTTCGCAAAGTGGATGTTAGATTCCTCCGAGTTAGATACCTCCGAATTAGATTTTCCCAAGTTCCTTCAGAACCTAACCCCCAATCGCAATTGTACTTCCAACAAAGGTTTATTATTAACGACGCAGTTACCGGATATTCTGGCGAGGGCATGTTGGAGATTGTCCAATCTATTAGAATACCTCGCATACGATGGACACGCGCAAACTAGATACCCAACTATCGGTTCGCCTAACGCGCAAGCTGGCGAACACATACTACAGCCCCCGCGGCTACTGGAAGGGACTCGCGGCCATCAAGAACCTCGCCGCGGCGACCAAGGTTTCCGAAAACGCTGTCAATGAATGGCTCAAGAAGCAGGCCGTCTGGCAGATCTATTTACCCGCGCCTCGCAGTATTCCACGGCCGAAATTCGACGTGCCGGTGCCTAACCAAGTTCAACAAGCGGATCTCCTGTTTCTCCCTCACGATCGCGTCGGTCGCAAAACGTACAAGTACGCACTGACAGTCGTTGACGTAGCGAGTCGTTATAAAGGGGCTGAGCCACTGGCCACTAAAGAGTCTAAGGATGTGGCCGAGGCTCTTTCCCGAATATATAAGCCGAATCAAATGGCCGAATCTTCTCCAGGTCGATACCGGCCGCGAGTTCATGGGCGCGGTCTCTCATCTATTGTCTAAGCACAAAGTTTCTATCAGACGCGGCCGCTTCAACATCCACCGAGACCAGGGGATTAGTGGAATTAAATTTTTATATGAAATAACACTTACTAGATAACGCTAAATTCAATTTTGCGGGATATTTATCACAAATATGAGTTACTGTTCCTGAGAAATTATCTCCTATACTAACACTTACCGGAACGTGCTGAGCTTCGTACTCTAGATTATTACCGAGAGTTTCAAATTCTGGGTTGAGATATGCCTCAAAATCGTATACTATCTGATATGGATAAAGAGTAGTGTCGCAACCGATCTTTATGTCTTTACCCATTCTTTGGAATTCGCATTCCCACATAACTACTAGGTTGAATTATTTGCTTCTAATAACTTTATCTCTTATCATAGTGGATGCGCGTTCTTCTTTTCTATGCTTTGCATGAATCTCGCATCCGTGCCAATAACAGCCGTGATATTGATATACTGTATTGTTTTCTTGACAGTATCCATCTACTGGAGCTCCTAAAATCCATCTTTCACCCCCATGTCCACACTGTTCGTGGTGAATGTGAATTCCCTCCTGCTTTTCCACAGAGTACATTCAATCGATCGCTCCGTAACTGTTAGAACTTTTTGGGTAGAACGCTTTCTGGAACGATGAACGCGGGCGCTCTAAATAATTACCGTCACATACTATTTTTGTCTCACCTTTCATACATTTTGGTCCGTGTCTCTTCATATTACTCGCTTTCGTGAATTTCTGTTTGCAATTATCGCAGGCGTAAATTTTCGATAGGTTTTTAAGGTATTTTTCTTATCAGAAATGCGTGATTATTAAACAGTCCTATTGTCATTGGTTTATTACCTATTGCCCTATAGTGTGCTGGTACCTTTTTCAACCACCATACACCACATTCGGTGGGTTGATATACTTCTATACCGATTTTAAAAAACTCTTCCACCTTTTTCAGATCTGAAAAAGGAATTGGTGAAACCACATTACTACCGAAATATTGCTTACTAAATTATTTCGCCTTGTCCGTGCATCTGTCGGGTCTTTTACCTATCATATGCATAGCTAGACACATGAACAGACAAAGGTCGGCATTATACTTATCTAAAGAATACATACCTTTTTTATTCTTCAACCATTCTGGAAGTTCTCCTCCTGCTGCTTCTTTGGATTCACGGTAGTCCCAAATATATTCCCCTACTGCCCTGTATTAGCTTTACAAAAACCTCTACCCATCTTACAAACTTCCACTTTGTATTCGGTCTGTCTATTTTATCGGACATTATTCGTGTTTACTCCTTATCTGACAACCATTTTTTAACGGTTTTCATTGATGATAGTGGTTCGCTACCACCGAGATTTTGTGCATTATTATAGTTATAGGTTTTCCATTTTTAGTTTCCTCCATATGTTTTAGCTTGGAAGAATATGAATATCTCAAATAAAAATTGGTTGTTAAATACGGAGCGAGTTTATCGGACATGCGTTCAGACTCGTTAATGTCAATGTTTTTATGAAAGGATAATATAACTACCCGTCTTCACTTTTCTACCTTTTCCAATGTTTCATCATGAGCCCCCAATATTTCTTCACCTTCTACCACTATCGCGCGAACGATAGATTTGTTCTTATTATTTGGTATTGGGTCACCTGTACGTCTGGAATTGGTGCTTGAAGGTTTTATTACACTAGCCCTTAACCCCGCAATACTTTCTTTTTGAATTCTTTGTGGTTTTAATCAGCTTTGTCAACCCCCTAACTCTCAACTTTTTACTATAAGTAATCCCTAGATATTCGGCTTCTCTTCTCAAACTTTCTATTTCTGCTCTAGTTTCTGGCGTTATCATATTTTCTGTATATACTTTTGTTATAACCTATGAAATTTATCTGTTCAATTGGACGTGAAAAATTTACATCATGTTTTTTTCACGTCCAATTGCATATACACATATACATATACATATATAATGGAGTGTGTGAATTGTTGTAAGACATTTGCGTGCAAAAACTATCTACGAAGACATCTATCGAGACGTAGAAAATTTCCTTGTGTCACCCCACAATTTCAATGCCCCAGATGCCCTTGTAAATTCGTTAGTGCCCAAACTCTATGTAGACATAAGCAACTGCGCTGTCATGTGGCTAAAGGTGAACGTGGTAGACTAGAGCTGGTAGAATTAGTTGCTGATCTGCGGAATAAATTAGCTATATTGGAGGAAACAAATGGGGTGTTGGAATATAAACTATCACGCGCGGACGCATTGAACTTGCATTAATGAGTTTGACTTTTTTCAAAAGTCAATTTCCAATATAATTGGGACTACAATACCACCACCAACTTTTTGTTGGAGGTATCATTTTGACTCCCTCTTTTCAAAATTATTTTCTCCAAAAATTCATAAATTTACTGTCTGGAGAGATTTTCCTCGTTAACCAATTTTTTGTTTTTTCGGGGGTGGTGGGTGTAGTATATAGGAGTGGAAATGATACCACCGTAGGTGGTATCATTTTGACTCCCTATATACTACTCCATTACAGGGCGTTCTGTAGTGGCGGTGAGCGGTGGTTATGTCGGGAACGTTTCCGTACATACCGCCGACAACAACCAACCGTCCAGCCCCGCCCGGGCGGGGTAGATATTGAGTATGCACATTATGATCAATTTGATCGGATGTTCTCAGGGCAGACTTGGAGCACAGAACTTGTAGATGTTCAACAGTTTTCATGCGTACCTCACCTGGGCCGCCCATAGTGTCTGATGATTACGGAATTGAATATATGATTGGAGAAATGAGATGTACATTGGAATCTCTCTAAACCGGACACCAAGAAACATGTGTGATCTTATCTTTGATGAGTATCTTGCCCATTTATCTCAGATGATAATGTATGTTCGTGATCGCATAGCACACAACTATGGCTAAAATTGATCAAATGCCTGATACGTCTCTAAGCTGGACACCCTGGGGACCTCCCACTGTCCGGTTTAGAGAGGTTTCACTGTTTATTGCCTTAGCTAGCGACGTGTGTAGATCCAGACCAGCGTCCGCGTTCGTTCTGTCAGTAAAGCACCCACCATGCATCTAACAAACAGCAGAGGCCATTATTTACTGCACAGCAGTGTCTAAATAAACAAGAATTTAAACTGGCCACACATTCTCCAGTCACAGGTCCAACTACATGTATATCCAATTTAAGATTGATTGATTGGGGTTTTAGGCCAAGTCAACAGCCAATGATGTAGGGATGCGGTGGGTGGGTTGGGGTGGGTGCTGGAACACCACAAGTACAGCACTGAAACTACTAAAAACGTCACAGTGAACGACAGTGTCCTGATCCGGTTGTACCTTACTATATCGGCTCACGTAGCCCCAATGTTATATGGAACGCCAAATCTACATAAACACGAATAATTAATGCTAGCTCTAAATAATTAGAGCTAGCATTACATATTTGGAGCTAGCTCCAGATCATTTGAAGAGCTCTGTAAATAATTTGGAGCTAGCTCTAAATATTTAATGCTGAGCTAGCAATACTTATTTGAGTTAATGTAGACTTGGTGTTCCATAGTTTTATGGTCAGCTTGACCTCCCGCCCTCTATTGGTTACATTCAAGAAGATCGGTTCGTCTACATATGTCGGTGACGTACATATAAGACAAGCCATGTGGTTGGTTCCATTCAAGAAGATCGGTTCGTGTACATCTGTCGGTGACGTACATATAAGACAAGCCATGTGGTTGGTTCCATTCAAGAAGATCGGTTCGTCTACATCTGTCGGTGACGTACATATAAGACAAGCCATGTGATTGATTACATTCAAGAAGATCGGTTCGTCTACATCTGTCGGTGACGTACATATAAGACAAGCCATGTGATTGGTTACATTCAAGAAGATCGGTTCGTCTACATCTGTCGGTGACGTACATATAAGACAAGCCATGTGATTGGTTACATTCAAGAAGATCGGTTCGTCTACATCTGTCGGTGAGGTACATATAAGACAAGCCATATGGTTGGTTCCAGTCAAGAAGATCGGTTCGTCTACATCTGTCGGTGACGTACATATAAGACAAGCCATGTGATTGGTTACATTCAAGAAGATCGGTTCGTCTACATCTGTCGGTGACGTACATATAAGACAAGCCATGTGATTGGTTACATTCAAGAAGATCGGTTCGTCTACATCTGTCGGTGACGTACATACATGGAAATGCCATCTCTTAGTGTATACGCCGCGTGAAGACGAACATTAAGAACATTTTCATCTCCATGCGCCTGTGAATTTTTTTTTTTAAGTTTCGTCTCTGCGCGGTGAGGAAACGTAGGAATGAAATGTTTGTACACGGCGAATGAACGGACAGACGAAAGAACGACTGTTAATTTAATCTGTCTCGGGATCTGTCTGTTATTATTTGAACTTTCTGAGCATCTGCTCGATAAATAAGGACGAATTCGTCAATGTCAGAATCACTACCTTCATCAGTTTGTACTGTATAGAAATGATCATAAATCTGACCATCATCAAGAATAATATCTCTGTCCATCGTTTCGTCACAAAGATCGTCAAAATCTTCATCTTCACTGGAATGAACGTCATCAACAGCACCAATAATATCACCGTTACTATCACCGTTTAATGCATTTCCTTTATCACTGCTTCCACTCGTATCACTGTTTCCACTCGTATCATTGTTTCCACTCGTATGACTGTTTACACTCGTATCACTATTTCCACTCGTATTACTGTTTCCTCTTTCAAAGTCGATTTCATCGGAAGAAATATCCTCAACGTCCGGTATATACAGACTTCTTGGGCCAACGTTATTATTTTCATCTAAAGAGTCCAAAATATCGTTCGCCATATCCTCATTATTTGAGATAGGTTCATATTGCTGTAGAAATCTATCTAACTCCTCCACTATGTCCAGTTCGCTGTCGTCGTCACTGACCTTTTCAATACTTTCGCTGCTTTCATTCTTCCCAGATTGTCGTAGTTGAATTGCCTTTTCTCTGGCCGTAATCCTGGTGAATTTATGGTACTTTTCGAGGTGGCTGCTAAATTGCTCCTTCTCGCAAACTGTTTATCGCATCTATTTTCAGTGCACTCAAATCGCTGAAGAAGTGTGTGTAACTCTATAATATGTCTCTTCAAATTCCGTTTCACAGTGAATTCCTTCCCGCACGTGT
The DNA here is from genome assembly GCA_029237695.1 of Conchocele bisecta. NCBI lineage: Eukaryota > Metazoa > Mollusca > Bivalvia > Lucinida > Thyasiridae > Conchocele > Conchocele bisecta. Next base: position 1,462,496 of record CM055274.1, on the reverse strand, counting down.
CACATTTATACGTCATTTTTGTTTTACATCTGCTATATTCAAGCGCTAAATTGAGAATGGATACGTCTATTATTTGTCTTCGGGTTGACACATCGTTTTCCACGTGCTATCCGTGTCCCTTCTTTCACGGTCCTGTGGTCACTAAACAGCTTTGCTCCCAATATATAGCACGTGGTCCACGTTGCTTTCTACGCGCTAGTGATTACTATTTTCGCTTATTCCTAACGAATTGACTGTGCACGTGGAAATCCTCGTGCTACTCGTGTCATGGGAGTTAGTGCTACAACCGGTTCAAACTATTTACACAGTATGGTGGGCTACCTTTGTCATAGTGAAGCACATAAAAAACAATGTCATAATGACAAAACATGTACGGAACTTATTACTGGAACATACTTCTAATATTCGTTTTGGCCTTTTCTGCTGCTAACCGCTTTGGTCTGATTCCTTTGTTGAATGTTTATGGTACATTTGCACTCTCTACGGCAGTAGTGTCAGTATTTTCAGACGTTTCCAGTGGATATAGTAACTTATGTGGTCTACCTATAATCCGACCTGTAACGGTTTTGACTTTCGCTGATCGAATCTGTCCGTCTGTGCTCACTACCAGGTCTGCGAGTCTGCCTAATTTCCAGCTTCCTCTAGGTGCGTCATCTTTGATCACCACCACGTCGCCTACTTTAGGGTTTGATTCAGATTGAATTCGATCTGACTTCAATGTCATCTGAGTTCTCTCCCTTAAATTTAAAAGATAATCATCCCTCCAAATTTTCCAAAATTTATCTAGCAGTTTCTGTCCCTTTTGCCAAATGGCAAGTCATTTCTCAGCTGAAGTTTCTCGCGGTCTGTAATTTATATCATCGTCAGGAATATCTGTTTCGGGTATTCCAGTGGAAGGATTTAAACACAGAAAATGACCAGGTGTTAGTATTATGGCAGAATCTATATCCTCGCCAACGTACACTAGAGGCCGCGAATTCACCACCGCTTCTGCTTCTTTCAACACTGTTTGAAACTGAGTGTTTGTCAATAGCCGTTTGCCAATAGATTTTCGTAGTGACCTTTTAACGACTCCAATAAGTCGTTCATAAAGCCGCCCATCCATGGGGCGAACTCCACGATGAAAGACCATGAGATACCTTTATCAGCTACGTAGCTTTGGAGATCATCACACTTTGTCAGATTCGTCCACACTAGATTGAGTGTATCACTAGTAAGTTTGAACTGGGGAGCATTGTCACTTATGATTTCTGCTGGCTTACCTCTTTGTGCAATGAAGCGTCTAAGACACAAGGTGAACTCTTCCGCGGACGCATCTTGCACTGTCTCGATGTGTACTGCGCGTGTCACTAGACATGTGAATAGGCATACCCACCCTTTTTTGGTTCCTTCAGAATCCGGCGTTTTAATTATTATCGGACCAAGATAGTCTAATCCTGTTCTACTGAAAGGTGTGGCTTCACTTACTCTCTTTCTCGGAAGACTTGGCATTTGTGGCATCTTATATGGTCCTCCCTCCAATCGGCGACATACTGTACATCTTTTAGTGACTGCTCGTACGGCTGCTCTGCCACGTGGAATCCAAAATATGTATCTTAGCTGACTCAACGTGTGCGATATTCCACTGTGTAACAACTGCTTATGGGCTCGATCTATAATCATTTGGGTAAGTCTCTCTTTTGCGGGTAACAATATCGGTTGCCTTGCATTTTCATTCAAGCTAGCATTTTCTAGACGACCTTTGCATCGTAACACCCCTTCATTGTCAAGAAAGATGCACAGCTGTCTTTGTAGGTTGTTCTTTTCTTGTCCAGTTACAGCTGCTAATACATCCGCAAAGTGTTTCCTCTGAATATGTACTATCCACATCTGCTCAGCTTTTTCCAATTCTTCAGTTGTAACACACACACTATCACATTTCTCACGTTTCAATCGTTTGATAAATCTCATGGCTGTTGCAGTTACTCTAACCAACACGGACGAATATCGCTCATAGTTTATTCCAAATGTTGAGCTATTTGAAGGATCACTTACTTTCTTGTCCGGTAACTCTCTAGTTATTTGAGCGTGTTCAGTGTCTTCACACTCACTGTTTTCTTCAGCGGAATCATCAACTACTTGTGCTAACGGCCATCGTTTTTCAGGTTCTATCAACCACGCCGGACCGTCCCACCATCCTTGGTTCTCCGACAGCTTCTTCATACTACAGCCTCGACTCGCTATGTCAGCAGGATTGCTTTTTGTTTCAACAAATTGAAAACTCACATCTTCATGTTTTCTTATTTCACTAATTCTATTTTGAACGAAAACAGGCAACTGTCTTTTAGAAGCTATCCATTTCAGAACACACTGGGAATCTGTGAATAAGTAACTGTTGTCTATTTTTATCCGTAGCTGTTCTTGCACGAATCGCAAACTCCTGACACCTATCAGCACTGCCATCAGTTCTAATTTAGGAATAGTTAATCCTTTGACCGGTGCGAGCCTTCATTTCGCAAAAATGAGTTCACACCTTCTGTCATTTTCATTCGATTGCACTAGGTAGATAGCTGCTGAGTATGCATTACTTGAGGCGTCAGAAAAACACACAAGACAGCTTCGCTTTGCTTCGCTGCTACCACCAACAGATATGCATCTTTCAACTGTGTGATTTGGAATATCTTCCACACGGAATCATCTTTGTCATCTACAGTTTCATCCCAGTCCAAGTGTTTTGTCCAGAGTTGTTGAAGTAACAATTTTCCCTTAAGAGTAACAGGGGAAAACAGAATTGTACGTTTTGTAACATTTCCATCTGATATGAATTTAACTGGTTTCACTCCTGGAGAATCGTTTTGTCATGTCCAAGAATTGGTAAAGTTTCTCCCTCTGCTCTGTCTTCACTGGGAATGGTTTCCATTACCTCTTCATTATTTGTTGACCATTCTTGTAAATTCATACTGGCGTCTGCGAACATTTGCTTTGCATCCGTATACAATGCCGTGGCTTCATTAACACTAGCAACACCAGTTATCAGATTGTCCATATATATGCTGCTTCGTAGCTGCTCAGCTATCTCTGTCCTGTACGCTTCTAGATGGTAATCGATGGTTGCTCCTAACAGGAAAGGGCTCGATATAACACCAAACGGTACTCTGCAAAATCTTAGCTCTTGCACATTATGGTCCAGTGAGGGTTTTTTCAAGTTGTTCAGCCACAAAAACCTTGTCACGTCTCTGTGCTCATTCCCAACTGAAGAAACGCATTTTCAATGTCTGCAACAATTCCAATTTCGTGTAGCCTAAATCACATCAGGATACCACATAAATCTTGAAGAAGCACTGGACCTCTGTACAGACATTCATTTAGACTCTTGTTTTCCTTACTTGACTTTGCTGAAACATCATACACTATTCTTAATTTTGTTGTATTTTTGTCTGGTTTTAGTACTGCATGGTGTGGTATATAATGGCGTATGCCATCTTTTTCAGACCTTTCTACCTTCTCCACCATTCCCTTTTCAAGCTGATTTTCAATCACAGAGTTATATTTTTCCATAAGTTCAGGTTTATCTTTCATCTTTGTCACCAATGATTTCAGACGACCGAGTGCTAATTGATGATTTTCTGGGAGTTATGGATACTCCTCTTTTCATGGCCAAGTTACCTGATATCTTTGCTCCTTGAACAATAACGTATCCTTGAAATTTTCCATGGCTTTTGTATCATCAGTTTGACTGGGTTTGTTTGTAATTCCAATAGACTCAATATTCCAAAAGTCTTCCAAATCTGGTTTCACTGAAATAGCACTATCTACACTTGAGAACAACTCGGTTTTTGACACATTTAAACCGGGTGTCATTATCAGCATACTCGTGTTGTCAATGTCTTCGTCAATATCATTCGTTCGTCCGGACAAAATCCAACCCAACTGTGATGACAGTAAGCATAATCCAGGCTGTACCTGAAGTTTTTGAGGCAGAATAAGGTCAAGGTAATAATCATTAGCAATGAGAAGATGCACAGTATCAGTCTCTAGTTCAGTAGGCATCGTATCTGCCAAACGGAGGTGTTCTGTCATATTCCTGAGGTATTCTTGTTCACATACTTTCACAGGTTTCCTTTGAATAGTTCCAGTGATACTTGGCACAATATTAGCGGTCATCGAGAATTCTTTTCCATTTGGCAATTTAAGATTTATTTTCGTAGATGCAGTTCTTATCACTTTGCTGTGTTCACTACCGAATGTTACTAGTCGGATTTCCTGTTCAGAGTTTCGCTTCAGATTCAATGTTTTGGCTAACTCCTCAGTGATGTATGATCTCTGTGAGCCTGAATCTAGAAGAACTATCACATCAGATGCTTTGTTCGATAGTGGATTAATAACTTTAGTCTGTGTCTGCATAAGAACAATCTCACCTGAAGACAGAAGTGCGTTTTCATCCGCCATTGGATTCACGATGACTGGTTCTTTGGTTTCATCTGCTACTACAACTGTTTCTTTTATTCCACTTTCTTTGAATTTTCGTGGGCACAAACTTCGGTGATGTAGATTGCTCTGATTACAATGCACACAGCTCCTCCTGCTTTTACATTCTCTTGACATATGTCCCTCTTTCAAACATCGAAAACAACTATTTCTCAGGCAGGCCTTTCTCGTGTCTATGTTTTTGTATTTTTGACATTCGTCACTCCAGTGATTCTTCGCACAATATCTACACTCTCTTTTATATGTATTTGCAGACCTGTCATTGACTGTAAATGCTTCGGCAGAGCTTCTTTCCTGGCGTTTTTTTCCATTATTGAAACCGGTAGCCCCATAGTGACTCTGATATGGTCGTGGTTTATTTTCATATTTATTCCACGTTGGCTTAGCCTTTTCTGGTTGTGATTTTTCTGCTTTTTCACAAGCACTAACATACTCTCTACATAGCTCTAGAAGCTTTGTAACGGTCCATTTCACTTTTGTTCCCTTTTGCATCTCTAGATGCTTGATTACATTGCAAGGTAGTATGGATTTGATAACTGACACAAACACATCTTGATTTATATCTTGTCCCAACACTTCCAAACTTCGAAGGTGTTTATCCACAGTGTCTACAAAATTCCTTAAACTTCCAACCGAATCGGTGGCAGACTTCAAGTTGATCATTTGATTATAGTGGAGATCTATTGTTTCTTGTATGTTACCAAATCGGTCTGTCAGAATTTTAATTGCAACATCATAGTTTTCATTTGAGAGTGATAGCCCAGCTATGGCTTCTTTGGCTTCACTGACCAGTTTAGTACGTACGTAATTGAATTTGTCAATGTTACTGAGGTGGCAATTTCTATGCACTGAACTTTCGAAAGATTGCCAAAACTCAACCCATTTCAGTTTGTCCCCACTATATACACTGATGTCTAGTTTTGGAAGTTTAACGGCTGTTGTATGAGGTGATTTTGTAATTGTTTTTGTTGTGTCTTTTAAACAAGTTTCCAACTTTTGCATTTTGCAACAAATGTTCATAGCAACACCACAAATCTCATTATCCTCTTGTAATATTTCTTCCACAAGATTCTCATCTTCATGAGCTGATGCAATCAATTTCTCAGACTGTAATTCTAGCTTTGCTACATATTTCTCTATTCGTGCTATACAGTCAGAAACACTACCTAGCTTTCCAATGCCAACTTCGTCTGCTGATTTTCCTAGCAATGGTGAAGCATTACTCACCTCCTTTTCCAATATATGGATGTACCTGGTACGTACGCCTTTCAAATACTTTAGACTTGCCATTGTCAGCATCTGTTTTCAACAAATCATACACGTCCACGTCTCGCTTTGCTACACTATAAATATGTTATTCCAAATATAACACATTTTTATCTCCTTGTCACATTTCGATAAATCCATTGGTTTTATTCCATATATAAATCCGTCTTTTTGCAGTGTATGTCCCACAAGTTTTCGCAAGTTCCCTCGACTTCTTTGAAGTTCCCCCAAGTTCGTTTAAGCAATGTTGAAAGAAGCAGAAGCGGTGGTGAATTCGCGGCCTCTAGTGTACGTTGGCGAGGATATAGATTCTGCCATAATACTAACACCTGGTCATTTTCTGTGTTTAAATCCTTCCACTGGAATACCCGAAACAGATATTCCTGACGATGATATAAATTACAGACCGCGAGAAACTTCAGCTGAGAAATGACTTGCCATTTGGCAAAAGGGACAGAAACTGCTAGATAAATTTTGGAAAATTTGGAGGGATGATTATCTTCTAAATTTAAGGGAGAGAACTCAGATGACATTGAAGTCAGATCGAATTCAATCTGAATCAAACCCTAAAGTAGGCGACGTGGTGGTGATCAAAGATGACGCACCTAGAGGAAGCTGGAAATTAGGCAGACTCGCAGACCTGGTAGTGAGCACAGACGGACAGATTCGATCAGCGAAAGTCAAAACCGTTACAGGTCGGATTATAGGTAGACCACTAAAGTTACTATATCCACTGGAAACGTCTGAAAATACTGACACTACTGCCGTAGAGAGTGCAAATGTACCATAAACATTCAACAAAGGAATCAGACCAAAGCGGTTAGCATCAGAAAAGGCCAAAACGAATATTAGAAATATGTTCCAGTAATAAGTTCTGTACATGTTTTGTCATTATGACATTGTTTTTATGTGTTTCACTATGACAAAGGTAGCCCACCATACTGTGTAAAGAGTTTGAACCGGTTGTAGCACTAACTCCCATGACACGAGTAGCACGAGGATTTCCACGTGCACAGTCAATTCGTTAGGAGCAAGCGAAAATAGTAATCACTAGCGCGTAGAAAGCAACTTGGACCACGTGCTATATATTGAGAGCAAAGCTGTATAGTGACCACAGGACCGTGAAAGAAGGGACACGGATAGCACGTGGAAAACGGTGTGTCAACCCGAAGACAAATAATAGACGTATCCATTCTCAATTTAGCGCTTGAATATAGCAGATGTAAAACAAAAATGACGTATAAATGTGACACGTGCGGGAAGGAATTCACTGTGAAACGGAATTTGAAGAGACATATTATAGAGTTACACACACTTCTTCAGCGATTTGAGTGCACTGAAAATAGATGCGATAAACAGTTTGCGAGAAGGAGTAATTTAGCAGCCACCTCGAAAAGTACCATAAATTCACCAGGATTACGGCCAGAGAAAAGGCAATTCAACTACGACAATCTGGGAAGAATGAAAGCAGCGAAAGTATTGAAAAGGTCAGTGACGACGACAGCGAACTGGACATAGTGGAGGAGTTAGAGGTTAGATAGATTTCTACAGCAATATGAACCTATCTCAAATAATGAGGATATGGCGAACGATATTTTGGACTCTTTAGTTGAAAATAATAACGTTGGCCCAAGAAGTCTGTATATACCGGACGTTGAGGATATTTCTTCCGATGAAATCGACTTTGAAAGAGGAAACAGTACTACGAGTGGAAACAGTGATACGAGTGTAAACAGTCATACGAGTGGAAACAATGATACGAGTGGAAACAGTGATACGAGTGGAAGCAGTGATAAAGGAAATGCGGTGATAGTAACGGTGATATTATTGGTGCTGTTGATGGAGCTCATTCCAGTGAAGATGAAGATTTTGACGATCATTGTGACGAAACGATGGACAGAGATATTATTCTTGATGATGATCAGATTTATGATCATTTCTATACAGTTTAAACTGATGAAGGTAGTGATTCTGACATTGACGAATTCGTCCTTATTTCCGATGAAGAAGAAGTGCCAGGTCAAGAAATAGAGCCATCACAAATAGTGTCGAAATTTGAGGTGCACACTGTGACAGTAACAAAACAACACAGATACCTGAATGATGAACTGTTGAATACCATCACCTCAGTGGAACAGGACAATATGGAATTTACAAAATAAGGATTATACTGTTTAAACAAGTGTTTTGTTAACGATATTATTAACGCTCAATGTATAGTGCGATAAGATAATATTTCACTTTACACGTATGATATACATATTGCTACTACCTAGGAAAAGTACTCTATACATGTATATGCTATTGTTTTATTTTTCCCACATTCTAAATCGCATACCAATACTTCATCTTGTACTAATACAGTATTGATATTACATAACCGACATGTTTGCTTACTTTTCGGCTGGGTGGGAATGTCGCAAATTATGCAAATGGAGGCTTTACAAGATCAGAAAGTACCTTTTAGATTCAGTGTTACTTTGCATATGTGATTTGGATTATTAAAGTTGGATACATTTGGATTTTAAAATCGTAAAATGGTGCCGGAAATCTGTCTCGGGATCTGTCTGTTATTATTTAAACTTTCTGAGCATCTGCTTGATAACCGACATCGTCAGCAAGTTACGTGATTGGTAGAGTGAGTTGAGTTAGAGCTCCAGAATGAAGTTGATTAATCAGCACAGCCTGAATTCAACCATAGTTTCAGTACATTTTCAAACGATTGGGCCTGAGGTGTAGCACAACTCAAACTCAGTCAATCAAGCTGCTTGATTTCAAGTGAAATAAAGACACATTGACAAATACATGTATTGGCAAGATTAGCTCAGGCGGTAGTGTATCACTGCTGGTGTACCACACATGAAGGTGTCCTTAACTCTTTGCATGCTGGGAAACTTGTGGGCTATAAATAGTTCAAAACTAGCGGACAAAAAATAATCATATTTTCTTGTATTTCTCCCCGTAAATATCATGAATATGTCTTGGAATTTCATTAGAATTGAGTCTCAGTTCTAATGAAATTTCAAGACATATTTACAGAGAGAAATAAAACATACACTCCTAATTCGTTTGGCGGATATTTTCGCCGCTAGCACGCAAATAGTCAAAGGTACATGTCCACTCAGTAGACACAAACTGTTCTTTATATCAGAGACATCATCTGAGACATTTTCTGGCAAAATAAACATTCATTCACCATTACCCCACGTATTGATTGGTATTATTATACATTTTATATCAGACGCAAATTTCCAGACTGCTATCAGGGGCGATAGCCGTGTTTCTTTAAAATGTTAACGGACATTCCTATTTATTTTCTGTATTTATTTTTTGATGTGCAATGATCGTACTTTATAATCTGTCCAAAATATTATTTTTTTAGGTGACGGTATAATTAAAAAATATCGTGCCTCATTTGTATATGCAAATATCCTGATACCACCGCGCGTCACTATCAGTAAAATAAATATTACTAAATGATTATATCTATATAGCGGGCACTCGTAATTTTTTGAACTGGTGGAATAGTGAAACAATTATACACTTATTTATTCCCTATGTGTGTGCCTACTTAGTGGGCATGTACCTTTAACATGATGGGTTCCCGCACATCATGGTGTATTGTAGGGGTTATCTTTTATTGTTTCAGCCATTAGACATGTCATTAATATACACACATAGCAATTCATTGTTATTACCTGGTACACTTATTGGCATTAGTTGCCTTATTTGAATGACGGATTTTGATAATTTAGAGGTCAGAGGAGATAACCGCGTTTTCTCAAAATATTAACAAAAATCAATATTTATTTAACGGAAATCAATATTTATTCGTACAATACATTTTCGGGTTTACAATAATTATACTTTATAAGATATCGACAGCAGTCGTAATTAAGTTTATACACATTATTTATGTAAATAATTAAAACTAATCACCATTTCTTTACATGTACACATACTGGTGATCACCACTACCTACACGAACTTTAAATATTAGTTAATACTGTGTAAAAACGGACACTTTCGATGTTAAAACATGTGTAATAGTTACATAATTATGTATCCGCTTGATTCCGTAAAGATGTATTTTTACATAATTTCAGGGTACCCACCTTTAACATACTAGCTATATTTCCGTATCGAAATATCAACGGTACATGTTTGTATGATAACCAAAGTTCATGTCCATTCTTCAGAACAAAATGTAAAATGCAATGCGTTTTCATAACGTTAACTGAAAACAGTATCAACTGCATTTATAATTTTCCGTGGAGTGGCCATAAGGCCATAAGGAGACAGCGGGTTTAATTGATTGAAAGAAAGCACGCCACGTTTCCTAAGTGCAACTGTTTACAAGCGACGCGTCACATAGTGTACCAATCGCTCTGCTAAATTACGTGTATTCGCTGGCGCTCCAAATGTACAAATAAATCATTAAGGGTATGCGATCCCCTATAAATGGGACTTTTGGGACCGCTCGTTACTACGTAACTGGCCGAAACGATTTTATGCTAAAATATTAAAACTGCAAAACCTATATATACAATATGGAATTATGTTTGAACGCTTGTCTGAATTCACCAAGACGTTTGCCGTAATCTGAGCTATATACTGGAATTCGTCGTATCACCTTATGCGCCGTATTATTATTATAAATTGATATATAGAAAACAGCACAGCTCCAGATCCTAATCAGACTTCATATGGTTGCCGATTCCCAGTTGTATAATTTGACAACCATAAGTTAATTTTACTATTGTATGCACGGGCACGCGTATCTGCTTCATTAATGCATGTGCATGTCGCGTGTCCGAGGATACCGACCGTTATGGTATGGTATGGTCACTGTTATGAGAAAATAACAATTGTTTCAATTTGGAGTATCCGTAGCGATGCGAACGTATCTCCACGAAGATTGGCCAATATGAGATTACTTACATGTCTAGGTAAATTATGTCGAGCGTTCACGTACATATAATAATGATAATGTGTAATGATATATTTAGTAATAAATGGTTACATATCTGGCACACTTTTCTACGAATTGTTGTTTCGTTGCAACGGAGAAATTGTCATAATGCTGTTTCTATCGCACCATCTAATATATTATCACACAGGCGTGTCGACTGTATCAGACCACCTGAATACATTAGTGGAGAGAATGTCAGAAACTAGAAGAATAATTGCAACATCTTGGATTAATACCCCCACGTATACAAATATTCAATAAACGCGCTCATCAAGTTTTCGACCTACCATGCATTGTTTTCAAGATTAAATAATACGATAGTTATTTTGTTACTTTTTCAAGATTAAGCCGAGTTCATGTGTTATGGATTTTTGCATAGTCAAGGTGTATGATCACGTGGTACTAACAACAACAACAAGTACAGATTCAAAGTACGTATTCTATTATAGTGTCCTTATTATGTAACGGCTTTTTATGAAATATGGCGCATCAAATGCGTCTTGTAAAGCTGCATTTGGTAGTCTCTGTATTTTCGCCCAAACTTCTGTCGTTTTTGCGAAGAATCGATTTCCGTGTCTCTGACACGGAAATCGATTCTTCGCAAAACCGACATAAGTCTGTACCAAGCTCATGAAGACGCGTTTGCTGCGCCATATTTCATCAAAATCCGTTGCATATTAAGGAAAATATCAAATAATACTTACTTTGGAGTGGGCGACGTTGTTGTTGTTGTAACCACGTGATCATGCACCTTGATATCATGCACCTTGATAGTGTCACCTTGTTGTAATATTAGTGATTCTATGGACCCCTCCTACGACTGAACATACCACCGTGTGACGTGACGTGAATCAAGGACCCCTCCTACGAATGAATATAACACCGTGTGACGTGACGTGAATCAAGAACCCCTCCTACGACTGAATATACCACCGTGTGACGTGACGTGAATCAATCGGACACCGACTTCTACACCCAGTGATACATTACAGGCGGGAGGTGAGCACATCTTATATTTTACTTCATCGTACCTTGAGACTGTACATCTTCAGGATATGGGATCACGTGGTCCATTGTTTAAACTTGGTCCGATTCAAATTTCTCTGCAGAATGTTCAGACTAACTACATAAGCAATGCTGCTAAATTTGGTATTAGCAGACTCGTAGTGTTAACGGCGGCTGGAACACGGTCATCATTAAAAGGCAGAAACCGCAGTTGTATTGATGAAAACTATGATTTACTTGAAACCTCATGGGCGCCGCCATTACTGCAGTTTAAACAATGGACCACGTGATCCCATACCTTGATCTATATATCTCGTTATATGTGACTGTGACTGGATAAATTGGACGTAAGGGTTATGAGACCTTTGTAAATCCTGATCGATGCCCATTGCAACCAATGAAACACCCGTCATGCTTCTAGCAATCAATATAGACCGTTATCAGGCTACATATGCATGTGCTATTTGATCAGGAGTTAAACAGGTCAAGAATCCCATAAACCCAGTTGCCCAGTCACAGCCACATATGTGACCAGCGAAGAGAGAGTGTGGTTGTTGAGTATTTGACCGTGGCTGCTCCTGATCAGCCAGCGCTCTCAAGTAATCTGATTTGCATCCGACGCTTTCGTCAGCGGCATTGTGTATCTTTCTCCGAAACCAAACGTGAACAGTGTAGGGCATGACGAGACTGCACATAACCGCATGTTGATCTCGGGCAACACTGGGCGCAAACTCAACAACAATATTATATATCGTGATGCGTCACATATTCAAAGTAAATCGTCTAAACCAACAAAACAGTAAAGCAAAAACCGCTCATTTTGGAACATTCGACAAATCTCTACGGTACCCCGCTATAATGGTATACATATATGTTAACATCATATAAAACTTGGCCCATTGCATGCCCATGATATATTAACTTCTGGAGAACAAACATCAAATCCATGTTCCTTCATTTGGTTCGTTTCCTACAGCATGGCAAGTGAGGCGGGCGACAGACGGCCCAGCTCGTCCGGAGAGGTGGCACTGCCGGATTCCGAGGTGAAGGGGCCGGTATCGCTGGCCGCCTATACCGATATACAGCTCGATGTCTCTAACGGTGGGGCCAGGGTGAGGGATGAGACCAGGGACAGAACCAGGTAAGCGTACAACATACTGCAAATATGAGACAAACCATGTGATTTTATACATAATAAGATGAGGATTTTCTTCATGAATAGTATTTACATAAACTGTAAAAGTTGGCGAAATTCTCAGAGCAAATGCGGAATAGGATTTCGTCAGCTTTTGATGTCATTTTCTAAAAAATATCAGCTTTTGTAAAATACTTTTCGTGACAAAGGGCACATCTTCTTTGATACAAAAACAAATGACTTGTATCACACGTGTTAGAATTAAACCGTATTGTTCCAGTGTAAACATAGATTAGGTAGCGGATATCATGCAATCAGCATTGATATCCTTGGAAAGATAGGCTCAAGCAGACATGCAGATATTTCTGCTATGCGTTCTTGTCGATGAGCGTATGCGCTTTTCCATTAACTTGTGTTTTGCCTGGGCGTCGCTTAATATTAATGATACGGACACTATTGTGTTACATGTACATGCATATACCAAATTGTATGTTCCCGCAAAAAAGAATAGTCAATGCTATACATAAAATACTGGCGTTTTAACGTCGAATGTTGCCAAGCTTCGCATCGATTTGATGTTACCAAACGTATCACCACCGTCGTACGCGACGTCTCAGCGTTTTCGGCCTCCTTGGTTTGATAATTTCTACTTAAAGGGGTAAGAATTTTCAGGATATATCCTGAAATCAGGATTTGAAGTTCCTGATAATTGCAGAAAATTACTGTGGCATCATGGGAATCACACATTTACGCATACTGCCAAGTGTTGAAACTAGCTCTTAAAACATATAGCACCCACCAATGGTGGGTGCAATACTATGTTTGTTTAGCTATTTTCAATTTTCAGTATTTGGCATTGGGAACTGTTCCCATCCCTCTACTTATTATATTCAACCAGAGTTTATTCTGTACGCACAGGGTGCGGTTTGTCAGCATGCCGTCCCTGGACATGAGCGGCGTCGGCGCGAGTGGACCCTACAAGAGGAAGTACGCCGTCGCCTTACAGACCCTGAAACCTTTCAGACCATCGTCAAGGTATATGTAGCTTACGCTCATTATATCGATGGAAGTTCTTGACAATGGTTGTATGTGCTTCTAAGTAGTTTTGCTTGACTAAGGTCTTCTGTTCCGTTCGTATGATATTTTCACCATTCAATTGCAGACCCTGAAACCTATCAGACCGTCTTCAACGTACATGTAACCTCGTAGATTAGTCTAATGACGGTGGTAAGTTACTCGCATAAGCATGCATTTCTCACGTGACCATTTAAATATGATGTAAGTTAAAACGCCTATATGTTTAAAGGTAAACCTATAATGTCAAACTTTCTATGTATATATACATCCGAATTTTGACAGTACGACTTTCAAATCACTCTCTGTATCTAATTGAACATGCATGTCTGTTAAATATTGGTTATTGGAATTTGGATGAATGTCTGTCTGATTAATATGCAACTATCAATTGCTTCTAACCAATCGTTCACTGGTGAAAGAATATGTTGCAGGGATGGGAAGATACCGATTAACAACGTGGGCTTCCTGTCCTACATGTGTATATCCTGGATGACGCCGTTGGTCATGAAACTGTTCCGGAAGCGGGACGAGCCAGTCGCCGAAGGCGACATCTGGGAATGTTCGGACGCCGAAGGTCTCCGAGTGAATACGGACAGGTTCGCCACATTTTGAATATTATATTCGCAAGGACCTATGCATGTAATACCAATTGTGCAGACGTATACATACATGAACACAGTCAAACTTGAATGAGGACTTTTGGCTGATGTAGTAAGGCTCCCCGAGTCACTGAATGGCGAAATTACTGTGTCTTGATCGGGCACCGTCGATGATGGAGGGCTATGCCGTCGTAATACACCATTCCGAAATTGGGGCCAAAGACAACTGTATTGTATATAATTGGGAAAACGGTGGACAATAAATAAATTCGTGGTCTCGTAAAATGGTTGCAAAACATTGTCGTTCTGAATATATGTGACTATAGCTAGAGAACTGGGGGTTATTTTCGCTATGACCAGTCCAGCTCCTGATCTGCAAGCTCGCTATTGCATCCTGATATAGATAATCACAGATGGATAGAAGCATGATGTCACTGATTGCATGATGAACGACTACATTCACTCCCACGATTATAAGAGTTAATTACATTAATTATATACGTGTCCATTAAATACATAGCTATGCGCAGTAAATAAAAGTCTGACGTTCTCATCAATGACAGAAACAGCTTCCGGTGAAACCTGCCCAAATGACGTAGAATGCAAATGTCAATACATATTTTTTACAGGAAACAGTATAAAACAAATTTGCTTGATGGGGTATACAATAAATAGAATATACATATTTTGCAACACTTATGGCATATACTAATGTTCATATCGTGGTGTGACATGTCCAACATATGGACATTTCACACCAAGAGATGAACATATACATGACATGTATTTAATATGCATTTACAAATATGAATTTCATCTATTTTATGTCGCAGACTACTCCGACTCTGGCGACGGCAGCTGGATAAAAATGGGCCAAAGAAGGCTTCATTCACCCGAGTTTGGATTCAGTTCATACAAACCAGGATGATGGTCGGCATGATATTGCTGACGACGATGGCACTGGCCTCATTCTTCTCATCTGTAAGTTGTGCCTCTATGGTAGTAGATGCTTTCTTGGGGGATAGCTGTTTGCCCGGGTCTGGAATTGCCTCCATTGATGCTGCGTATAATCGTATATCGCCGATGATGGGTTTGATATTGAAATTCTTGCAAGGGTTATCAGCCGCTATTAGTCCAGGCTCCCTAATACAAGTCCGCATATACTTTTCGCGGCGCGATTTTTGACACTTGATTCTGGTAATATGACCCATAGGCTACGATAATAACCCAGGTAGACTTTCGAGATAGGCGACAAACGTCAATGAAGAGAGAAAATCCAAGATGGCCGCCGTTTTCACTCATAATACACTGGATGAGCCATAATTTCATATATAAAAGACATGTGGACATACTTTTGGTATCGGTTTTTTTTTTAATAGAGTATATCCAACATATTGCAACTGTTTGTGTTACAAAAGACTCCTATTTGCAGCCACTTATACAAGATGGCCGCCGTTTTGAACATGAAAAACACTTTGTCAGACATCAATTTATCTCTGCAAGGCATGCATACATCTAATTAGTATTTATCTTCACTATCTGTCAAATTCATAACACTCTGGGCACGTTTATCCACAATCACTCGCGATATGCAAACAATAATCCAAGATGGCCGCCATAATTATTAAGAAAAACCTGTGTACGGCACACATGTATAGCTAAAATGACTACTGTAAAAACTTTTTGCATATATTTGGAACATGTGTTTGGCATTGTTGCGACAATAATGCATTCTACAATTCTGACACCTGTTTTTCAAAATGGCCGCCAAATTTCGACGATTTAAATCGCTCATATATATGAACTAAGAAGCAACTTTCCAATAAATAGTGAACACCCGGATATTTCAATAGGTAATACGAAAAATATACACCTTTCAATCATCTAATTTGGATGTAAGAACTTAAATCGAGAACAAAAAGAAAATTACACCATTTATTGTATTAAACAACCAACTGAATCGTAGCACATTATAATTACGTCGATAACATGTATGCATATTTACGCATACTAATTGATTGTTCCACATATACTCAGTAGCAGTAAGCATTATGTATGACAAATCAATCCTAGTACAAGTCTACTCACAGCAGTGTTACTAATACCGATTACTGTAGCTACAAATATTAGGGACGATATCAAAGTTTTTCATAAAGCTGGGTGACGACGATAATTGTGTCTGTTACACTATAAGTCATCGTTCAATTAAACACCTGTAAACATTATGCAAGTATTAACAATACTATTCCAATTGTTTTCGGGTGAACAGCGCGATTGTGTTGTCACAGGTTTTAACAATCATTTGCTTTTTTTGTGGCAAATTGACACACACTTAACGGCACTAGATCTGCCACCACAGTTACATGTTGTTAGCACGGATACAGGTAATCGTTTCAAGAACTTTTCTGGTTTCAGAGAATCATCTACATTAATCCAGCCAAAGTTGGTGGGATCAAGTGCGCTCATATCGTCCAAAAGTGTGATTGCACCGTGAACTACAAAGAATGAACGTGTTATATGTCCGCGGACAACACTGGACGTTGGGGGAAGTTCATCTATAGCCCTTATAGCAGTGTGTCTGGTATGGTACTGGAATCGTAACTCATCAAACGTTGACTCCGTTGTTTTTTACCTAGAGCCAGACCATACTTGCACAAGATAACGCTCAGCCATCTGAATTTCATATTCGTCAAGAATGACACTCTCCGAAATTGGCTAAGTACGTTTCTGGGTGACTTATAACGGCACTATGCTTTGTACCTAATTTGCTCACTGAGTCATCGCCGGTCGTGATATGCGCTTTAACAAGAACTTGACAGAGCGCGGCACCTAACTTCCCGTATAATATATGGAGTGGTATGAGTCGCCATTTCGTACCTACACCATACTGTACCCTCAACTCCTTCATGTGTCTTTTCAAAATGTATTCCATGTATCGCAGCAACAGAACGACATTGTCGGTGTCGTTCGAAATTACTATGACACGTTCACATCCTCTTTCAACTGTTGGTATGTTCAATTGGTATGTGGAATGATACGAGCATCCGCTTCTTCCAGCCAGCTACTGAGTTCTGCTATGTCACCTGTGTGTCCTCCTTCGGGCTGCTCAAATAGCTGTGCGGGAAGAACTTCGCCATCCACAACCATTCCACTCAATACCAGTGAATGTCTCTTATGTCACGAATGGCAACGTCTCGTACTAATATTTCCATCTTTGACTTTTTCGAAGCCAAAGTCCAGAATGTGTCCATCTGTTGTGGTATTGACACTGTTTCATGCATCTCAACACAACCAGTTGAACCTGCACGACGTAGTCTCTCGCATTCTTTTATCGACAACTCAGCATAACTGTCAAATATGATATGAGTTTCGTCTGCCTGAGAAACACCACGGGCACCTGAAACCACCTTCTTTATGACCTCGCCAAAGTGACCATATGATGTTAAATTATGTACCTGGCAAACTCTCGACCTGAAATAGATTATAATCGTGGTTTTCAATACTGATTGTCTTCGGAAATCATAGTCGCTGTCAGTGAAGTTCAGCTCTAATTCTGTAATCAGCGCACTTTTTGTTGGTTTAGTTGGCAAATCACCATCGAACAATGGACTGCATGGGAGAAGATCATAACTGTCATTGACATTCCTCGCTCCTTTGCCATTTCACAGTCACGTTGAGCTAAAGCGACGTCTTTGGTAGATATGTCATCCTCGATAGAGCCCAGTAGTGTAGCACGTGTACCTGTGTCAGCTGCGACATCAACCTTAGGAAGCTTCCGCTTTGATATAGTATCGCTCAACTTCTTCGATTTCTCAACATATCGCTCGCGCCGAAATTCTCTGTAAGCTCTATGTCCGTTCTCTATGACGCCGAGCAAACGCATATTTGTATCCTGGTGTACCACGCGTTTGGTGACGAAGTTGTGTAGTTGAACTAGTGTTACTGGAATGAGAAAATGGTTTCCTCGGGACTGTATAAAATTAAGCAGAGGCACAACATTTCTATCGAACAGCTCACCTTTCAGGCCGCTTAGCTCATGATGGATTGATGTTTCCATGTGCTCCATGATGCGATCATTTGTCGGTGCACGAAATGTATTGGAGATGCCAAACATTTCGTGGAAAAGCAACTGCCACTCAACAACTAATTCAGAGTTACGAGTTTGGCCGACAATGCCACCCTGGCTTTTGGATGTCCGTTGAATCGACTGTTCTAACTTCATATCTGGCGCTACAGCGCTTCCATCTCTGTCCTTTACCACAAACCGGCCACGCATGTATGACCTGTACAAGTCGGGGTGCTCTACCTCTCTCTACTTTGACTCTCTCGAGGTAATGTACCACGAGCCATACCGATATATAGTTTATGGCATCAAACTCCTGGAATATTGCCATGACCGAGTCAACAGTTGAGACGTGAAGTGGCCAATTCCCATCCCTAGCCGCGACAATCAGATGCTTTATCTGAGTTACAATGTTCTGAAATACTCACCAGAATCCACACAACTCCGACTTGGCCTCACATTCTCTTACAAATCGCAGGAACAACTACCGCAGATTGCCGGATACAGCAAGAACCTCGGCAAACTTAGCAAATGAATAACTGTGCTGTTTTCTTTTCAAAACACCTTTCAGCTGTACCACAGATTCCAAAAATGCAACAAGTTTCATGGCTAAGCCAGGACACCCTCCATGCTAGTGTATCCAATACTTCAGAGACAATTAGCATTCCCCGGAGTGACCGAACATAATGCCCACTTGACAATACTGACTGCAGTACACGTTTCCCAAATACCTCAGACTCAATGAGTGCATTTTCCATACCACTACCGGTAATATATTTTCCAGCACAACGCAGCAACACCTTGGCCATGTGGAACATTCCCATCATATGATATATGTCGTTGAAAACATCCGACTTCATAAAAATATCAGCGACTGTATGAAAAACTGCCTAATCACAGAAGACAGGAAGACTTACCTGATCCAACTGAGCTCGAACACACTGAAAAATTGTGAGAGCTTTTCTCACTGCGGCATAATCTGTAACTGGAGAGGGAATAACTTGAAGAAATCCTACCCGCATTATAGGCACTGTTGCTGTTGAAATTAGTGCATGTATACCACCCCAAGGAGGCAGACCACCCGTAGGACTATCTGGCAAACCACACCGGACCAAGGAGATCAGAAACTTGGAGTCACTAGCCTTCGTAACTGCAGAAGTGGACAGCGCTAAATCTGTGTTTTCTACTAGTTTGAAATTGGAAGGTAGACTTGGTCGCACGACCGGTTTGGTATGTTTGGGAACAATTTGGCAAGGAAGCGTTTTATTGACAGCACGGGACGATTTACTCAATGTTGTGCTCGATACCTGTGGTTTACTATGAGGGATATCGGATACATCCTGAAACAGTACCATAACGGTGTCATGCGAACTTTGGGTGCCTGATAATGAAGAATTGTCCGCGAAGTCCGCATTGTCTAGTGCCCCTAGTGTGAAACCTTGTTTAGTGAACTGACTGGGAATGGGGGTACCTAGTGCTTTCGACGTTTGGATGGCATATGCCGATAAAAGGTTACGGGAACCCCTCACCTCCTTATACACAGTCGATACACCGATGCGATTCATAGATGTCAAAAGCTCGCGACTTCGGCATTTACCGTACACAGGTTGATCTAACATGGCGTGAAGTGTGGTTTTCCGCGCCCCATGAAATAACTGAAAGTACAATATCTGAAATAGACAATGTAACTGAGTGTGCTGATGCTTAACATCCCATTCTACATCTTGACTAGCACCTACATCTCCACTGGTAGAATCAGGGTTACTACTCTCGTCATCAACATCGATGCCATCCTCATCCATTTGTAACATTTATATTTTCAACAAACGAGATTTAATGATGTTAAACAACGATGCAAAGAAGGTCATGAGTGAGTCATGCATCGTTGTACCTTCCCATGATTTTCTTAATTCGTGGCTATCACAGAATTTTTCATTGCGATCAAAATTTACTTGTTGCATTTCCTCACTCAGTATCTCGATCCCCAGCGGCTTTCATTATATATAATGATTTTATCTTAGCTGCAAACTCATCTGTTGTAACATAAGAGGAAAATACCATCTCTGGTTTGTTCTTCTCATGTGATTGACAAAACTTTACATCATCACCATAATGTTCGATAAGTAAGCGCTTAACATTATGATTATAAACTTGTACGGTTGTATCAAACCCCATCATGAAATATTTTAGTTCTGTCATTGTGATACGGGGCGCCAAGTGGGACATGTGCCACAGAATTCAATTCTGTGTCACAAAATTCAATTCTGTGTCACAACATTCACTTTTGTGCCACAAAATTCAATTGTGTCACAAAATTCACTTTTGTGCCACAAAATTCAATTCTGTGTCACAAAATTCAATTCTGTGCCACAGAATTCAATTCTGTGTCACAAAATTCAATTCTGTGCCACGAAATTCAATTCTGTCAATTCTGCACACGCATGTAAGAAGGACTACCATTGGTCAGAAACTGCACTGGAGAAATGGGTCACGGTCGCCGATCTACACATTCAATGTCGATGATTTATTTCTCATTCTGCCGATGATTCATTTCTCATTCTGCCATTTTGCTTCAACTATCTCCAAACAGTCAAACGTTGACAAACCCATTCGTATTTAAACTCATTTGCGTTATAATTGTACACATAATTCATGTACATGTAGATCTCCCGCGAGTACTGACGTCATTTAGTGTGTATCGCAAGGTACATTTGCCCCAGTTAAATCAATAATACACGCGCTGTGGCCTGTGTTCTGACTGCTGTCTGTGTTTATAAACAGAATGTGTGTGTATTGGGCCATTTGAGGAAACCATTTGTAGTATTTGTGTAGATACCATGGATACATGTACTAAGATGGTGTATACTGTAAATAATGCATGTAGACACATAGTTGCGAACACGTAACTTCGCAACTAGTAGACACAGATCCAATACCATTTGTTTCACAAGGTTAGATCTACTGTTAGAATACGACGTCATCTAATGTCATTTTCGAGCATAAAACGTTACCTGATAAATAGAATACCAGACTAG
Source organism: Conchocele bisecta (assembly GCA_029237695.1). NCBI lineage: Eukaryota > Metazoa > Mollusca > Bivalvia > Lucinida > Thyasiridae > Conchocele > Conchocele bisecta. The sequence continues at coordinate 1,440,877 of CM055274.1, read as the reverse complement.
TGTATTTTAATATCAAGTTTATCAGGCTCGGCTCGGAAACGGTAGGAATTCCTCGGCAAGCCTCGGAATTCCTACGCGTTTCCTAGCCTTGCCTGATAAACTTGATATTAAAATACACTAGCCTGGTATTCTCTATATGGGCATGCTCTCAGGTCTAGCTATGTCCCGGCTACTTTATGTTTGACCCTGTTTACATAATTGAGGGAAAATTCTGAATATTTTTCTTATTTCTCCTTCAAAGTATATATGCTTATATGGTGTGACCACTCATTTGTAATCATAATATAACCAAAATAACTGTCCATAAAGAAGTATAATATTGATATATTGGGTTATATTTTCGCATTGAAATATTTAAACCTGCAAGTGTACTCCACCATCTAGTAAAATGGACTAAGACCGATCTCAACCAATCAACGTAGAGATGACATAGACTATCCTACGCAAACTAATTATTGTGGACAAAAATGAATTCTGTCCTACAAAACTGAATTTTCTTCACAAAACTCAATTCTGTCTTACAAAATTGAATCCTTTATAACAAAAATGAATTTTGTATACGAAACGTATGCAGAATTGAATTTTGTGACACAGAATTGAATTTTGTGACACAGAATTGACAGAATTGAATTTTGTGACACAGAATTGAATTTTGTGATTTTTAGTGTTACAAAACTCAATTTTGTACACATAATTAACCTGTCCTGCATGGCGCCCCGTATGTGAAACCATAACCCTTTTTAAGCAATTGATCAATACATTCTATAGCCTGTTCGAAAATAACATGTTTCGTAGATCTAGGTGGTTCGTCAGTTGTTTTATCGTCCTCGGATTGGGCTCGTACAAATATATGTATGTACCGTTTTATACAGACCCTAACACGTTTCACAGGACGGACAACTAATGTGAGAAGCAGAGAATAATATATCAAATTTAGCAATGCTCAAAATTTATATAAAATAACCTTCGTACGGCGGTTATTTAGAATATAAAATGACGCTCTGGAAAACACTCCATATCTCGAGTATTTGGCTGCATATGACACCCTTATGGAAACCTAATATATTAAGAATGACTGAAACCTGACATCGCATCATAATTGATTCCAAACGTATGGCCATACGTCATTGAAACATGAAAATATAATATATTTAGAGATTTGTATTAATAAAATGGCGGCCATCTTGAAATTTCGATCATTTACGGTAAGCTAGTATGAATCAAACTTGCTCAAAAAGTCAGATAAGTAATCGTTGGTACGATTGCATACGGGTTTTGTATTTAAACACGTTTTAGATATATAAAACATGCTGCTTCTATGCCTTCTTCCGCAATATGGCGGCCATCTTGGATTTTGACTTCCCAACGGTTTTTGTCGCCTGTCTGAAAAGTCTACCTGAGTTTTTTTTTAAAGTGGATATGTTATATTATTAGAAACAAGTGTCAAAAATCGCGCCGCAAAAAGTATATACGGACTTGTATTGGGGAGCCAGGACTATATAGTTTATATGCTTTTCTACTTTGTATCGACGGCGCCAACAATTAATAACTCCCTGAACAAATAAAAATGTAGTAAACGGCTGTTTAATATCGGTGTAATTGTAACTTTATGACACATGATCATTTGTGTCAATGCTTGCGTCTGTATTATATTTCCATAATGCTGACGCAAGCATTGGGACAAACAAACACGTGTACAAAAGCCACATTTGTATTTTGTCCAGTAGACATTTCACTATGGATGAATTTTATTTTGTAATTTAATATAACAATATAGTTTTGATAATGAAATGAGGTTACGGGTTGTGATTCTTCTAGTTTAAACATAGTTTATTGCATATAAGTACAATGGGCTTGGGCTACAAGTTCTCACAACATTTATTCTTCTGAAGTGAGTTATATTTCTCACAACATTTATTCTTCTGAAGTGAGTTATAAACATTGCGTAAACTATTATTTATAATAGTCGTCGTGTTTCCGCAGGCGTACCTGCTGGAGTTGGTGATATCCTACCTGGAGGACGAGTCGGACACGTCGATCGGGTACGGACTCGGGCTGGCGGTAGCCGTGTTCGCATGTGAGGTGGTCCGCTGCCTGTCCTTCGGTAATCTACTCGTGTTCAGCGCACAGACAGGTCTGTTCTCATGCATAATGCACCGTAATACGGACTACAGGAGATACAATCCACAGCCACTTTAAAATGCGTTGGTCCAATTAACAATTGGAAATACAAATGAACAAGTGCAATAAAAAGATACTTGCAGTCTACTTTTGTTCTGGAAGTAGCTTCACTTTGTCTTATTATTGTTTTAATGTTATAAACCTTTGTTTTTACTTAGTCTCTTCGGTCTCCTTTGAGTACACATTTCAACTAGTGCATTCAACATTGATAACACATCATACAACATAATGTGTAATCCATTAATAGGTGCCGAAATTGTGAATGACCATGTAACACAAAAGCATTATATTAAATATACTATGCAGGTGATTCTCTTGCGTTTTTGATCATCAACTTTTAGAACGTTAATAATTGATTATAATAATTAATAACAAAAACTAATTACGAGACATTTTACGGAACTTTGTAGATACTTGTGAAAGGACCATAAGAAATGTAATTGATGAAGGTAGTATTCACAGCATTTTCCAATTGCTACTTGCTACTCCGAGATCAGCATGGCCCATGATCACCATGCGCATGCTCGCAGTCTGATCAGGGGCTATCGTGTTTGCCTCATCTTTGAGTGTTTCCACCATGTGCTCCACAGCGACCCGTTTCCGGTCGGGGTTTATGGGTATCATGTACGACAAGCTGCTCCGACTGCGGACCGTCAAGGGAAAAACGAACTCCGAGGTATAGCATAAATTGTTTTTTTATATTGTGTCACACTTACTGAAAGATCTAGTATGTTTTGACTTGTAAAACAGTTTCGGCTTTGAACACCATTACTTTTTTATTTCAATGCTGTACATCATGTACGAGTACGGCAGGCACTTGGCACCATTTATGCAACTGGATGGCGGCTCAGCAGTCGGCTATATCATGGCACTGTTTGCACCACTAGGGTTATATTATGTACATGTCACTCAGTCAATCAACTATTAATTCGCATATCCCAGGTATATATAGTGTTGTGTTTGTTGTAAGGATGGCGGGTGTTTCAGTGTTGGAATGGCGAACAGTGCAGATCCTTTCTCCAGTCACAGCCACATATTACAACTACAGTTTTATTCTGGTGACTATACAATGTCATGATGAAGGCATGTGTTTGTGTTGTGGAATCTTAACGTGTATTTGCTTGCTTCTTTCGCTTAGCATATGATATGCTAAGTTGTAGTGAATCTTCAATACGTATTTAATTTAAACAATATTTATCCATCACTAGGTTACAGTAGATACAAATGCATGTTAGTCTTGCGATTTTACCGAAATCAGAACTTGTAGTGATAATCTCTCAATGTATTTTGCAGATCGTAAACGTGTTCAGTGTAGACTCGTACCGTGTGTACATGTCGTCGTTCGTGTTCTGCTTCCTGCTGGCCGTGCCCATCTATCTGATCATCGGCACTGTCTACTGCTACACGCTCATTGGCCCCTGGTGCTTCGTCTCCATAGCGACGTTCGTCATCTGTTACGAAACACAGGTAAGTCAGAATAGACAATTTTATTTGGTACAGTGGAACCTCTTAAATAGGTCCTATGATGTACGGTTTAAAGGTGTACACCTGTCATGCAGGTACATGTATATATGTATATAGGTATTTGTGCGCTTTGCAGCTTTGAAGATACACTAGCTCTGGAGATACACAAAGGTTAAACAACCAAAATTAACCATATTTAGACATTTTGTATTGTACATGTATCTCCAAAACTAATATGAATTATATTCAATGAAATTCACCTCATTCACATGTCATAAAATAATTTCATGAATATACAAACGTCGATAGTGACCAGGCAGAGTATTATTAACGTAAGTAGTAAATGCTTTGGTAGATATCTATGCGACCTTGCACTATGTATGTTCATCGATTACAGGCGATGCTAACAAAAGTAATTGAATACCTGCGCAAGAAATGTATCAAATATACTGACCAACGGGTGAGTAAAATAGTATATCGGTATGTACAAGATGTATTTTTTTCATTGTATATCTGCCATCGCATTCTATTGAATTACTATAGTAGTAAGCGTGACATAATTTCCATACTGTACTTTTCCTTCACTTCACAGTGTTCTCTTTATTTTATGTTCCCGTGTCGTCAACATTTGACGATATTCAAATAAAATATATATTCAGTCGTTTCAGCTAACTGCAACAGTATAACACTATAACAGTGTTACATAAGTTGGCAATACTGCGCGCCCGGCGTTACAGACAGAAACGCCGGGTTATGTATTGGTGTGTCACAACTATATTACTAATGCACATGGCAGGTACGGAAAATGGCCGAAATCCTGAACAGCATGAAGTTCATCAAGATGTATGCCTGGGAGGAGCCGTTCGCCTCCGCCATTAAAAGTGAGTAACAGCTCGTGTGATTGTAGGGGTATATTTGTGACACTAACCCGGTTATTGGGCACAATTAGCAACTCAAATACATACATGTTAAGTACGCATACATATGCACTATTTGTTGCGATAGTACGGCGATAATATTATATATCATGGCTTTACTTTGATTTATAATTAATAACACAACTATTTTGGATGATCTTGCATGCATTTATAACTGGAATATAACATAACGGTAATACAATGTACTATATAAACTTGTGCAGTTTAATATCCTTTATTTCATCTATGACATTAATATACCATTGATCATGCATTTATATGCATCTTCAGAATTATGTGTGCTTTATTTTGCAGGTGCGCGACAGTCGGAGCAGAAATACCTGTTGTACTCAGCGTTGACCAATGCAATTATAGGTTCCATTATACCTGTCACTCCAACCATCGCATCGGTCGTCACTATTTCTATATATACGGCGGTAGGAAACAGTCTGAGCGCATCCACGGTATGTGATATATGTGTTATTGACATGTGTATCTGGCAGCGGAAAATCAAGTAACATGATGCCTTCATATTTGTTGAATGTAATCGCATTGTGGATTATAGCTGCATGTATAAATATTTATTATGTAGCATATAGATAAGCATATTCGCATTGGATTAATCACACATTTGATCCGGTTCACAGAAATGGTATACACCAGTAGAACTACAATATACACTGGCGGATCTTACGAAAACTGGGCACCAAGGAAACGCCTGTGGTCTTATTTTTGATGAATGTCTTGGTCATTTATCTCGCCTGATAATATCTGTTCGAGATCGCATAGCACACAACTATGACTTAGAATGATCAAATGCCTGATTGTCAGTGAAAACCCTCTAAGACGGACAACCTGGGGACCCCCAGTGTGTCCGGTTTAGAGAGGTTTCACTGCAGGTGGAACATCGTCACCGGAGATTACCGAAATGTAGGTAATATGAAACATTATTCATAATCCACCTGTCTTTGTACCATTCAGCTCTAATGTCACATTGATCACTATGTGGTTATACAACAAAACACATATGAACTTCTTAGCTGGTATGATGTGCTGTAACATATTCATAACTTGTTGTCATTTCGATTAAGTAAAACTTTAAAATGTGTTATAAAACTTACAAAAACGAATACATTATTATATTGTATTGTGCTTTGAGCTACATATTTGAGAATATGCATATTCGTCATTACTCTGTCGTAGTGATTGAACCTCAGCTAATTTGTTCAAGGCCTTCGCTGTGATTGGTACAATGAACTTTCTGCGGCTGATAGTGGCCTTTATTCCGTTTGCACTGAGAGCGTATGGGGAAGCTAAAGTCAGCTTCAAACGTATAAAGGTAATTGCCGTGCTTCACCAACTATTATTGCTATCTAAGTACAGTCTATGTTATTAATTAGTACGGATGAATCATATCGCTTTGTGATATGTTTACACCATTGGAGAAATGTAATTATATATTTGAACTACAGTACATGTACGTGTATTTATGTTTAATAAAACTCACAAAGAAACAGTCTGAATGATGGGTGACAGACATACTCATGTCATTCTCAAATTAAGTATTGGACTGGCTCTTGCATAGGTCTGCGTATGTTTTAGCATTATAAAGTCTGCTTATGTTTTTGCTAAATCGCATTCCGCAAAACGTATCACGTCACGTCGGTATTAAGTACAATGTACATATTTCTAATGGCAATGTACACAACGTGTCGTTTATAGAGACTTCTGTTGTTGGATGAATATGCCGAACCCTCGTGGGAATGTTTTAACAAGAATCTGGCTGTGGAGATTAAATCCGCCAACTTTGCCTGGGAGACTCAAGTTGAACAGGAACTAAAGGAACATTCAAAGAAACACGACAAACGACGGAAGTCCAGCGGTAGGTTAATAGTTATATAAATTGACATCGATTCAAGGACGTTATTGTTTGAAACAGCGTACATATATTTGGGATGACGCGTTAGTCGTGTATATCCAATGCGCAATCGACTAAGGACAACTTCATATCGGCGTAATTGTCTGTAGCCAGGAGTCCATTCGCTCAAAGTCGGTTTCACAGCATGAAGTTTGTTATATGTGAGCAGATCCCACCAGGTCTGTATTGTATGAGAGATGAATGAGTTAATGGATGATTTAAAATGATGATAGCAAACAGGACAATTAGAAATCGGTAGCTCCAGGGTGGCATTGGCAGCACTATCTGCCCTGAAATTGCTCTTGATACCAGTATGACTGGGGAGCCAACAACAATGAATGTCCTTGTCAGACGAAATTAATAGATGGTGTAGCTCAATCATTTGGCGGATAAGTGGATGATCAAGCTTAGCTTAAACATAGTTTATTGCATATAAGTACAATGGGCTTGGGCTACAAGTTCCCACAACATTAGTTACAGCCCTTACCCAAGTATTACAACAATACAGAAATTTAACAGCAATGGCGATAAGTATACATGTATATGTACATGGGTACATACCAATAATCATGTGGTATATATGAAGCTCAAGCTTCATGTTGCATAAAGCTTGTAGTGAAGATAATGAATCGGAAAATAAAATGAATTGCTTCTCCAAGATATTTTCGCAAACTCAAGGGCCCTCAAATCCACAGAAAACGTCGAAGTTTTATCTGGGAATCTGGATTGAAGATATCCCTCGGTGAAAGCTGCAGCAGCAGCTACCCGGTCACCGTCCTTAGAGCCATCAGTGAAAAGCAGAGTGTATGAATTGTATCTGTCTTTAACTTCAAGAAAACAGTGATTTAAAACTGGATGAATCAGTTGTTGCTTTCGTGTGCTGGCTAAGATCGAAGAAAACATTGGGCTGATTCAACTGCCACGGTGGATTATCATACAGCGTATGGCAATGTGATCCAGATCTAAACCAGCATCATGTATGAAAGGATCCATTCTATTGCCGAATGGTGGCTTGAAGTTTGGTTTCTTATCGAATGCAGCATCTGTAGTTCGATGAAAGACGGTGTCATGAGCTAGATTAGACAGATTGGAATGTAGTTTAGTGGCGGATTGCAGAGATAATTTGGTGCTTCTGTCGCTGAGAGAAGGCTCATTTGCCTCGGCATATAAGCTATTTGCATTAGATGTACGGAATGCACTCAGGCATAGTCTTAAGCCTTCATGATGTATTCGATCGATAATCCGAAGACCGGATTTACTGGCAGATCCATATACAGTGCATCCGTATTCTAGTTTTGAGCGAATATGTGCGATGTAAAGACGGCACCTTTCGGTCTGCACCCCAGTCATGATTTACTACCACTCGCATTAAGTTCAGTGCTTTCTGGTATCTCTAGCTTTCAAGTATCGCAAATGACACACACAAAAACAAATGCGTCATAGAGCATGAACGCAAATAACATCACCATACACAAAGCACCACACTTACACATATGTACGTAAAATAACTGTATTAATAAATGCAACAAATGGTTAACGATATGGAACGGTCATGGCACCATACTACTCCCACCTATTTGTGTTTGTGTCACGGATCCGTACTTGCATTTTTATGGCAGCCGTTGTAAGCGATTATAATGGATCTCTTGATTTTTTCTTCTATTTATTACGAATTGACAAAACGAGTCTAAATTTTATATAAGCAATCGTACATAAATCTTCGCATTTTTGTTTCAGGTTTGAAAATATATAGTGTAATAGGTTTGTGGTGGGTCGGTGGCATCCTCCACAGACCGTACATAATATACATGCAATAATCGGGTACAAATACAAACTATACAATCTTCGCATTTATTATCTTGTTCATTTTCGCGTCGTCCGATTCCATTGTATCCATATTGGAGGGCTTCTCATCTATCTGGGGTAGTTGCTTTTTTGTCAGATGTAAGATTTTCATTCTTTTACCGGATTTTTCGATCCAATTTGTATTTCGATTTATTTTGTAATGTATGTACATGATGCAATTGTATCAATACGCCTTTATTTCAGTGACGAGTATGTACAGTGTGTCCGATTCGAGGAGATCCAGTTTGAACTTGTTTGGTCTCTCCGACATCGACTTCGAAGTGGAAACGGTAAATAGTAATTGTATACTTATATGGACACGTTTAGTATTAACTATCCAGATACTTTCTTCCTTATTTATGAATTGCGCCTCTGTGTATGGTATGTTGTAGGTGTTCAACATTTGGTTAGCGAACTACATACAAACACTAGAGTTTAAAGTCTGAAAGACAAATGTATAGCTGTAAATAATGTATTTCGATGCATAAGTTGACCTTCACTGTTGCAGGGTAAGCTCGTCGGTATTTGTGGCCCGGTCGGCTGTGGGAAGTCGTCACTCGTGTCGGCAGTTCTCGGGAGGGTGAGTTACTTATATTTATAGGCGCGATTATACAGGGAAACCTGTCCCCTGACGATCTGCTGTAAGCAGGGAAACCGGTTGGGAAAAATAAATTAAAATATAATTTCGTAGTGGAATCGTACTTTATTACAATCATATACATTCCTTGTATCTGCACATCATTTTTGATATTATATTTATAGTATAGTGTTATTCCTTTGTAATATAACAGAACATAAACAATTGTACACTAATGGGCGTGCTAAATAGTTTACGTTGCAACACTGCCGTAATATAGTTTATGAGAGTATCTGCGATATTTTTGGCGGAAACTTCACCAGTCTCCGCTTACCATATAACTGCGTTGGTTTCAGATGCCGCTAGTGAAGGGGCACCTGGCGGTCAGTGGCACCGTGGCCTATGTAGCACAACAGGCATGTATCTTCAACGCCTCATTGAAGGACAACATACTGTTCGGAAAGGATTATAATGCTAAAAGGTGAATCAGACTGGTTTGTCAATGAAAAGTCATATAGCTCATTCTTGTTGACACTGATATTCACAGTCTGTGAAATGCGAGTGTGAGTGTGCATTTTATTGCGGAGCTATATGCCACAAAACTGAAATAAATAAATTCAATTCATGGTTTACTGTCCAGTTCTTTATTACTCCCTACTGTATGAGTAGAAAATGAACTGAAATGTACCAAACCAATATGGCTAGGTCGTCTATTTATTTTAATCTATCGAACATTCATTTTCAAATAAGTGGTTTATATGTATATTACAGAAGCAAAAATGGACCACAGTTTGGTAGCGATAGTAATAATCTGAAGTTAATACGTACATGTACACTTATACGATCGTATAAAAGACGTTTAGTACACGTGCTATTGGTGATTGATAAATAGTAACCGCAGAAATGCAATTTAGTTTTGCACATGGTCATTGCCAGTAAGCCCCTGGCAGGAAAGAAAATAATTCCCCGGAAATGATCGCAACGTTTCTCTAAAATTGTGTGTAATAAAATGATGACATGTCCAAACAACCACCTTCTGATATTATTAATATTATAGTTCTCCGATTGTAGGTACATGGAAATAATATCGGCATGTGGACTGGAGCCTGACCTACAAGTTCTGGCCGATGGGGACCAGACAGAGGTAGGATTTTCAGCATACACAATGAGACAAATGTTTGATTGTATATCTCTACTCTACTGTTACAGAAAAATATATACATGTATCAATGGACCAATCCAATTTCCACGAATAATCTCTGTTTCATTTCTACGCAATCGTACATTTATCGTAAATAGTTCAGACGTTTGCAACATATACGCAGATCGGGGAGCGGGGAGCCAACCTGAGCGGGGGCCAGAAGCAGCGCGTGAACCTGGCACGTGCCGTGTACAGCGACAGCGACATCTTCATCCTGGACGACCCGCTGTCCGCCGTCGACGTCCGCGTCGGCAAGTTGATCTTCCATGAGTGTATCCGGGCGCTGCTCAGGGGGAAAACTGTCATGCTGGTCACACACCAACTGCAGGTACGACCGGGTAGCAGATACAAAATTATAAATGATCTCGGAGCATTTCATGGATTCGTTGTGTGCTTAGTTACATAACTTAATCATTTTATGTTCGATTGAAACAAACTCTGGCAATATACCAAAGTGTCCTAAAACCCAGACGAAATATAATATAACACGCAATGCCATTCATAATGGGGTCATCGAAAGGTCTTCAGCAAAAAGAGAAGACCATTCCCAGCAGACATGAGGAAGTGGTAACGGCTTGGTATCTTAGTGATAAACCTTCTGTCCTACCATTCCTGCCACCGTCGCACAAATATGTGTCATACCGCATACAATGGTTGGCCCGCTTGACCGGCAACATGAAACCGTTGTGTATGTCAGGCCCGGCAACATGGTTTGAATTTAAATAGCGAGGTTTCGCGACAAAGTAAAAAAAGAAAACCAAACTAATTCCGAAAGCTAACTGCAGAGACTGAAATAATCTACGAAAACAAGTTATATATTGAAAATTGGTCCAGACATTGCAAATATATTATCAAATTCAAATTGTTGATGTTTGGTTGAGATTCGAAACTTTATGTCGTCGTATCGTTTGGCGTCGGTTTTCGAAATTTAGGATTACACATACGGTAGCTGACTAAGTTCTGGAGAAATATAAATAATCTGACAAATACGTTATTGTAACACAAATACGTTATTGTTATCTCCCCTCGCTTTCGCGCCGCCTCCGACAGGTGAATATATAGTTTAGAGGTCAATGTGACACCCCTATAGGATCACTATAACTATTCTAGTATCTGAAGCACTGTGACGCGGTGTTTGTGATGGAGCAGGGCAGTATCATAGAGAGCGGTGTTCACCTGGAGCTACTGGCCAACAACGGCTCGTACGCCGACATGTTCCGCATCTTCGACGGTACCACGCTGAAACCCAGTACGCCGGACAGTAAGCTAACTTCATTATATTTCTGGTAGGTGTTTATTATATTTTCTGTCTTATCTTCATGTTCGGAAATTAACTACAATAGTACAACATGTACTAATGTGTCTCTGTGCTGTTATGAAGCTATGTAATGTCAAACACTATACTGATTTCAAAGTTTAGATAGTAGATCGCACGTTCTTCATGTTTGTCGATCAACAAATTTCGAGTGTGTGCAAGTTGATTATGTTGAACTTGTACCTTTAAAAGCTGATTTGAATGCGCTCGTACCGGGACGTAATTCAACAAACACGCACTGATTAGAGTGATACATATAGCATTTGAAGATAAATAACGAGTTACAATTATTATAAGTCTTGCGTATATGTAAAGTTTTCTTTCGCTGCCACCCCCCCCCCACCCCCACCCCACACACTCCCCTAGTCATAGAGTGCACCCCATTGCCTGATGAATACTCAGCAACTATCGCCGTGCGGCTGTCTGTTATTTACAAAGTTAATTAGTTGAGCTTGATGCTGTATAGGCTCCCAGGCGTTATTGGCAGACGCGGACCAGGGAACAAGATCAGTTGCTAATACACATGCTGAACGAGAGACAGAGACATCAGAAGCCAAAGGAATTTTGAATAAGGCAAAGGAACGGAAGAAAAAAGGTACGGTGTGCTCGATCTTCTTTGAGTACGTTTTTTTTCTATTCCTCGTTTGCTAGGGGTGCTCGTCTCTCTAGAGTATAAGCGATAGTGAAGTGTATGTTTCATCTGTTTAATCAAGCTAGTGTTACTGTTAAAATATTCTCGTAAAGTAACACTTTTATTTTGTAATGTTTAAACATTGGAATGAATTGAAGAAACATGGAGAAACATGACAAACGTATGTAGACTTCTAGCACATAGTAAATAATTAAAGCAACGTAAGTTTTGTCACATTGAACATATATATCCTGTGTTCTTTTGTACCATGGTAATGGTCAATTATTTGATGTAACACGATTTGTACATACAAATACTAGTAACCGATATTGTCAATGGGTATCAAACAGATGCTTATATATGGTATGTAGTGGGTGTCTCCTTGGCTACCAATACACCAATGTTATTTACTTTAGGAAAACTGATATTTTCGGAAGAAGCGTCCGTTGGAGTTATACGTCTGGACACATATCGATCGTACGTGCAGGCGGCCGGTGGGTGGATAGTGTTGACCGTCGTTGTGCTGATGTATTCCATTGCCTCGGGATCGCTGGTGTTCAGTGAATGGTGGCTCAGTGAGTGGATCACCTCACTAACTAATGTACGTCTAGTGAAGCATTGGGTTATTGTGTTATGGTATCAGCATAAATGTAAATAGTGTCACTAAGCCAATTTGAATTCGATATCATGGATTTAAAAGTGCCTGCCATTGTGTAGTCACTTCGGATCAAGGTATTATTAATTGATAAACTAATACATGTATCAATGACTATACATGTACTTGCTTCGTACATATTCAACATTAGTATACCTCATTGCAAGTTCTAGGCATTACATTGGTCAATTTCATATCACGTGATTAAAATATTCTACCGTGCCGCCCGCTTCACAACGCAGCGCGCAATATTAGATGGGAATATTACAATATTACCTTCCGTACCGAAATACCCGAAGCGTAATTACGGAAACAGCCGAGGTCTGGCTGGACTGCTTTGGCGTTTATCTATAATAGAAGCCAAAAGTGCGAATGCATGAAATGACAACAGACGATGGGCTGGTACCCCGTCCGTGCCATTCCTGGTATAGTATTACAATAAAAACCGGCTACTGCTTCTGTTTCTGAAACCGCTACCTAAATTGTGTTCAGATTACATATTCGGTGTAATAAATTAAATACCGCCTTTGGTTGAGGGGACTATTGTGGCTTATCTTCCCTCGAAAACAATATCTCCATTGTTTCCTCGGGGAGATAATTCACAATATTCCTTCCACAATGGCAGTATTTATATAGTACATGTCCTCAAATTGCATGCAATGCATTATCTGATTCGATTCCAATTATAAGCTACGTTCACACCACTATCATAGTTTTAGTTTACTTAGAATTAATGTAATTGCACATTGTATACGATATATGAGATACAATAAATTGACTTCATGTTGACGTGTATTTACCGCTCCAGGTCACCAATCAAGACAATGACACTGATATATCGGGAAATATTGACGGCAACAATACTGCCGGGAATTCAACAGAACCACCAATAACCAGTATCATCAGTTACAACACCTACTTCCTCGTCTATATTCTCTCACTTGTTGGGATTATTGTTCTTCAGCTTCTAAAAGGCTTTGCCAGCGCCAAGGTATTTATGGTAGCATATATATGTGCATGACAAAAATCAATGTCACGTGTTATGCATATTGTATTAATGGCAAAGTGAAGAGATCTGTCATAATCGACAACACGACTGACAGGCAAAAGTGTATACATGTATAACACGTGTAATTATATCGGACATGTTCATTTGTGCCAATGAGTATGTCAGCAATGTCATACTCCATAACACAAACGAACTGACATAGCTTCAAGTAAATGACACAAACGAACTCCCATATAACATAGCCAAGATATACATGATATTGCCGATCAAGACTACACAAGAAAACATTGCAATTACAGGCATATTGTGCTTGCTCATTTGTGTAAAGTGCGTTAGTATATTACACAAACATGATAAACTAATGAAACGACCAATACAGTCTTAACTACTAGTATTCAATATGTACACATCATGCATAGCAACTCGCTTCTATATGTTCAATATTATTCCTGTGTTCTCTGTATGTCTGTTTCAGGCGTGTATTGTTGCCTCCAACCACATACACAATGTCGCCGTAGATAACGTGATGCGAGCCCCAATGTCCTTCTTCGACTCCAATCCTGCTGGCAGAATTTTGAACAGATTCTCAAAAGACCTGGACGAATGTATATGAATACTGTGGTTACATCGCTTATGACTATGAGTGATGCCTTGCTAATATGTTTACGATATGTTGTTGTTAACTGGCATTTGTTTCTTAAATCATGTGACCATAAACTGCCAGTTGATTAACACAATTTAGTACACTCTTGCAAATTATTTGCACGGGTTTCACTGTGAGAGAAAACCCTTAATCAACTCCATACAAATAATACACCGTGAGGAGAACACCCGTAATTGCGCGCCTGCTTTCTTGGAAACCACGAGCTACCATGCAAATGTTTATCTTGTATTACTGTTAAAATAAAGTTATTATAAAATTTGGAAAGAGTCTCGACTAATAGACTACATGTGCATATATATCTGCCGTGGAAGTGTAATACATAGGATATTCCATCGTACATGTTTGAATAGCGGAAATAATACACTCGTGTCCGTCGGCGTCCGTGCAAGCAACTCGTTCGCTACGCTCACTCGTTGCTTACGCGGAAGCCGACGCACACTCGTGTATTATTTCCCGCTATTCAAAATGTACGATGGAATATCCTCTATGTTCGAATAACTTTTTACCAAACTATCGGAATGTGATAAATTTGTTTAACAGTGTAACAATTAATCAGCTTGTTTATATGAAAATCCACATCTTTATTATGACGTACACAAGGTTAAATTTGATGTGAATTTCGCATTAGCCGATGCGCAGAATTAGCCGAATGTACGTAAAGTTTGGGTTTCTAAGTGAAGAAAGCAAATGTCGCTGTATAACAATTATGCACATATACATATGTATGTATTATTTTAGTTTGTGCTATAATTCTCCCATAGCCAGTACATTAATTACTAATTGTTCTCAAATACTGCATCGATGTAATGTGTTACTATTATTGTAGGTGATGTGTTTATTCCACAACTGTTGAGCGCGCTGCTACCGATCCTGACCTTGGTGGTATTGTCGGCGGTGATGTCGACCTTCGTGACCCCCTGGTTTCTCGTGGCTCTCATCCCAATTGTCGTCGTCTTCTACATAATGAAGAAGGTATCCAGCGTCTCAATACGGCAACTCAAACGCCTGGAAAACATATCCCGATCTCCTTTACTGAGCCACGTTAACGCCACGTCGCAGGGACTGTCCACTATCGTCGCGTATGGTGAACAATGGCGTTTCTTTGACACGTGAGTGCATTAGTATTTATCATATTTGATACAGTAATGGTAAAATCGGTCTTTCTGACTGTTTTACATATGCTGTATGCTTATTGGCCTTGCATTTACACATAATTCAATTTAGCCAGTGCTAATATAAATTGTATCAGGAAAAGTAGAATTGGAAATGTTGCTATGTTCGACGATTATCATGTATCGTTTCTCTTGGTCATGTCTTGTAATTGATATTCCTCAGTAATGTTCCTTCTGATCAGATTACACATCGTGAAGCCCGAAGATGATATAAAATGCTTTTTATTGTCGCTTGTATTACCGATTGGAACCAATTTCACACCTACAATACATTCGTGTATATTATGATTATGTAGTTGGGCGTTTATTTTATCTATTCACCATAGTAAAACAACGCATATATTCAGCAATTAACGTTACCTGTATTGTATTTCTACCGCATATTTGTAATCATTTTATTATGAGTGTGGCAATGAGAAAACCAATCACATCTGTTGTATTTCAGGTGTATGAGCCTGGGTGACGTGGCGTCCGTTACCATCATGCTGTTTGAAATCAGTATGCGCTGGGTCGGCTTGCGGTTGGACCTCACGGCGAGCATGTTGACTGTGGGCACCACCCTGGTGATAGTGTTGACTAAGGGATATATACCACCGGCTGCCGCGGGGCTGGTGCTTAGCTTATGTGGAAAGGTAAGACGGGAAGTTGATAACGAAATACACATATGCTGACAACTACTACCCCTTATTCCACTCACACGGCACATGGACATGTGTTAAGGCCTGGTATTCCGTTATTTTCCTTGAATGTTTTGTTTACTATCCTCTTCATACTCTGTTGTACATGTATGTTGATAAATTTAAATTTGATATGCCTGTGTTTAATACTTGTTGGTATTTGATATCATTGACAACAGTAAAAAACAACAGTAAACAACACTTTTATTGAGGACTGTATGTTCATGGTATAATGACTCATGTGTGTCAGTATATTATAACTATTTCGGAGTCTTTAATTACTTCCAATGCGCGTATTTGTGTCTAATGTAACATCTCTACACTATCTCTCCATTGCGTCGTTAGTCAATCAATATTTGGTGATTTTCGGGTAGTCATTTTCGACCATCACCATGTATATCTTGACATTATCTTTTAGTTATCTATCTTTTCAGACGGTTGGTATGATGCAGTTCCTGGTGCGTCTGATGAATGAGACGGAAGCTCGGTTTACGTCGGTCGAGCGTCTGGATGAATACAGGACGGTGAGCGAAGCTAGTCCGAAAACGTGTGTCCACTAGCGGTTTATAGAAACAAACAGGCAGTGTCTTTTGATATCAAGTTATCAGGAAAGCCTGATAAACTTGATATCGTAATACACTGGTATTATACTTATTAGGTAGTTTTTTGATAGAGTATTGGCAAATATAACATGATGTCCGATGAAAAGAACGCGGACTTTGTTAAGCTGTGTCAATACACTGACGTCATACACTGATACGGTAATATCATGAGTAATATAGAGGGAGTCAAAATGATACCACCTATGGTGGTATACGTTCCACCCTTATATACTACCCCCACCACCCCCGAAAAAACAAACAATTGGTTAACGAGGAAATTATCTACCTACAGTAAATTTATGAATTATTTCGACATAGGTGTTTTGGAGAAAATAATTATTTTCCAAATTGTATTCTCCCAAGAGAGAATCGAATTTTGAAAAGAGTGATTCAAAATGATACCACCAACGTTTTTAACGTTATTGAGCTGTATTGTAGCTCCCACCACCAACCAACCAAAATTGGTGGTAGTATTGAATGATAAAAAGTGGTATTGTAGTCCCAATTATATTGAAGAGAAAAATAATACCAATATTATTAGAGAAAATGGATAATAAAATACAATTGCAATTGAAAGTTTTTAATGGCTGTGTCGAAGATGTTTACGAAGAATGCGGGGGTTATAGTCCTATATATATATTCTATAAAATGAAAACACTAGGCGATATCGAATACATGAAATATCAGCGTAATTTATTACGCTCCGATAAAAACGTTGCATTTACAATATTATACCGGCAATTATGCGAACTATACAAGAGGCAAATACAAACATTAAGACAGATAATGCGCACATGATCGGACATGAAACTAAGGTGTATTATATAAAATTGTTAAAATCCCACGATTCGTTTACGAATATACATTTCTACGATATCGCTTATAAAGAAATTGAAAACATTATTATTGAACAGAACTAATTAATTTATGTTGTAATCACAACACCAAGCAGATGACAATGTTCCAATTACACATGTTATGAACATGCAAATTAGGTGTCCTTCCTTACACACATATTAAGTGTCCATTTTAGAGAGATTTACACGATTACATCTTCCGGGATGGAAAATAAACACACTGTAATATATAATACACACAGGGTTATTTATAGCCGAGTATATTTCTCCTTATCGATGGTATGTAAACGGGATATCGAATTACACAGGTGGTGTGTACACAATTTATAAACACTTAGTGGGGTTCACGAATTTCCGGGATGGTTCGTTATTTATTTAATTATAAAATTATTAATAATTTAAAGCAGAACACCCCCTATTATATAGAAAACATATTAATTAATTTATATAATATTTCCACCAACAAAGTTAGGTTTATATACAAGAAATAAACACAGTTAAGTGTCGGGACGACGGCAATAATATCTCAACAGTGAGACAGGTTTCGCCACATGTACTTCACTCTGGCAGCTCTACACATTATAGCGGATGGAGGTAATGAAGAGGAGGGGTCCGCGGTATCGGTCCAATGATGGGGTGGATTTTTTATTTTTTGTATTCTTTTTTTTTTATTACTGATTATTATGTTTACTGATTTAAATTGTTTACTGCACCAATATAATTAATTTTATAATTTTAAGATTTTTTTTTGATTTTTTATTTTTTTTTATTACTGATTTAAATTGTTTACTGCACTAATATAATTAATTTTATATTGGTGCTGTAACATTTCCTCCGACTTTGTTTCCAGGTTTTACCCTAAATTTATCCCAATCAGTACTCTCAATCTTGGGCATGGTGGCGCGCGCTTTGATTCTAATATCATTTTTTAATTCTTCATATCTCCCCATTTCTTCCACCACGGATTCAAACTCTAAATTTGATATTTCATTATCGGTCAACGCTTTGGACACGATAACGTCTATGCTATTTTTCTTAGACCTGGCGAGAACGGATATTCTATCATGTTTTCTACTTTTTTTCTCGAGTTTTCCACCCCCCGCCCTTATTACCATACAAAGTATTCCAGATAAAACGGTAATTCCACTCAAAACCCCTTCAAGTGGAACCGTTACAATTGTAGATAGTGTTGCAGCAGTCCCCGCACCACTCATTACAGATAAACCTGCCAGAACCGTACTAGATGCTTCAGCTATATTCGCCGCATGCTTATATTTTTTAGCGTTTCTTTTTCTATTTGTATATTCTCTAACTAAAATATCCTGCATAGCGACGATATTATCCAACCTAAAATCTAAACTTCTTTCGTGAATTGGATTGGTATTGACAATTGGATACAGTGTTGATGGATTATATATTAGTATTTTACAAATTAAGTTCAATTAACAATGAGATAATAGTGGAAGAACTCGCTGGGTCAGCGATTTTCGTAACAAAGTTAATAACACTACCTTCGGAAAGTCTAATTGGATCGTCACCGGCGAACAAAACCACCGATGAAATATCTCCAGCGAGTTTATTGACTCCAACCCCACGTTCTTCCCCATCCACTACAAAATGTATCACGACCGCGCCCACAGGTTTACCATTAGCATTAACCGAGCAGACAGACATTCGGAGAAGCGTACCTGGAGATGTCATGGTGTATCCCCCATATTTATTGGTCGCTTTGGAACCGAACGAATATTCATAGAGCCCCTCATTCAATGGGTCCCGCTTCTCAGCCCAAACTGTGATGACACGTGTTTGCGTTTTCAATGTTTTCACCAATCCGGCAAGCTCCCCGATAGAGGTATGGGCCTCAGCACGAATCTTTTCAGAGGTCTCCTCAAGTGCTTTGTTCGTGGCTCTACGAACACGTTTCAGTTTTTTGGAAACTTCGGTTATTTTTCCATCTAGTTCAGTAAGTGCTGCTTCTCTGTTGAGAGAGTCCTCTGAGCGCAACACCCTATAAGCCTCCGTAAGGGACGCCTGGTGGTCTTCTCGGACTTTATCAATATCCGTTCGGGCCTCTTTTCGAAATTCGGTTATTTTTTCACCTAGTTCAGTAAGTGCTGCTTCTCTGTTGAGAGAGTACTCTGAGCGCAACACCTCATACGCCTCTGTAAGGGCCGCCTGGTGGTCTTCTCGGGCTTTCTCAATACCCGTTCGGGCCTCTTTTCGAAATTTGGTTATTTTTCCTCCTAGTTCAATAATTGATGCATGACCCTCTGAGAGCAACACCCCATAAGCCTCCTGGTCTATCGCAATAGCAGTTCGGACTCCCTCAATTTGTCCCCGGGCCTCTTCCCCAACTTGTGCAGTCGCCGTCAGCACGTCTACTCTAAGCTGTGCTATACTCCTGTTAATCCCTTTTGTGGCCGCCGATATAGTTTTATTGATAAGGGCCTTGGTTTTTCCGGTAGTTAAAAAGTCGCTCTTTGTCGGGATCAATCCCCCTTCTGCCGGTTCCAAATTCTTTGAATCTGTCACCCTATCCCGATTGGAATTGGAAGAACTACCTGGTACGTATATACTCATAATAATTAATTTTATTTAAATTAATATAATATTGGGGCACCTATACTCAATTGGAAATTTCGAGAACGATCGAAATCGGGTAATAGTTATTCGACTTTCTCGCTTGATCATCGATAATAGAGACCGTAAATTCGTGGATGTGTCCCGTTTTCAAAACTTTCATCTCGGGGTGTGGGAAGTCTAAGGTCACCGTCTCCCCAAAGAAACAGTCGCTGGCTTGCACGGTTTTCAGTAATGTGCTGGGAAATCCGTTTACCGTGTTGTACGATGTGTTCACCCGATCCAGGTGTACCCTGAGATTTTTCGTGAAGGTGAAGTCCACCGGGTTATCACCGACGTACTCACCCGGAGCAAACACTCCTTTATTTGCGGAGTATGTCTCTCTAAAACCGAGTCGAACACCCAACATCGGTGAGGTCATTATCTGGCTGTCTGGGCCGATGGTCATTGTTGCAAGTCCGGTAGCCTTCGATACTGTGAGATTGACTATACCGTCAATCTCTGAGGTGACAAAGTCTATGAGCTGTCTTGTTCCCCACAGTCCGTGAGGCAGCTTTACACCTACTTGTTGTCCATCCTTCACATAGTAAAACCCTTCGCTCTTCCCCACATTCTGCCACCCAACCGTGAAGGTGATTGATCTGAGGCCTACCCGGCGTTTTCCACAGCAGTTGTCGATTGAATTTTGAAGTTCACAACTCTCTTTTGAACATTAGTTATAGTAGCAAACATAATAATATATTTCAATGGATACCAAAGCATTTAGCTTCAATTATAATGCAAAGTACGCGGTCGGAGGTAAATACACACAAAAAGACGTTGTGAACGCCCTTGTACACCCAACTGTCAAACCGGACAGTGGCTTTACCACCAACTTTCCCAACATCTTTGAACAATATAGGCTGCCCAAGATTACAACAAGGGAGGCCGTAAACGGGTGGAAAGCAACACCGATGAACTTCGGGTAGAACCAGCTAAATTTCGCTGTATGGTGTGCAACAGTCGGATGTGGAGTTTCGCATCAAGACCATCTGACATCCAAGAATGTCATGCTCCGAAGTGTCTACAACTTTCATGCGTATTACACCATTAGGAGGATTCTCAAAGAACTAGGTATTCCACTACCTCAAGACGACGGATGGGATCCCATTTCCAGCACATACGACCGTATGGCGTTTGAAAGACTGTGTAACGAATTTAACGTTTCAAAAGACGCGGACTGGAGACAGAAAGCATTTCCTACCAGCACCGGCCTCGGGGACGTTCTCATTCGGGGCCAGTCCGGGAATTGGACGCAGACTGATTTTAGACACGATCACTCCGGCGACCACATTGTCAGTCGGAACGCCGGGAATTTTGACCCCGCGACGATGACCTTCTGGCCGGAAGTGTCTGGAGGTCGGCACTGCGGTGTCTCATCCTGCATTTGGTTACCTCCGAAACGGGCTCACGTCGATTACATACAGCAGGCTGCTGAGGTTCAGGACGTGTGGAGTACATATATGTTAGATAAGGGTCTAGGGTTCACGCAGGCCGGGGTTACTCGCCTCAACGACTCCATTCGCACGTACATCTGGGCCATCCTCGGTGCACAGAAGCAAACTCGCAGTTCTATACTGGGCACGGGAACGGTGTTTGATGCACAAAAACAATTACTGGCACTTGTAGAGTACGCCATCTCAGCTAAGGTGGACCTGGAGAAGCCGATCCAGAATTATCAAGACGTTTTGCAGAATGCCAGCACCCCACTAGACTACGTATTTGGAATAGGTCTTTATATGGCGCCGAGCATTATGATACTACGAGACGACCCGGTTGACGGTTACAATAATCAGATCGTAATCGCCACCGTCAATCGAAAAATCGGCCACAACGCGAACGTGAACGCGGATATCATCAAACCCCCCACCAAGACGGTCATAAAAACCCCAAGCCAATCGCGATTGGATGCGCCTCACTCAACACAATCGGGATTGAAGTTGAACCCAGCACCCCCAATTCACGAATTGAGTCCCCCCCCCCCCCAAGTCAATCGTCAACAGTGTTGAGGGAACAGGAGCGGAAACACCAATCGAGATTGGAAGCATAACACACGAGGAGGAGAAATTAGGGCTCGTCGTCGCCCTCGTGGCGATAGGACTACTAGCGCTTTGGTTTTAGAAACTCTCTGGCGGAGAATAGTAGGAGACCGGCGATCGCCACGATTAAAGCCCAAACATTATTGGCAAGCCATCCGACCGTTTTTGATAATATAGATAGCAAGAAGGAGACGATACCCACAATCAACCCAGGCAGCGCGGCAACCAACTTTCCGGCTAATTTAGCCAGGAGACTGGCGAGGGCTTTTAGTTGTTTTTTTACCCACTCCTTGGCTCCATCGGATGGCGCGGGTGGTGGCGCGGGTGCCGCACCACCAATGAAAGATAGAACTATGGTCGATATAGTCATGCCGATAGCAACAAGGATGCTTGCTATCGTGACACCCTGCTCTCTGAACAGAGTGCGAAGACGCTCACCGAGTGTCGTGTCCTTGCGCAGAACCCTCGAGATTGTTTCGCGGATCCGAGTTATTTGTGTGCGGAGAGCCTCACGGCAAGCCGATGCAGCCTGCAAGCGGGCTTCTCTTTCGTCCCGCAAAGACCGCAGTCGTTCGGTGATCCGCTCGGTAGATTCTCTATCGCCACCGGCTTCCTCCAGTTTTCTTTCTTCTATCGCGATATGTTCATCCAGCGACAACAGTTTGGAGAGGTTAAGGACTAGTTCGCCCCTGACCGTTTGTAGAGCCTTATCGAGTCCACGGAGTTCGCGAAGAGGTAACGGTGGGTCATCGTTAGACCCTTGTTCGAGGTTGAGTATTTCGTTTTCGCTGAACGCGGTCTCCACCGTGTTAATAGCGTCGGTGGCCACTTGAGGACCTCGCTGAGCTCGACAGTTTATATCGCGGTGACCGTCTTCGCCATCGTTTCGTCGGTAGACGGGCCTCTACAGCGCGGGTGGGCATAATTGTTTTACCACGCTTCCAATCTTGGAATCCGAGTTCGTTCCTTATGATTTGGCCACCGCCCCGACTTCCGACAACGGTGTTCAGCGCTCGGGGTTTAACGGTCCTCGTGTTGACGATCGGGATATTTGATGCTTTTAGTCGCAACCTACCATTCAGATCCAATTCGAACTTGGAGTAGTCGCGTCCGACAGACGGGACCAGACCGATTTCTGCCAAACTGTTGTAGTAGTCGTCTACAGTTCCCTCGAGTAATTCTCGACTTAGACCAACGCTGCTGGTAGCGCCACCTATTTGCTCGCCGGAGGGCGTTTCGTTATCGTTATCATCATCGATGTCATCATCATCCTCATCGACGTAATAGTCTCTACCGATTTCATCCATGTCAATATCGTAATGAGCCATCTTTATAATTATGTATTAAAGACAAAACCATACCGGTTTAATAGAGTAACTTAGTTTCACTAAATTATGTCTTCGAGTCAATACGGTCGCAAACTCAATCCATACCGCAGACTGCGTGAGCCCCTCGGGGCAAAAGACGTGAGACAGAGTGTCGTTATTACGAACAACCCATCCACGATCGACCAGAACCAGCAGCTCTTAGTCCGCTTCCCCAACCCAACCTCGGAGCTAGCGACGTCATTGTGCCGGGTACTGTTCGCCTCGCTTTCACTTTTTCGCTGACGTCGACGGACGTGGACCGAACCGTCGTTCAGAATCTGGGTCGCGCTATCGTCAAGAAGACCATGATAAAGATTTCTGGTAATGAGGTGATGTCGATCGACGACAGCGACGTCTACCATCGCTATCAGGACCTGTGGAAGACGGCGCAAGAGCGCGAAAACGCGGTCTATCAGGGTATTGACACCAGCAAAAATAAGAACGTAACCAAACTTAGAATCGGGGCTGGTAACAAGGCAGATAACAACGCGAGTGACAACGCGATAGCGGCCGCTTACGGCAACCGCTTCTACATCCCGCTCGACTTTGAGTTGCTGGAGAGTCACATGCCCTACTATCAGAGTGCTTTGGCTGACCGCCTCGAATACGAATACGAACTAACGTTCAACGACTACGGCCGAGTTCTCATAGCCACCGACATAGCATCGACGTATACGATCGATAATGTTTCGTTGGAGTACGACATGGTCACGATGCCCGAAGGTCGAGGTTACGATCGAGGAAGTCCCCAATCAACTCCACAGTGCGGGTCTTCGCGCACACCAGCAGTGGGACGAAGTCAGAAAGCAGTTTGCTTCCGGATCTAAACGCTCCCCGGAGGTTGCCGCGGTTGCCAAAGACCTGCAGCTCTCGGCCGTCTCCCT
Organism: Conchocele bisecta; assembly: GCA_029237695.1. Classification (NCBI taxonomy): domain Eukaryota; kingdom Metazoa; phylum Mollusca; class Bivalvia; order Lucinida; family Thyasiridae; genus Conchocele; species Conchocele bisecta. Next base: position 1,416,283 of record CM055274.1, on the reverse strand, counting down.
CGCGGAGTTCCTGACTACCAAATACGCGTTATGGCTAGACATGCGAGCCAGCGACGACGACCAAATGCACGGTAGCGGACGCCAAGTTGAGAACGCTAGTGAGCGTGTGACGATCCAGATAACCAAAGAGGCGGATGGAAATGGTCCATTGAACGTGTACTTATATATAATTACAGACGCACAACTCAACATCGAAGATGGCCGATACGTCTCAGCACTCTACTGATTTAATAAAATCATCTAACGATTTATTATTAATAAGAAATCAATCGAACCCAATTAAAATTGGTGTTTGTGATGCCCACTCTGCCATAATATGTGGGCAGACAGGATGTGGAAAAACGGTTTTCATCCTGGACTTGCTCGAGGGGTCCTACCGCAATGCCTTTCGTCACATTGTGATCCTGTGTCCCACTGTGCGGCACAACGAGACTTATCAGCGGCGCCAGTGGATATGGACCGACCCTGAGATATACGTCTTTGACCCCGGCGACAGACTTCACGATTGGCTGCGTGGCTTATACCAAAGATTCAAGGGTGAGCCCACCCTATACGTGATTGACGACTGCTCAGCCAAGGCGGCGATGACTAAAAAGAAGGACATGCTCACCGAGCTCGCATTTTCTGGCCGCCATGCGAGGCAAAACGGATGGATCTCCACTCAAAAGTACAACGCCGTCCTCAAGGATCTGCGTGAGCAAACGAAATGGGTCGCCCTCTTTCACTGCAAGGACCGAGACTCATTCGATGACTGTCTTCGAGAGAACGACGTTATCCCAACGCGCGAGGAGCGCCTCGAGTTTCGACAGATACTTTCGGAAACTAAGCACGCCAAGCTTCTGCTAAAGACCGATCAACCAACTGCTTACGAAGTTATCAATTAATTAATTACAAAGTAATAAGCAATTGCTGAACAATGCTGAGCAATTGTTGAACAAATGCTGAACAATGGTTAACAATGGTTAACAATGTTAACAATTTGGTGCTCCGCTGCGAGCTTTGTTGCGAGCATAACGGTGATCATAAGTATCGGGTGGTGCGCTTGGCAATATGTTAGACTTATGAGATTTGTCAGAACAGTTAAATTAATTTTAAGAAAATTAGCAATAATGAACTGCGACGAACTTCTCGATCAGCTAATGGAAGAAACCTCAACTCCGTTGAACCCCAACACCAATCGCGAATTGGAAGAGCAATCGGGTTCAACTTCAACTCCAACGGCGGTTGGTATTGGTTTGAGTGCCGATACGAATGAAAATGAAAATGCGGCGAGACGCGAGCGGCTAGCTGCGCTGGTTGCTGGGGGACAATCGGAGCATTATCTCGGTAGCGTCTTTCAGTTTGTCAGGTGGATAAGACGTCAGATTCGGAGATCGATAAAATGTATGCGCGATACGAATCCAAATATTGGGGGCAGAGATGACAAAAACTCTTGGATCGGCGGCTATTCATTTGTACGCTACCACAGTTAGTATACTTCTCCCTATACCAAACACCGCGGGGTTGATTCACGATCTAGAGACTGACCCTTTAATAGGACACACTCTTAGAACAGCCTGCTGCTCAATTTATCACAAGTTTGGAATGTACTTAGCTCCGCTGACAACCGCGTTGACCACGGGTAAACACTGTCAATTTGGACATATATGCCCACGAACTATAAGCCCTAATATTATAAATGATGATACAAGACACACCTGCGAGAGTGACGGAACCCTCAACTCCCATTCCGATTGCTCCAACCCAATACCAACCGCCGTTGGAGTTGAAATCGATTGCACGATATAAAACCCCATAAAGACAGGCAGCTGGGCGGGCAGCGGCTGCCGCCCGAAAAGTTAAACAAGATAAAATACTCGCCGAGCTTCGAGAGGCCAAACGGTCGTTGCACTCAACACTGTTGAACCCGATTGCTGTTGAAACAGTAAAACACCCGGAGGCAGCTGTTTCTCCCCCAATCGAGATTGGATTGAAACAGGAAGAGCAATCCCCGATTGCTGTAGCTCCTACCCACTATTACCTCAACATTGTTGAATCTTATTGGAAGATCGTCCCGTGGGTTGTTGGTGGTGGTCTGGCAGTTGTGGGCACCCTGTGTGTGCTGAAATACCAATCTAGATTGGAAAAACAACCAGCTACGGTTCCGAAGAAAGTTACGAAACACCAATCGCGATTGGATGCACCCCATTTAAACATTGATCGCGATCCCTTTTATATGCAATAATTACAATGGCTGAACAAGATGGTAAAATGATAGTGAATGCACTTTATTACGCCGTGGTGATATCGGGTTTCAGTATCGGGTATGCTCGACTATCAAAGATGGCCCTAGGATGGTCCGCTCCCAAATTGGACTTTACTGTGAGAGACGTAGGGCTCGCGACCTTAGATGTAGCGGCCGCAGTTTGAACCCGAGATTATCAAATTAAAGTTCGAATTCTACCTGTTAATATATGGAAATAAATGGCTTCAATCGCAGTAATAGTAGGTGGTGCGCTTGTAAACGCATTGGCGTTTAGCGGTAGCAACTTTATATTCTCGAAAATGAGAAGTTCGAACGTGGATGAGGAGCGCAAGCGTCACGATTTAGCTGTAGAACAACTCAATAGCGCAAAGGAAGCATGGTCGAAAAAACGAACCGCCCATCTGGACTGTGTCAACGAAGAGCTTCGCCGCGAAAATCACGCCGCGCAAACTTTTCACAACGTTGAAGAAGCCAACCGCGAGTACATGCTGGCATATCCACAGAAAAGTCTCACGCCGCTGGATCGCGAGCCCCAACTTTCAGATTTCTATGTACCGTCAGAGTCGCAAAAAGACCGCGAGATCGCGTTCATCGTCGTGGGAATGGGTGTGGTGGGTCTCGTCAGCTACTATATATTCAATCGAGATTGAAATAAGCAATACTTATTTAAAAATATTTTTTTTTTAAATATATATATATATATATATAGAACGATGTTAGTTGACGAACTTTATTTTGCTATGATCGATGTAGGCTACACGGCCCTTAAACACCGTTTAGCTGGTGCAAAGAGTATGATTCGTCTGGCACGAGATTCTCTCGAGACGTGGCGCGAGGACGAAAAAGCGGCCACCCTTTTCGCAAAGCGGATGTTATATTCCTCCGAGTTAGATTCCCCAGAATTCCCTCTCCTGTTCCAACCCAATCGCGATTGGGGCTGCAGCGAAACTTCCAACAAAGGTTTATTATTAACGACGCAGTTACCGGACGATCTGGCGAGGGCATGTTGGAGATTATCCGATCAATTAGAATACTTCGCATACTATGAACACGCGCAAACTTGATACCAAACTATCGGTTCGACTAGCGCACAAGCTGGCAAACACATACTACAGCCCCCGCGGCTACTGGAAGGGACTCGCGGCCATCAAGAACCTCGCGGCGGCGACCAAGGTTTCAGAAAACGCTGTCAAGGAATGGCTCAAGAAGCAGGCCATCTGGCAGATCTACTTACCCGCGCCCCACAATATTCCGCGCCCGAAATTCGATGTGCCGGTGCCGAACCAAGTTCACTAAGCGGATCTCCTGTTTCTCCCTCACGATCGCGTCGTTCACAAGACGTACAAGTACGCACTGACAGTCGTTGACGTAGCGAGTCGCTATAAGGGGGCTGAGCCATTGGCTACGAAAGAGTATAAGGAGGTGGCCGAGGCTCTTTCCCGAATATATAAAAGGAGTCCTCTCAAATGGCCGAATCTTCTCCAGGTCGATCCCGGCCGCGAGTTCATGGGCGCGGTCTCTCATCTATTGTCTAAGCACAAAGTTTATATCAGACGCGGCCGCGTCAACATTCACCGAGACTTTTCGGTCACCAATATGCCAAAGAGCTGCTGCTTGCGCAGCGGGACCCTCATTCGCGATCGACCGAGTGGGTGGCCAGACTGCCCGCCGTGGTCTCCGCACTGAACGGAGAGGTGACCAGATTGATCGATAAGAAGCCCGTAGATGCCATCAAGTCTAAAAAGGTGACGAGCAAGCCCTCTGCCGTCTCGCGCGGGCGACCCGTTGGTTTAGAGGAGCAACGGCTTCCATCGGCTTCCATGTTGACGTCCGGTACCTCTATCAACCGGGAGAGCTCGAAGGTGGCAGCCGCCGCGCGACGGATCCAGTGTGGTCTCTCAATGTATATCATCTAGATCGATCTATTACCAAACCCGATGAGCCAGTGCTCTACTATTTGGCTGATGGTCCATCTCGCGGGTTTGTTCGCGAAGAACTTCTTATGGTGCCTTCTGACACCCAGCTGCGCCCGGATCGCCAGAGTCTTTAGAGAGGTTCTGTATGTATTCCGTCTGATAACACGCGTCTTTTATCGTAGTACGCCGAGAGTCCTAATTTGCGTTGACAGTACGTTTTCATAACACCGTCTTTCATTTTAAATCCTCTATTTTGTGCTACTTCTATAATGTGTTTTCCATCTTCTGTAGTTTCGGTTAGTACTCGTTTATATCTATCCCAATTTAAATTGTTTGTTCTCTTGGACATCGAGTTTTTGTTAATAGAATTAATTTTTTCTACAAAATAACACTTACTAGATAGCGCTATCGCCCTATCTCCACTAAATTCCATTTTGAAAAGCCCGGGCTCTCTTTCACTCCACTTATTCCAAGCCAACCATTTATTTTTTTATTTTTCAAACTCGTCTAGTAAGTTAGGTCTAATCAATTCCTCTAGTGTTTTTCCATTAACTCCTATATACATACTATCCGTGTCCATCTGTATTAATTCAAAGTCTTCTCTTTTTACGTATTTGTCTAGAAATTCGTAGTAAAATTCCAACATTCTCAATTTAGCGAGTTGATAAACCGCTATTCCACAATGGAATGGTCTCTTTACTGTGCAGCGGGGTTTTCGGGAAGATATTTCGTACGCATCTCCTATCTCTTCCAAATCATCAAAATACATGGATCTTAATGCTTTGTCAACACAGGTTTCGTCTTGTGTATATGTCGTATTTAAATGTCTCTCTGTTGCCTCTATCATTTTTCCACAACACGAGTTTCCTAATAATTTCATTACATCCGCTACTGGTTTCTTATTTGGTTCTACATCGCCTGTTCGTCTTGCGGCCTTAACTTCTTTTGCGAACCATTCGAATGGTTTTCCACTAATATAATCTGTAACACAATGAACTCCCGTTATTTCTAGACCGTGTTTTAAATACCATTTCAACAGTGGCGCGTACAGCAATACTTTAGTGGCGGTCATCGATCCCACTAATTTCCTTCCATTTCCTCTTGTTCTGCCAGTATCTTCCAAATATTTTATCATGTGGTCTGGAACCTCCTCAACGTCTACTTCTCTGTTTATAAATATTGGGGACATTTCAGAAAACTTATTTTTAAGTTGTGTGGAACTTCTATATCCACCTCCGCAAACCCAAACCAGTCTCCAGATAAAACTCTTTTACAAAACTTTTTAATAAATTTAGGGTTATGTGGGGTATCTATATGGTGTATAGTTTCTCTCCCACACGACATATCTTTATTTAACGTAGATAAATATAACGCGTTTGCATCGTACCCCAAAACAGCCTTGCAAGGTTTGTTAATTCCTGTGGAATTAGATCTAATATTTGAAACGCCCGCTTCGGCATATCGTGTAAATACTATTGATGCACCGCAAACTAGAGCGTCTTTCATCATTTCGTATGTTTCTTCTTTTGGTGCATATAGAGTATCCTCCGGTATAATCGTCTTTGAAGATTTTTGTTCTTTGATGGTTCCTCTCAATAAATATTGTATAGCTACTCCAGGTAGTGTTACCGCATCTTTGAAAATATCCACACCTCTGTGTTTATAAAATTCACACATGTTTTCCACCGCTTCTAGGAACGGTGCTACATCTAAATCGTTATAATATTTCAACCAATCTCTGAAAGTTTTCATATTCTTTTCTTCGAAAATTCTACGACATTTACTTAATTCTGTTTCATCTAGTAACATTTTCCCCGATAGTTTGGAATACCAATTCTCTATATCAGGCAGTCCTGGGTAATCCAGTTTGTCTGGTGAATCGAACCACTCGTAAGGAAAGAAAGATTTCTGTCCTTTGCAGTCGTAGGCTTTTATCCAACTATCGCAACATACACCCGGTCCTAGGTAAAGTATTACATCAAGAAATCTAAACTCTGGAGTAAATATAAATATTGTTGCGTTTGCCCGTTTTCCGACCATTTCTTACTTTGTTGTTGATGCCAGTTCGCCTACTAGGTATTTCTTTATTAAGTTTATATCGTACTTACTACTGTTAAAACCTATAACCGGTACTTGCTATATCCACTGTTCGATCTGTGTAACTTGATTTTTACGTAAATGTTCTGTATTAAACCTATATCTCAACCATACTTCTTCTCTTATAGCTTTTCCCCTGACTTTCAAAACTATAAGTTGTGCAGGATCTTTATCACAAATATGAGTTACTGTTCCTGAGAAATTATCTCCTATACTAACGCTTACCGGAACGTGCTCAGCTTCGTACTCTAAACTATTACCTAACCTTTTAAGTAATTATTTAGAATTAGGTGGGTTGAGATACGCCTCAAAATCATATACTATCTGATATGGATAAAGAGTAGTGTCGCAACCGATCTTTATGTCTTTACCCGTTCTTTGGAATTCGCATTCCCACATAACTACTAGGTTGAATTCTTTGCTTCTAACAAATTTATCTCTTCTCATTGTGGATGCGCGTTCTTCTTTTTTATGCTTTGCATGAATCTCACACCCGTGCCAGTAACAGCCGTGATATTGATATATGGTATTGGTTTCTGGACAGTATCCATCTACTGGAGCTCCTAACATCCATCTTTCACCCCCGTGTCCACACTGTTCATGGTGAATGTGATTCCCTCCTGCTTTTCCACAGAGTACATCCAATCGATCGCACCATAACTGTTAGAACCTTTTGGGTAGAACGCTTTCTCGAACGACGAACGCGGGCGCTCTAAATAATTACCATCACATATTACTTTTGTCTCACGTCTCAATCATTTTGGTCCGTGTCTCTTCATATTACTCGCTTTCGTGAATTTCTGTTTGCAATTATCGCAGGCGTAAATTTTAGATAGGTTTTTAAGGTTTTTTATCAGAAATGCGTGATTCGCCCCGCACGCCGAGATAAGGCGTCGGCCTTATCTGCTTCTGTGTCCCGCATGCCGAGTTAGCTCGTCGCAGTTTATCTTAACCTTATCCCGCGCGACGAGAATTGACGGCTCGATAAAGCCAGCATTGTATCCCCCACGACGAGTTATGTCGTCGTTCGCTATTGGTCGTTTTCAATAGATATTTAGAGATCGACGTAAATTCAGCCAATCAGATTTATTGTTATATATGACAAAGAAGGAATGATTTCCACATGGCGAAACTTTTAATCTGTTTACAACGCAGGAAAGCATCGAAATTTACAATTGAAATAGCGAATAATTGTGCTGAAACAGCTTGATCCCAATTGGCGGTCAGTGGTTGAAGAGGAGATGATAGCCTGGCTCGGATCCGGGTGTTTATGCGCATTTTGCAGGTGAGTTGAAGTTATTATTTACATCACATGTGATTGAACTCCCCACCCACATTCCAACAGGGCTACTAAAGTAAGTCGAAAAGTTCCAGTCAATACTCTTTGTAAAGGTCATATTGTTTACTGTAGGTTCAAGTGGGTGGGGTAATATTCAATATTTCCTGTGCACATACCCCCATTAGATAAATCCATGATCTGATCTGGACTAATAGAATTTGGATAAATTAGCTTTTTTCACAGAAAGTATCAAGAAGGTTTTTTTGATAACGGTACAAATTGACAGACAGAACTAGAAAATGTTTATTCGTTATAAAACTTAATTGCAGCAGAGGTAGAGCGAGGTCGGTCTGACCATGATCTGACTGTGCGATTGCACATGCTGGTCTGGATCTACACTGGTCGCAACAAATGAATCTATTTCTCCAGTTGCAGCCACATATCACATTATGCTAATAGGACAGATATAATTCATTCTTCATTTTCATTTCAGCTCGACAAACGACAATGTACTGGTCGACTGATGCCCTCCTCGGAAATCTGAACACCAGGAGAGTCATGAAAACAGACCGTTTTGACAAGATATCCCGATACCTTCACACCAGTGATCGCACGAAAACATCTGCACGAAAAACACAGCCAGAGGTCAGCCTGGTTTCCCAAAGAGAGCCGAGAAGAAAGGCCGTTGCCGACAATGAAAAAGACGCGAGGTTGTCAACGCCTGCCAACAGTGCAATATCCACTTGTGCGTCGTGGTATCCTGATATGTTGAAACGTTAACTACAAAATCTACCTACTCCGTTATTTATATAAAGTGTAAATAAAATTGTCCATCATCTGTCATGATGCAAATTGTGTGTCAATGTGAAATTTCATTTGTGTCAAAAATGTGAAATTCATTTCTGTGAAAAATGTGAAGTTCATTTCTGTGAAAAGTGTGAAGTTTATTTCTGAGAAAAGAAGGATTTAAATTTTGGATTATATTGAGATTCAACGCTGTCTCAAGAATGACTGTGACATTTGGGACCTGTAAGTTACGTACGTTATTACCCCACCTGCATGAGTACGAAGTTATGGCATGTAGACCGGAGAAAAGTATTTTATAGATTCTCATTCCCACCCGCCCCGAAAATAAACTGTCAAATTAATTTGGTTACAAGTTTTCCAAAAATCCAGGCATTAGTCTATTTGTACAGTAATTTGGAATAATGTTCAATAAATTAAAGTCGCACACCCACCACACCTTTGGGAAAAAATGGATGAGAATCTACAAATTTATTGTTTTCTGACCTCATTGTACATAATATAGAAATTAATGAGAAACCAAATATAAAACAAAACAATTCACAACATAGATAATGTGAAACTAATTGAGTTATGATCTGATAAAACTGGGCTTATTACATTTGTAAACAGTGAATAGCCATACAGGCCAGCGCATCCACACCGTCTAGTCAGGATCTACATTGTTCGCATTTCGGCCAGTCACCATAAATGAGCAGGCTGATCAACATATACACTGGGCATGAATGAAATAAGCCATGTTTTGTCAATAGTGATTTGAACACATACTTGTACATTCAATAAACTTGATAAATACAGATTGTTTAATAGATTATGTCTGTTTTATCATGTCCTGCATAATGAAATGAGGGAAGTGCATAATTAAAATTACATCATTACGTAGATAAATCTCGGATGACTATACATATGAATTTTCAGATGTATTGGATAATATATAAACTGTTTTTAGTCAGTTAATGTAAGACACCCCTTGCCTGATAATCCTATTTGGAAATTGCATCAAATATTCCCAGGGAGTCAGAGCTGATAAGCCCACTGCAGTAGCCAGGGGATGGCTTATCAGTTATCTCTAGGGGTGAACTGGTAATTGGTAGCCATGGTTGAATGAGTTAAACAGTCCTATTGTCATTGGTTTATTACCTAGTGCATCATAGTGCGCTGGTACCTTTTTCAACCACCAAACACCACCTTGTGTAGGTTGATATACTTCTATACCGATTTTAAAAAACTCTTCAACCTTTTTCAGATCTGAAAAAGGAATTGGTGAAACCACATTACTATCGAAATATTGCTTACTAAGTTATTTCGCTTTTTCTGTACATCTGTCAGTTCTTTTACCTGTCATATGCATAGCTAGACACCTGAACAGACAAAGATCGTCATTATACTTATCTAAAGAATACATACCTTTTCTATTCCTCAACCATTCTGGAAGTTCTCCTCCTGCCGCTTCTTTGGATTGTAGTCCCAAATATATTCCCCTATTGCCCTGTATTAGCTTTACAAAAACCTCTACCCATCTTACAAACTTCCACTTTGTATTTGGTCTGTCTATTTTATCGGACATTATTCGTGTTTGCTCCTTATCTGACAACCAATTTTTAACGGTTTTCATTGATGATAGTGGTTCACTACCACCGAGATTTTTGTGAAATATAATAGTCATAGGTTTTCCATTTTTAGTTTCCTCCATATGTTCTAGCTTGTAAGAATATGAATATCTCAAATATTGGTTGTTAGATACGGAGCGAGTTTATCGGACATGCGTTCAGACTCGTTAATGTCAATGTTTTTACGAAAGGATAATGTAACTACCCGTCTTCCCTTTTCTACCTTTTCCAATGTTTCATCATGAGCCCCCAATATTTCTTCACCTTCTGCCACTATCGCGCGAACGATATATTTGCTCTTATTATTTGGTATTTGGGACAAATTATTGGTGCTTGATTCTTTGTGGCGTTTATCAGCTTTGTCAACCCCCTAACTCTCAACTGTTTACTATAAGTAATCCCTAGAGATTCGGCTTCTCTTCTCAAACTTTCTGTTTCTGGCGTTATCATATTTTCTGTATATAACCTATGAAATTCATCTGTTCAATTGGATATGAAAAATTTATATCATGTTTTTTTCACGTCCAATTGAATATAAACATATACATATACATATATAATGGAGTGTGTGAATTGTTGTAAGACGTTTACGTGTAAAGACTATCTACGAAGGCATCTAGCGAGACGTAGAAAGTTTCCTTGTGTCCCCCCACAATTTCAATGCCCCAGATGCCCTTGTAAATTCGTTAGTGCCCAAACTCTTTGTAGACATAAGCAACTACGCTGTCAGGTGGTTAAATGTGAACGTGGTAGACTAGAGCTGGTAGAATTAGTTGCTGATCTGCGAAATAAATTAGCTATATTGGAGGATAAAAATGGGGTGTTGGAATATAAACTATCACGCGCGTACGCATTGAAATTGCATTAATGATTTCGACTTTTTTCAAAAGTCAATTTTCAATATAATTGGGACTACAAGACCACTTTTTATCATTCAATACCACCACCAATTTTGGTTGGTTGGTGGTGGGAGCTACAATACAGCTCAATAACGTTAACAACGTTGGTGGTATCATTTTGACTCACTCTTTTCAAAATTTGATTCTCTCTTGGGAGAATACAATTTGGAAAATAATTATTTTCTCCAAAACACCTATGTCGAAATAATTCATAAATTTACTGAAGGTAGAGAATTTCCTCGTTAACCAATTGTTTGTTTTTTCGGGGGTGGTGGGGGTAGTATAGAGGGGTGGAACGTATACCACCGTAGGTGGTATCATTTTGATTCCCTCTATACTACTCATGTGATGCCATTTTCTGGTATTAATCGGTGATTATCACAGATATCTTGACGCTTTCTTGTTTTTTTTTATTATGCCCGACTACAGAAGCTGGCAGTAGAGCAGCCACAACGAGCCCGAAAGGAAGCATCCCCTGACTGGCCTAGTAAGGGAGGGGTGATATTCCGTGACGTGGTGATGAGATACAGACCAGACATGGACCCGGTGTTGCGTGGAGTGTCCTTTGATATAAGACCTCAAGAGAAAATAGGGATTGTTGGGCGAACAGGAGCAGGTATACACACACACACAACACCAAGCCCTCTTTTATATACAGTTCCGTGTTCTAAAATCGACAATGAAAACACTCCACGCTTGTGTATTCGCACCTGCGATCACTGATTTGCCAGTTAACCCTTCTACTGCTGAGCTATACGTCACCTCATATCGTTCACTTTCAGTTTTTAAAGGCTACAATATGAAGGTAAAGACTTCAAACACAAATACGTCACAAACAAAAAGTCTCAAATTGATTGGAACAATATTAATATTGTTGATGGTTTAATACAAACTGGCTTCATATTCTGCTTTAGGGAAGTCCTCCATAGCTGTAGCCTTGTTTCGACTTGTGGAACTGAACAGTGGCCAGATCTTTGTTGACGGCGAAGATTTATCCCAACTTAATCTCAGGTCGATCCGGTCTAAAATATCCACAATTCCTCAAGACCCCGTCCTCTTTGCTGGCACTTTACGGTATGAATCGATATTTTATAATCTATTTATTACAAATATTGCTGTATCTATAGTACACCTGTTCATTTGTGTACATACTTGATGGAGTATTGTCACAATAAAACTGTTGCTGCGATAATGGTATTACATGTAACTGTTTCATTGCATAACATTATATTCCACAGTGTAATAAAACTGTGTCTTAAAGACCACAATACAATAATGTAATAAATATGTAAATAATGCCGCGACAGAGACCATGTTACGTGGTCAATACAATTTCAATGTATGATGTTGTTCTTATGAAATGAATGTAATGTAACCTATTTATTAAACCAGTCGACTGATTTCTCAAGAAACTCAACATAGCCTCAGTTATTAACCCGTTTAATAAAACAACAACAGAGATTGGAAGTACAGTTTTCGTGCACCTGTTCAATTCTGAAACATTTGCTATTACGATATGCAACCTGCAAGTATGGCGATGCGATAACAACATGCCATGTTACACTACAGCTACACATTTATATTATTGCGCATGTGTGAGGCCGATCTTTTGTCGCATTTTAGATTTAACATAGATCCATTTGCGAGCTACTCGGATGACGAAATTTGGAGCGCATTGGAAAAGGTGCACATGAAAGAAAAGGTTTGTCGTTTAAATTCGTATGTACTCTTAAACAATACAAGACAACGCAAAGACATCCATAATAACCACCGAACATAGCTACTAGAAAATATACGTTGTCAAATAGCATTCCAAAAATTCTAGCACCGGCTTAAGCAAAATGTACATAAATACCAATAAAGGCACTATTTACACATTTGTCGCCATGTCGGTTGTGTTCAACGACCACACAGGATCGGGAAAATAATAACATAGCAGAAACATACTTTATACTATAAATACATGTACAACGCACCAACCATCGCTAGTGTGCGTTTCCGATTACAAGACAAAATCATGTGCCGTTTTTTTCTTCTCCAGATTATTCAGCTAGAGGAGGGCCTGTATGTAGCTGTCGACGAAAATGGTGATAACTTCTCGGTGGGCGAGAGACAACTGGTCTGCCTGGCAAGGACCATCTTAAGACGTAGTAAGGTAACACGATATATATCTGTACACGTTGTATATGCTCCATCCTGCTGAATTGCGCCTGTTCTATGCCAGTCGTCACATTCACGCAAACCAGGCGACAATGCAGCTGTACTTGTTGTCCTCACCAGTCCAGACTACGACTAACGGTGTACTTTCTTCCAAATAAAATGAGCACACAAGAGCGACAGATATGTCATATAACGCAAACAAGAATGCAATGGGGACGAAAGTTTTGTTCTGAATCGTAATAAATAGTGGTGAGCTCGTCAGACTGCTGATCGAACGGTCGTGGGTGCGGGCCTTGCTGAAGTCGTGGCTTTATTGGTGCCTTTATTGGTATGCAGCAAATGCAGCAAAAACGTTATCCACGCTGTTTTCGTTCACATAGGGGTTGGTTAATTACCAGCAAATCGCTTGAATTTGTATGTATATGAGGCCATGAAATAAAATATAATCCATATAGCTAAGTCCCTAAATAGGTGTTGTGACTAATGAAATGTGCATAAGTCGCTTATTTGCTTTGGGCGGGCGATTAGCGTAAGTTCGTTTCGTGCTGAATTTCTCAAGTACATGGTTAAAATGGTCATGTTGTACATTAACATAACATATTTGTCTGTCTGAGTTTAGTAAGAAAGGAAAGAAGCCCTATAAAATCCAATATAGTGTATATGGTACGGGTACTATGTCGATCGCATAAACGTTGTGTTAACTTTATACTGGAGATATACTTAATAATGAATTTCTAAATATTGTTTATGCTTCGTGTCATGAGTTTTTGATACATTACACTACTTCATATGTTTACGTCGTGATAAAATCGTGAATTTGTTTTTGGATAAATTGTGTTACTTCATATGTTTACGTCGAGAGATAATTGTGAAATACGAACACATGTTGCTTCGGATATTATTAATTGACGTCAACGTATGCCTTTATCCAGGCCAACACTGGCACTTTTCCCCTGCATCTGTGCAGCTTGATCTGGGCCGTACTGGTGGACATCCATGGATGGGGCAGGGGGTTGTTCTGTTGTATAGTGTGTGTATTCAGTCTCCGGTAATCGATGAGATGTTGTTATAGATACTGTTACTTGACGAGGCCACGGCGAACATTGACACGTCAACGGACGCCATGATCCAGGAGACCATCCAGGGGTATTTCTCAGACTGCACCGTCATCACCATAGCACACAGGCTCAACACGGTGCTGCATAGCGACCGCATCTTCGTCATGGACGCAGGACAGGTGTGTACTTGTATATGTCAGGGATTCATTATGTTCCCTATGTGGCATAACGATTGTGCAAAATAGAGCTATCGCTGCACCGTGGATATCAGAATTCAGCAGAATTACACAATCAAACCCATGTATCATCTAGAGTTGAGTAAAGATACAGTGGGGGCTACGGAAGCACCAGAGTATCGGTGCCTGTTGAAATCCTTGTGATTAATATTGTACGATTTATAGTATCATATACAATGTATACTAAAGGTGTTACATTGTACTTTTACGGGGCTCATCGTTTCCATTAAGTTTATTTTCTAATTGCCAGAAAATGCTATGATATCCATGGTATTCACGAAACCGGAAAATATACATGGACAGTTCGGTTATATGTTCAGTGATATTATTAGTTATCTGGTCTTTGGCGATCGTTAAACACGACGGTCTATTTGACAGCTTTGAGCTGATATTTGTTAGCAATTACAAGTGTCCTCGAAGTTCAATGCAACTATGTGGCTAAAAACTATATTTGCGTGCGTTCTGTCAGTGACATTTTTATTATTATTTGTCTTAACCTTGGTGGTAGTTCAGCACGACAGTCATTTCGACAGTTGTGTACATTGTGACCATTTTCATTTTGCATTAAGCGCGTTCATTTACATTGAGTTTCGCTTTCGCCGTTGGTAGGATGCGTGTGTCATGCACTGTGGCAATAATGACAGATTCCATACCACACTCACTTGCAATGAAACTGCACTTACAATATATATTTTGTTTCTGAGAGTCATGACATGTGATTATCGTGGATCGATTGGCTTGATTTTGTGATCCAGTGTCTGTTTATTGTTTTGTTTTAAAATTCTTTTGGCTGGGTGGTGGGTGTGTGCGTACATTTCTTGCAATATGTGTCACGTCACGAACAGTCCAAACGCATCATATTACCAGTGTATGCCTATATCAAGGTGTATGATCATGTGGTACTAACAACAACAACAAGTACTGAAACTTCCAGAATCCATCTGATTCAAAGTACGTATTATTTTATATTGTCCTTATTACATAACGGATTTTGATGAAATATGGCGCATCAAACGCGTCTTGTTAAGCTGCATTTGGTGGTCTCTGTATTTTCGCCAAGACTTCTGTCGTTTTTGCGAAAAATCGATTTCCGTGTCTACCGACACGGAAATCGATTATTCGCAAAAACGACATATGTCTGTACCGAACTCCCGGGACCACCAAATGCAGCTCTTGAAGACGCGTTTGCTGAGCCATATTTCATCAAAATCCGTTTCATATTAAGGAAAATATCAAATAATACTTACTTTGTAGTGGGCAAGATTTCAACAATTCAGCCACTGTTGTTGTTGTTGTTATAACCACGTGATCATGCACCTTGTAAGCTAGATATACAGTTGGGCCATGTATATTGATGAGGAGTATCTGTCCCACAGGTGATGGAATGTGCTTCTCCACAAGACCTGCTCTCCAATCCATACTCGTATTTTAATGCCATGATTGCCGCACAGACTGTGAAGACGCCATCACCGTAATGAGATAAAAGTCTTAGACCAATATGATAATTGAGACAAGCCATGTGATCTTGTACCTAAGACCATAAATTTGCTTTACAACATTTACGTTTTAACTCCGTAAATGACGCCGAAAGCTTAAATTGATGAAATGTTCACAGCATTCCGTATTTGCTGTGAAAGATTCGTCAACGTTCACGTCAGTTACAGAAAATAGCACAGTTTCTGTAAATATTTTTATGAAAAAGTTCACATCTTCTCAGGCATAAAATAATAGAGCTGGTCACAAGTGTGGCTGTGGCTGGAAAATTGTGGCTTACGGGTTTTATGGCCAATTTAACTGCTGATGCACTAGCTGGAACCTCCAGCCTGATATAAAGTAATTGTTTGTTATGGCACGACAATTATTTTAGCAACTAACTGGAGAACAGTGCAGACCATGATCAGATTGCGCGCATGCGCAAGTTGATCTGAGACCACACTGATCGCGAATTTAATATGCGCAATTTCTCTAGTCGAAGCCACACAGCAGTTGTCCTGAAGCGATGGCACTGCTTCATTACTCGTCAGAGCTTGATAATATCTATGGTATTGTCTCTTTGTTACGATGATTGATTATTGGTGTTTAACGGCCTATCAACAGCCAGGGTCATGTAAGGCCGGGCCAACAGGATGGATTATCCTGTATTCAACCTGTAAAAAATGAGGGAAATTCCCAAAATCAGAGCTCAATATTTACATAAACTATATATTCAGCCCTGAAATTAGAATATCCTGACCTGGTGCCAGGTTCATGCCACACCAGAATCACTTAGCTCACCCCAAAAGCAATACAATTAGCTTTTAATCCTATTACTCTCTTTGGGGCATAACAGGATTTAGCTCTGGTACATGAGGGCTAAACCATGTAAGTCGGCATTCCGGTAAGGATGAACGCCGATCGTTAAATTACCCTTCGCTACTCCCTCCTACCGCCCACTCTCTTTGTTACGAATACACGTTTCATATGCATGTACCATTTTATCCTAGTTTCTATTCGCGGCCGGTCAAAATAATTTTGTGATAAAAGACATTAAATTCCAACGGTCCCAAGATCACATAAGCGGTGTTTACTGTAAATAAAATATTCCATGGAGTTCGTGAACATTATATATACAGATGTCAAACTTTTTCAAGTTTCCAAGTGTTATTTTTATGGGAATTAAATATACAGTGTTAGCACACTACGCCTCCGTGTCGAGATTGCATGAGTAGAGAATACGCGGCTGTGACTACAAATGAGGCTTAATGGAATTGTGACCAGTGTAGCTCCTTATTATGTAGCACACTCATGTAGCCTGATAACGAACTATAGTTCGCTTGACGCATGACAAGCGTTTCATTGGTGGAATAGCGAACAGTGCATATCCTTATCAGATTGTGCGGATGCACAGGCTGATATGGATTTACACCGGTCGCAAAACCCATAAGCCCATTTCTCCAGTCACAGCCATATATGTGTCCAAGTCGGAACCAAGCCATTACGTTTCAACTAAATGTGCGATTGTTCTCCATTGATGTATGTGTGTACAATAAAAATAACAAAAACATTGTCTTCACTAAGCTAATCCCCATCGCTGGCAGCCTTGATAATAAAAACAATAACAAAACAAAAAGTTCAACGCATTTGCCTTACACACGAGGTGAACATAACTCTTTAGTGACCTTGACCTTGGGCGGTCGGACGTGGGTCGTATGCAAAACAAAGCACCATCCATAGACACACATTCTGGCCAAATATTATCAAAATCGGTGAAGCCGTTCATGAATTATTGAAAAATGAAAAGTGTTACTAACGTACGCATGTACGTACATGGACTAACGCTGTATCCCATCTTGCATAATACCTACAAGTGCATAACCGAATGAGACGGAAAGCCCAGGTGAACTAAAATGTAACCATTTAAGCCCATGTAAAACAGGCAAGCGTACAACAGTAATTTCACTAATTTAGTTATTTCAAACGTTTGATATTTGGAACAACTTATTTACCAATTTCGGTGATAAGTGTGACTATTTTACATTGCGTATATTAATGTACGCTGGTCTGATTATTAACCCTTTGAACCCGAAAGCCCGCTATATCGGTTTATGCAAACAGTGCAGATCCAGATGAGCCGGCTCGTAACGAGCCGTCTCATCAGGATCTGCACTGTAACGAGCCGGCTCATCTGGATCTGCACTGTTTGAAAGTAATTTTTCATATTTTTGAGAACAATAAATATAAATGGACAAGTCTGAAAATCATTTTGCGATGATTGGATTGGTTGCAAAAGTAACATATCGCAGCCCATTCAGTTACTTAGGGGTGAAAGGGTTAATGGAATGTTGTATTATGATGCATCTGTGTTCCTCTGTCTCGTTAGATATATTGTTCACAGTATTATACATCACAGAATGTTTTCAACGTCAACATGCTTGTTGAATAGAAATAGTTTGCCCAAATGAGACATGGAATTTGATCATATAATGTACTGGTAATTTAGGTATTTATTTATTTAGATGGTGTTGATTTGCAGGGCATTTATGATGTATAGACCTTTTTAAAAAAATGTTATATTCATATGGGAGTCACGGAAACTTTTGTACTTTTATCAATCAGTGTTTCCATCACTTTCACCGTAAATAATAAGACGTCTATTCCGAGGAAACTAACTAACCAGCAGAGAAACGTTTAACATGTTTAACATAGAGAACTTTAATGTATGTGCAAATGTGGTTACATCATGACTGTGGGTTATACGTTTGGCTAACATTTTTTTGATCAGCCTGTGCATCCACTGTTCGCCATTCCATCAGTGAAACCCATTTCATGGTTCTGACAAGCAATACAGGCGACATGAGTGTGCTAATTGAGCAGGAGATACGCTCCTGATCAAATAAGATACTCCTGTAGCGATGGCGAACTGTATTGCTTGTTAGAATAATTACGGGCGTTTCATTGATGGAATGGCGAACAGTACATATCCTGATCGAACTGTGAGGATGCACAGGCTGGTCGGTATCAACAGTGGTCGCAAAACCCATAAGCCCCACCCCCACCCCCCCCCCCCCCCCCCCCCCCCTGCTCCCGGCAACAAACAAGAAAGACGAAAATCTACAATACTCGAATAGTTGGATGACTTTTTCGTGGCCAATGTGTCAGGAAATCACATCTGCGGCGATCTGGCACGATTTCGCGCTCGTGGAGGTCGGCTATGCCGGCTTGTAATTACAGACCCCCCCCCCCCCACCCCACCTGCAATTATTTCTGTATCCGCGCCTGATATTGGGCAACATGTAAACACGTGACCTAGATGTGACGTATTTTCTGAAAATGTACGTCAAAGTAATCTGAACCCGAGATTGTGTACTTTTAATGGTTTACAAGTATCAAAATCAACGGGTGAAAAAAATAGTGACAAAACAAAAGACCTAAACGTAAAGTGTATTTGTGAACGTCCGAATGCGCAATGAGGACTTACTCCTCAATTGGGGCGTATGTCACATGTGCGACATAGTTAAATAGTATCAAAACCGACAAGGGGTTACACTTGTATTGACCAAACAAAGTACCTAAAGGCAAATGTCAAACGGAAAAGGTGAACACACCTTTACAGTTGCCTTGATATTGATAACTGGGATATGAAACATTCAATGTGGTGACCAATAATTAATTGAATGCAAAGCAGCTGCGTTCAAAAATATCGAAAGTAATAGCAGGAGCATGTTATTATATAGTGGTGACTGGTAATCCAATTACACAGCCAAGTGAACATAATGAACAGGATACAGACACACTCTACAATGAGTGGCATGGGTACCAGTCACATCACCTTGGAAATGGTAGGAATTTGCCGACAATACACATGTTTTGTCAATGCCCACCATAAGGCAGTATTAAAAAAATAACCAGTCAAACAGAGACAGAAGATAGCTTTCCCTGCCACATTGGACGATGCCAGCCTACCGTCTATTAAACTAAATGAAGCACATGCTGATAGCTGTATATCCGAAGAAGTCAATTTCAATATCAACAGTAATTATTGATATTGAAGTACAGTGAAACCTCTCTAAACCGGACACCCTGGGAGGTCCCCATGGTGTCCGGCTTAGAGAAGTTTACTGTAAATCAGGCATTTGATCATTCTGAGCCATAGTTGTGTGTTATGCGATAAACAACAGACATTATCACCTGAGATACATTGCATTACCAAGAAAATCATCGAACATAATATCACATGTGTTTGCTTGGTGTCCGGTTTACAAATGTTCCACTGTTTTAACTTGCTCATAGTTGCGGTACGTGACTCTGCACAGCCCATGTACCGTCCGTAGCAGAGTTACTGCCCACAACTACAGTGGGGTCAGTGTGTAAGTGCACACACGAACGAACACGACAGGTTGGAACCCAACCTGTCGTGTTCATTAGTGTGTGCACTTACACGCTCACCCCACTGTATGCTACTCATTGCTACGCTAGATACACGTTTTGATTCATCGGACCAGGTTAGCTAGAACTAGAACTCTTGATGGGATACCTAAACTATTGGAAACATGGACGAAAGAACAACATAATCCCAAAAATGGGTTTTATTTCCCGAAGATAAGAGTACTGTATACATGTACTATAAGAATATAAACATGTGTATTTTAACAACTAAAATGTCAGCCTAAGCAAAGTTTTGGTCCGAAAATAAAGAGAGAATGATATCGTGGCATGTACAAGGAAATAAATACACATCCTCCTTATTAGTACTTATTTTAGTAATGTAAACCACTAAATAGTCGCAGTTCATTTTAAATTGTTCGTAACGTTTATATACTGGAACTCACTAGGACTTCGATTGGGCTTGGGCAACGCTCTTTTTGCTGCATGCCCCATATTTACTACGTGTCCGTCGTCATTACATCTATGGTAATGTTTGAAAATGGTAAATTGACTGTTCTATTATATGTGTATTATTTTATAAATGGCTTCGTTGTTAGTATAAAGCTATACAATGTTTGCTGATTATCACTATACAATGTCTGTCATTTGTTTCTCACTGCATTATCACAAGTGTAATGGTGTATATCAATGTTGTCTGTTATTTCATTGGTAGCCTGTTGATTGTCGTTTTCCCTCTAACATGCTGGTAGATTTCAGGAGGTGACACATATACAGGGATGGTTGAGTACATGAAGGACGAACGGAAAGTAGGCGTGGTTGAGACTGGGCGTGGTTGGGAGTGGGCGTGTCCATTTAGTTCTCGCCCTCAGCATCTCCCTCCTCCTCGTCGAACCGTCTATTAAACTAAATGAAGCAGATGCTGATAGCTGTATATCCGAATAAGTTAATTTCAATATCAACAGTGATTATTGATATTGAAGTACAGTGACACCTATCTAAACCGGACACCCTGGGAGGTCCCCAGGGTGTCCGGCTTAGAGAGGTTTACTGTAAATCAGGCATTCGATCATTCTGAGCCATAGTTGTGTGCTATGCGATAAACAACAGACATTATCTCATGAGATACCTTGCATTACCAAGAAAATCATCGAACATAAGATCACATGTGTTTTCTTGGTGTCCGGTTTACAAATGTTCCACTGTTTTAACTTGCTCATAGTTGCGGTACGTGACTCTGCACAGCCCATGTACCGTCCGTAGCAGAGTTACTGCCCACAACTACAGTGGGGTCAGCGTGTAAGTGCACACACGAACGAACACGACAGGTTGCGAACCCAACCTGTCGTGTTCGTTAGTGTGTGCAAATACACGCTGACCCCACTGTGTGATACTCATTGCTACGCTAGATACACGTTTTGATTCATCGGACAGTAGAACACTTGATGATACTAAACTATTGTAAACATGGACGAAAGAACAACATAATCCCAAAAATGGGTTTTATTTCCCGGTGATAAGAGTACTGTATACATGTACTATAAGAATATAAACATGTGTATTTTAACAACTAAATATGTCAGCCTAAGCAAAGTTTTGGTCCGAAAATAAAGAGAGAATGATATCGTGGCATGTACAAGGAAATAAATACACATCCTCCTTATTAGTACTTATTTTAGTAATGTAAACGACTAAATAGTCGCAGTTCATTTTAAATTGTTCGTAACGTCTATATACTGGTCTATATACAATGTTTGCTGATTATCACTATACAATGTCTGTCAATTGTTTCTCACTGCATTATCACAAGTGTAATGGTGTATATCAATGTTGTCTGTTATTTCATTGGTAGCCTGTTGATGGTCGTTTTCCCTCTAACATGCTGGTAGATTTCAGGTGGTGACACATATACAAGGACGGTTGAGTACATGAAGGACGAACGGAAAGTAGGCGTGGTTGAGAATGGGCGTGGTTGGGAGTGGGCGCGTCCATTTAGTTCTCGCCCTCAGCATCTCCCTCCTCCTCGTCGAATTCTCCCTCCTCTTCCGCCGTCGCGTCCTAAAATCAAACAGTGTAGTTGTGTTTTGGAGACACGAGGATTATTGCTATGGTGGCCAGTGTAGACCCTGACCGGAGTCTGGGTCTGGAATTGTCGCCATTCAGTCAGAGTCAGACAAACACCTGTCATGCTTCTATCAGATTACAGAGCGGAGATCATTATCAGGATGTATGAGTGTACTAGAAGATCAAGAGATAGACTGGTCAAAATGACATAGACAGTACTTCGTCACAGCGATGACACTCGGGTGAATGTTATGAGCTTTTATTACAAATCTGATTTGTAATGACTTCAAGTTCCCAACGCATGTATATGAATATGGATATACATGTATTATATGACCGATGCAGGAATATAACAACATATTGAAACCCACAAACTGTAATCCGCGCACACATGATAATGTTTAACATTGGCGTATCTATTTATTAATGAGGATAATAGTATATTAGGGTCTGCTTTGGTGGCGTTTAAGTCGGCGTTAATCCCGACATGCTTTTAACAAACAATACGGATGCTCATTACACTGCAGCCAATGAGATGTGTAGGTGGGGTGGGGCGCACTTGTGAATTAAGAGTCAATCCGGATGCAATGCCATAAGTTCCATCCACAAGCTGTCACGTCATTTAATGTCATATATGTACCTGGTATTGCTGGTACTCCGACACAAGATCGTTCATGTTCGACTCGGCCTCTGTGAACTCCATCTCGTCCATGCCCTCGCCCGTGTACCAATGGAGGAAAGCCTTACGCCGGAACATAGCTGTCAGGTGGAAACAAAGCATATGCTGTAATGTCCTGATGCTGCATGCATTGATGGGAAACATATTTAAGTTCTACTCACTAATAATAAATCGCGGGAACTAGTCAATAGTTGCAGATGTGTCTTAAAATACTAAAACATTTAACACATTTGGGTGTTTTTGCACTATTATCCATCGACTGACCGATTATACACGAAGGCAACGGTTGTTGAATATTTTTTTTACAAAATTCCTAACTGTGAACCATTAATAATCTAATACAATGATGACGGTATAATGTAAGGAATTAATTATGGATATCCATATACATGCCTATACTGAGGTGCAGTCAATGACAACGTTAGTTGTATAATATTAAACGTGGAGCAATCAACAAACGACGATACAATTTTTCTAAATACACATCTGAAGGGCGACAGTTTTAATCTTCCCCCATGTACTAAGACTTTCGAACAGACTGAAGAACTTAGACTTACCGGTGAATTGTTCTGAGACTCGCTTGAACAGCTCCTGGATGGCGGTAGTGTTTCCGATGAAGGTGGCTGACATCTTGAGACCACGTGGTGGGATGTCGCAGACAGCGACCTTTACATTGTTCGGGATCCATTCCACGAAGTAGCTGCTGTTCTTGTTCTGCACGTTCAGCATCTGTTCGTCAACCTCTGGAAAATACCAGTTACAGTTATAGTAGAGTTTGCCCTTACCGTTTACTCAGTCTTATTATTAGATAAGGCATTAATTGACTTAGCAATGTTAATATCAGCAATTATCTTGTCTGTAATTATATATCACTATATACAATCACTTAATTTACTTTTATTCTATATCCTATTAATACACTATATTGAATGTGTAATATGTATTTAATGTATTAATTGGTGTGTTGTTTAGCGTTTGTTATGGTCTAAACCCTACGCTTGTATCGCCCAATAGTACATCATACTTGTATTTTATCGAACTGCGGTTTGTAGCCACTTCATCTCTTCATTAATTTGCCGAGTAGAAACGAGGAATAAAAATCTTACATTTAGTTATTTCTACTATACGACGCGACGCATAGCAACGTGAGCAAAGTGTTCCTACGCCGCAGAGAGCTGAACATTAAGAACATAAACTTTCGTTCCTTCGTTTTTACTACACGAAGCGACGATTGTGGTCACGATACATGCCTCCAGTACAGACTGATCAGGGGCTACATTGTCTGATTGAAAACATCCACTCACCCTTCATGGACATCCTGCCTCTGAAGATG
This sequence comes from Conchocele bisecta, assembly GCA_029237695.1. Lineage (NCBI taxonomy): Eukaryota > Metazoa > Mollusca > Bivalvia > Lucinida > Thyasiridae > Conchocele > Conchocele bisecta. The sequence continues at coordinate 1,392,041 of CM055274.1, read as the reverse complement.
GAGCTGACTGTGAGGTACCTGCCGTGACGGGGATCACAGGCGGCCATCATGTTCTTGGCGTCGAAGATCTGTTGTGTGAGCTCGGGGACGGTGAGCGCCCTGTACTGCTGGCTACCGCGGGATGTTAGAGGAGCGAACCCAGGCATGAAGAAATGGAGACGGGGGAATGGGACCATGTTGACAGCAATCTTTCTCAAGTCAGCGTTTAGTTGACCTAAAATGTAAAATGACTGTGTTATTTCAGTGGCATAATTGATTTGGATACCTTATTAAATCAAGGGTGCGCATTCCATTAGCAACCATATAACCTGGAAATACCAATACCAACATATGACACAAAGGTGTTGATGTATAGTCATTCACTTACACTGCATATAAAGTCGATTCAAAGTATTTGAAGTTGTTAATGTAATATACATGGGTTAATATGTATAAACTGAGTCAAACCGAGTCAAGAGCTTTATGATAATCGCTGGGGACGACTATCGGGAAAAGGTACATTTCAAGAGCAGTTTTATTGCAACTGATCATGTCATGCGTATTGTGTCAGTAGACACAAAGGCCTCATCATACCGATTTATCGAAACTCAGGTAAATGGGACACAAGCAACTAAGTCATACCTGGGAATCTAAGACATGTGGTGACGCCGGACATTGTAGCAGAAATCAGATGGTTTAAGTCACCGTATGTTGGTGTGGTGAGTTTCAATGTTCGGAAGCAGATGTCGTAGAGAGCCTCGTTGTCGATGCAGTATGTTTCGTCTGTGTTTTCAACAAGTTGGTGGACGGATAGGGTGGCATTGTATGGTTCAACTACTGTGTCGGATACCTGAGGACAAAGAGATGATTTCGTCTCAACAATTACAATATAATTATGCATCCCATGGAGACATATTTCTAACTATTTAGTTGTGGATTAAATAGATGTATATCACTATGATTGGTATGACTACTGTTTTTTTAATTACTATTTTATTGTTTTTCTATAAAAAAAAAAAACTCAAAATTATTGATTCATGGTAATTACCTTTGGTGACGGGACGACGGAGAAAGTGTTCATGATTCTGTCTGGGTATTCCTCTCGGATCTTGCTGATAAGCAGTGTGCCCATTCCGGCGCCGGTGCCCCCGCCCAGGGAGTGGGTAAGCTGGAACCCCTGGATACAGTCGCAACTCTCCGCCTCCTTTCGGACAACATCGAGAACAGAGTCAATCAACTCGGCACCTTCTGTGTAGTGTCCCTTAGCCCAATTGTTTCCTGCACCGCTCTGTCCTGTTATGGGTGAAAATGGGAGTTATGATAAGTCATCATTGTGGCGAAAAGTGACCCATGATTATAAAATGGTCTAATCATCAATCACATATGAGACACGCCATGTGATTTTGTACCTAAGAACATGGAAATATATTTGCAGAAACTGTTATATTTGTTTATAAATGACGTCCAAAGTTGACCAACTTTTCAAGAGCAAATGCGGAAGAGTGCTATGAAAATTTCGTCAACTTTGGAGCACATTTCATCAACTTCCGATGTCATTTACGGAATATATCGTAAATTTTGTACTAATTATGTGTCATGAGATATCACACATGTTCATAGGTACAGAATCACATGGCGTGTCTGATATTCAGTTTCCATTGATAGGTCAAGACGGACTGTGTCAATGAAACTGTCGGATCTCGAGAGCAAATTTGCAAAACGGGATCATAAAATTTTAGAATCACGGTCAAGGTTGTGTATCCCGAAAACAGGCCGGTAATGCAACGGTGTCTGTTTAATTAGTTTAACCAATGTGCAACAGTGGATAGTAAAAGTCAACATCTATAACATGTTGAGAGGTATATGTTTATTTTATGAAGTTAAGATTGTCTGGTATAAACGTCCCTTGTAAGTACGCCCAACATTGTAATCGAGAACGAACAAGTCCGAAATAGTTGTTACTGAGGCGCTTGAATGTTAGGCATTCAAAAACGTAATCATATGAATAATGTTCCAGTGGAAAATCACCAGATAGAATATATGGCACCTTAATTAAGACAATAGTATCTAAGCATAAACCAAACACGGTCTAACACATTTTATCGTGGGATCAGCACCGAACAATGCATCCATGAAGATTATATATTAATTGTTTATTGCCACATATCTCATTGTGTTTAACATAAATACAGCTACATTTGTATAGACATGGGCCACGATGGTGGTCACGTGGTTCAATGCGAAGGGAGATAAACAGTTTATCGGGTTTCCAGCACAATACTGGGTTTGAATAGCAATGATCAAGTGTTGTATACTCCGATACACTTCTCATTCATACTGGTTAGCGCGGGGCGCTTTATCACTTACAGAATTGTCCTGAATCAACTGATTCAACTGAATACAAACGTATTGACTTCATTGAACACAACTGAACCGACTGGTTTCTTATATGTTTCGATGGCGGTGATAGCATATTTAACATCACGCATAGTTGTGAGTGTAGAAGTATATAATATGACATATACAGTCCATGATCAGGGCATATACTCACTGAGTGATCTTGCTTGTAATATGTATATTCGAATACTCGCAAACGATCGATTGAAGGTTCAGTGGAAGAACCGGCGCTAACTACATCAGCAGCCTATTTCACCAACATTGCAAAGTATACTTATCTAGCAAAGTATACTTTGAGGGAGAAATTTCAATTTAAGGATAAATTTATTAATTTTTATTATACTGAATTTATTACTTATCACAGCCATTTTGGCTGTGACAATGTAATACATTCAGTATAATAATGCTGCATACTTTTAATCATCAAATATATGCAGTAGTTATTTCTATATGAAATAATGCATTTTGGGTAAAATAAATGATTACTCACTCAAAGTGTACTTTTCTAGATAAGTATATTTTGCAATTTTGAAATCGGCTACAGAGAGTTCGCCCACTTGTCCCATTGTCCCTTTAATTTGAACACGCCAAATGAGCGTCGAAGACATGAATAGACACAGGTTGCGAACGCCAATATAACCACCGCGGAGCGATTTATCAACGCCTTTATGCACACAATAGCGCGCTATAGTTTACACTTACCGAACACAAAGTTATCAGGTCTGAATATCTGGCCGAACGGTCCCGATCTGACTGAGTCCATGGTGCCCGGCTCCAAATCAACAAGAACTGCTCGTGGTACATATTTGCCGCCTGAAACACGAAAACACATAGGTGAGTTGAAACATGCGACAACTGATATGAAGTATGTAATATCGAAATTTCAGAGCCTGATGAAAATGAGATTGAGTATTTGAAATTAATATTTATGCATAGATGTCAACAAGAAGGGTCAAACGTCAAAAGTGAAGTTTGATATTTGCTGTGCCACTTTCCAAATCTGTGATTAAAATATTAAAACAAAAATAGACAAAAAACGTGTACACTGAACAACACAGTTTTAATCATCTTACTGAAAAAAAACGTTTTTTTTAGTCGCCATATCTGCTAGATTATTCCTACCACTTTACAAGATTATATACTGTTAGAAACATGACGGATGTTTCAATGGCTGAATTGATGGGCCAGTGGGAAAATGGGCCTAAGTCCCTTGTGGACTTATCCCCCTCCTCCAGTTAGCCCTTCAGTTACAAGACAACGTCAAAAGATCCATGGCAATGGTCAAATTGCGAACAATCCCTAAGCTCATGAGACGCTGTGAGATGCGGTTTGTCATAGACTGCACATTTATACAGTAACAGATAATTCTGTGAATGCATAGCACACTAATTTATCAGGTAACCTGCCCTGCATTGACCGAATATGTACTGACTGATAACATATTGTTGTATCAGGCATTGCCCTGATATAAACATCCGGGTTACAACGAAGTGAAAACTGACGTTCCATTGGTCGGATGACGTCACGTGACGTTACAGAATAACGTCAGTGTAATGACGCAACGTAAGCAAGTCCGCGTTCTGTCCATAGAATACGACGTCATCTAATGTCATTTTCGAGCATAGAACGTTACCTGATAAATAGAATACCAGTCTTGTGTATTTTGATATCAAGTTTATCAGGCTCGGCTCGGAAACGGTAGGAATTCCTCGGCAAGCCGCGGAATTCCTACGCGTTTCCTAGCCTTGCCTGATAAACTTGATATCAAAAGACACTAGCCTGGTATTCTCTATGTATGCAACCCAGTGCATATTCTGTCAAAACCCTGTGCCAATATCTGTGACATTGTGACTTTACCTGTGGCTTCGTTGTAGTAGACATTTATTCTTTCTAATTGCAGATCTGAATCACCGTGGTATGTTCCAGTGGGATCTATGCCGTGTTCGTCTGATATTACTTCCCAAAACTGAAATGAAAAGAAATAAAATCATATTATTATTAACCAGTCAGATCAAATATGTTTTATTGAAACATGAGAACACGGTGACAATGCAAACATGAGATCGACCTGTTTTATTTGTGAATTAGTTGATGTTAGATTTTGTTATATTTTGTTCTGTATTACTTATATGTTGATGACTGCGGGACCAGATACCGCTGGACATGACGTTCATCTCCGCCATGTTGAAGGCTCTTGCTCAACCGCTATACGTCTGCCATGTTACCAATGTGTTAATTATATTGTATGGGCTCGTTGGTCCCAGCTCAGCCTAAATTGATATAAAGAGGACAAAATTCCACAATTGTTGAAAATGCCGTGTTGTATAAAGAATCTCAATAAAGCATACGCTAATCTCGCATCTCCTTTATATTCTACGCGATTTAAGCCTAACACTGATAACATTATTGGGACGCATGGTTGTTGCCACCTGATAGGGCACCATGATAAAACGTGTTAATATCCGTATTTGTTGGGATCAACCAAATTAAACATTATAGGATATAGTGAACTATTTAAGAAGGTTATTGTGGATACATAAAATGTGAGTAATTGCCTGTACCTCAATGACCATTGTCATATTGTTCTTATTCATCTTTTTTCCATTGATATTTTAGTGCACTTTTTCGCCCAGTTGGTGTTTATGTTATATGGTACATTCGCTGTATTCATTATATATTCTCAACCAATCCCCTTCATATTAAGGATACATATGATCACTATGGAAAATAAAATAACTGATTATTTTTCTCACCTAATACATATTTTGATATCTCTCACTTGAACTGTCTCGTCGAGAATGTTCAAATGAGTGGTATCAATTTATACTTTAATTGACGAATTAAAAATAAAAACACGTCCTTTTGTTTAAACATCACTATTGCCCTATCGGAGAACAAGCATATGTGTAGAATAGTTAATACAGCAGTGCATGAAAACTAAATGCTATTTTAGAATGTGAAATTACTAGGAAATTACACGGAACTTGCCGGCCACCACCACACCATACACCAAAGTGCATACATCACCTACATTTTCCAATAACTTTTAGTTTTTATGACATAAAGCGTATATAGCGCGATTAATATTATACAACATCGCCGGATGACACCGACCTCATAGTTGTATCCGTTTTAGAGTCAATAATTCCAAACAACTACATGTGCGAGGGGAGCGTTAACCCTTTCACCCCTAAGTAACTGAATGGGCTGCGATATGTTAATTTTGCAACCAATCCAATCATCGCAAAATGATTTTCAGACTATTCCATTTATAAAAAGGGGGTATTTGTTGTTCTCAAAAATATGAAAATTACTTTCAAACAGTGCAGATCCTGATGAGACGGCTCGTTACGAGCCGGCTCATCTGGATCTGCACTGTTTGCATAAACCGATATAGCGGGCTTTCTGGTTCAAAGGGTTAACGTTGGGATACACACTATACAAGTATCTGGGGCGATCGACACGTAATCATTAGGATAAACACACTGTGCAATGTATGGGAGTTTGCACAAAGTTACTGCCCGCAACAATTGCACGTGGTGAACTTTTATCACCGTGATGGCCGTTTATATTTTCATGTACCTCGGTCAGGTAGAATTCAGCATATAAACAGAGATATATAGTAGAATCATTGATATAAAGTACAGATACATGCAACAAATAATGTTTAAATTATGTAATAGTCTATGTAAATTATTGCGGTTATCGTCGTGTTCAATCTCTGAATATAACACGCAGCAAACACCAACATGCGTTTCAAACATATTTAGGGGGTGTGTTATGTTTGACATGATCATTCATTATTTAAACGAATATCTACTGCGCTTCGTTGATAAGCCATTCATATTGACCGCCTAACTGGTGGTATCTGAATATATGACTGGTTCGCATCTTCGCGTTCATTCGAAGTTCATTAGCTGAAACGACCACAGAACAAACCACTATTTTGGATAATGATATCCGTTTTAAATCAGCGGATTTTAAAACTGTTGCCGATTATTTGTTGTCGGAAAGTTAGTTGCCAATCGATTAACGGAGATTTAATATACAAACTACAAGGCAAAGTATCCCATTGCGGAACACACTCGGGTTCGTTTGATGAGAAGCCCGCTATAGCGGTTTACGCAAACAATGCAGATCCAGATGAGCCGGCTCGTAACGAGCCGTCTCATCTGGATCTGCACTTTTTCAAAGTAATTTTCATATTTTTGTGAACAAAAAATACCCCATTATCATAAATGGACTAGTCTGAAAGTAATTTTGGATTGGTTGCAAATTGAACATATTAAAATCCATTTCAGTTATTTAGGGGTTAAATAGACCAATGAGCGTATACACATTACAGTAGAAATATCATACATAAACAAGGACAAAGTCAAAGGTTCCATGCTGGGTACAACGCTACTGGTAAATTGCGCACTCTATGACCAATGGTGTACGGTTCACGAAAAATGCATGCAATATACGAACACATAAAACAACCGCAATTTTTATAGAGAACTAGATATACCCGAACGGTGACCAATGAACTCGTGTAAACAAAAATGTAACACAAACACAATTAGCATAACATAACAGCTGGTCCCATATTACTAATATTAAATATCGGTAACAGTAAACAACGCCGAGCAAAACGCGCAAAGGGACAAAACAATACAAATGGTATGGGCAAACGCTAAAGCGAGGTTAGGCTGAAATTCACATTGTATCAAACAGTAACAATATACCCCAGGGTTATAGAGACTATTATAAGAAATAATGCATACCAAAAGCAAGGTGTATAAAGTTGCAATATTTTGGCAATGTATTTGAATGCATGCATGCAGGCATAGTTAAACATGCGACTGCAAAATAGCATGTAGTTATGGAAGCCGTTGATGTTCAATTCCTTTAGTACTACGAACGTGCATATTTATGAGAAATAATTTGCAGTTTACCTTCTATATAATCAAGTTACACATACATTTCATTCAAATATTTAATATGTTACATATGTGTAATATCGAAGTGGAGTAAATACGAGTAAAGTGTTCACAATAAATATGTATATCAGTAATGAATGCGCCTTTTATATGAGAATCATGATTTGAATTGACCAACGTAAATGAATGAGTTGAGTTCCGATATCAGTAGCACATGCGTGCAATGTTTGCATAGCAACGCGATGTGATCAACGGCCCCATTCCTTCCAATCACAATCTTAACATTCACGCTTAAACGTATTTTATTAAACGGACATACATACGGTATATATTCGTCATGGTAACGACAATAACATTTAAAATTTAATATATAATGTTAAACATAATCTGAAATTAGTATGCTTGGTCCGAAACTTGTATCGATATAAAACGTGTATTGATTTTTTTAAATTGAAATTGTAATATTGGAAACCGTAACTTGTTATAGCCATGGCCTGTATTGCGTTTCAGTATTAACGTTGGGAATATCTCACAACACATGGTTCCAATTGCAAATATTTACACCTTCTATAAATTCATAATGCAAACGAACATTTGACGTATTGCGTTTACATCCCAACACAATACATTAGCCACGCGTGACGTCGCGCGATGCTTTTGATTGGTTAAGTTCGCAACGTCGCTGTTAATTTTAAGACATAAGCCTATTTGGTTATTTACAGTTTTTAAACAATCTGAAAATTCAGTGTAAATGTAAGTAATAACACCATGGACTGTTGCGTTTACTGGGGTACACAATACATTTGATCCGTTTAAAGTTTGCGAGGAGTCCAAATGTATTGTGTATCCTAGTAAACGCAACAGCCCATGGTTTTAGTCCTTAATTAGAGGAGACAATAGAATCGTAAATACAGAACATGTTCGTATCGGGCTGCATGGGTTTGCTAGCTATTGAATGAAGTTACACTCGTTAGAACAGCCCATTGTTTTCATAGGCGGGTCACATATTACGACCAGTTAAGCATTACGTTATGGATGGTAATCAACGAGTGAAGTTTGTTTTTATAATAGTGTCACAGTGATTACCGGATATTCAATATATTATCAGTAAATTATGTACAACCTGTCCCAATTACGCACGCTGAAGTGATGGATAAAGTTTAACATTTCAAATTGCAGAAATGACCAGGAGGCTATAAGTCTGGTTTATTCATAATCAAAGTTATTCCTTCATTAACATTGCTTAACTGCTGCCACTGATATTTACATATGTTTTATTTAATACATAAAATAAGTGCAGTCAGTTGAACAAGTCCAAAACATAATACAATACGTATATACACTAGTTCTTATTACTCAAAACGTATTTCCAAATTATATTAATATTTCGGAATGTACAAGTACTTGCTCTAGATGCGACTTTCTGCAAAGAAACGTCTGCACAAATTACAAACGACTTTCGACTAATGGAACACGCCGTCTTACATTATAGATGGCTAAACTAATTACAAGTGTACATAGCTATGACATCCAAAATAAAGTAAAATCCTACCTTTGCACCGATTTGGTTGCCGCACTGGCCAGCCTGCATGTGAACTATTTCTCTCATGTTGAGTGTGTGATGGTCTGTCTGGTTGTGAAAATGCACTGGGTTCTTTGCCCCTTAAAGATCGTATGACTCCTATCCAAAATTGTTAAACTATATGGATATATACCCACTCAGTGAACCAAACAACACCCTACTGCGCGCAAGAAAATAGTGCGTAGTGCGCGCCTTGTTGGCAAGACATGTTGTAAACTGTTTGGTATCTATCGATGATCGCCTATCCATGCACAGCAGTTATTTTCAATATGAATTAGATATCGACTCCAACAATCGGGTGTAATACGCCGCCAACTCGTCAGTGCGTTGTGGTGTATATGTGAACCACGGAAAACAAATTAATGAAATACAAATGCAAATATTACATAAACTGGGTTTTCGCGATGCAACAGTGCATTAAAATGATAACACAATAGTGTAATAAATGAGACAGCTATTTAAAGCATATTAAAGCATCACTCATGTGAAATCCTCCAATTAATTTATTAATTGGACATTGGAAAAAAAGAGTACTACAATTACTGTTGCGTAGAATTCCTTTTCTTTATTTCACATGCCTGAATTATTGCTTGGTGTGGGCTTGATTGAAGTGTGTATTCTGTGAGATAGTCTTATTATAATTAATTTATTGCATAAAGTGGTCGCTCGCAGTGTAGTAACACAGTGTAATAACAAGCATAATACACTAGTGCTATACATATGCAAATTAGCTCGTTAATGAAAACAGGTTTGATAACCAGTACAGCTTCAATGTATGATGATGTTCTTATTCAATAATCTAACATTTGTGATGATTTAATATGATCTTTATTAAACTCATTGATTAATTTCACATGAAACTCGGCATATCATCACTCATGTACGTAAGATCCTCTATTTAACTAGTTATAATGTGTTTATTTTATTGGGGGACTGTACTAAACCGCTAGTCGTATGATAATGTGGCTCGGTGACTGTTGAAGTATCTGTGACTGCCGCTGTTCGCTTGTCTGCTTCATATGGTCATACATTGTTACATAAGTGTTTACCGGTGTATACTATGTCTATTATCATGTCTGCTTCACGAAGATTTTTCAATCACTAACACGCCATAGTGGCACGTAAAATTAATACAATTAAAACCAACACAATTAAAATATCTGAACTCTAGAATAGTCTGGAATTACTGGTATTGTCTGCGCAATATTATTGTTTAAGTTAGTCTTACCAGTGTATAGGACACACGCGGAAAATTAGACAGTCAAATACTCATAGAGAAGGAAATTAGACAGCTCATAGTGTATGTATATTATATGTCCGCAAATACGCACATAAACTCGTCTCCATGGGACAACGCTGCCCAAGCCTTACACATTCGATTTAAAATATAATTTCGAGATTTGGGAATTAGAGTTGATTTTAGAATATGTTGAATTACCACTGGATTACCCGCCGCCCACCTTGCAGAGAAGACATTGATAGTTGCTTAAACTTTCTTATATGATGTATAATTTGGATATTTTCTCACATTTACATACAAACATACATGACATTTCGATAGTGTTGAAATAACAGTTACACTTATACTAGCCGCGCCGGGACCGTCAATATGACAAAGAGATACATTCAAAAGCGCCTCCCATAACGTCTTTGGGTCACTGGTAACAATACACCGTGTTTGGTGTTGTGTAAATACATCCCTAAAATACCCGCAACTTGGGCCAGTATCAATAATATAACTAATGATGAACTAATCACCGCTTATGTCGAATTTGTGTACAAGTTCTAAAGATATTTGTGTTGATATTTGGTTATTTTCACCAGTATCTACAGGAAATGTGAAATGTTTGGTCTGACATGCACCGACACTGTAATTAGATGCATGTTCTTGTGTTAAGGTATAAATTAATCAAATATTTGTCACATGCAAACAGAGATGATTATGTCTGTAATTATGAAAAGAGCACTGAACATATCGTCGGTTGAAACAAGCGCGTACACCGATTAATGGGTAAATCCCTGCATAGCCATAACTGTCTAACCGACTGAATTGTACTAATTCTATATGAGATTTATTAAACGAGCTTACTGATTTCACAAGTTTATGAAATAAGTCAACGAGTTTAATATATATCACACAACATCAACAGTTACACAAATAATACATTTAGATATAAAAATGTATCGAATAAGCCATATTGATACGTTGAGGTATACTGATCTGACGGGTCGTCTGTAGTTGTACTAAACATTGCATATTATTACATCAGTGCATAACAAGAATGATTGTTAACAAACTGTGCCAATACACTGTGAATGTCAATGTAATATATATAAACAGCAACATTCACTCAGATGTGTCATTCTGTGGCAACGCATGCCGCAATATGAAAGCATCTGAGTGAATGTCGCAAACACCGAAGGTTGTAGTTTGTACAAGTATAAGTGGTTCGCTAAATATGCAAATGTTCATATCATCTGTAGCATCTTGCTGTTCGCTAGTGTTGTCTAATTAGTTAGTTACAGCCATTTGTATATAATGAAGCCATTCGATACCCTGGTTTCATAGTATACACAATCAATGTACAGACATCTACGGAGCCCCACAGGGGACATGGATTTTTTTAATTAATTGTTATTAATTCGTTGTGGGAACGAATTGTTAAGTCGAGGGAACGAACTGTTATATCGTGGGAACGAATTGTTAATTCGAGGGAACGAATTGTTCAATTGAGGGAACGAATTGCTATTTCGTGGAAACGAATTGTTATTTCGTGGGAACGAATTAATAAAACAATAAATATACGTCCCCTGGGGGGCTCCGTAGATATCGGCTGGTCAGTAACACGTTTTTACGCAGCTACATATTTTGTCAGAGAATGTTAACCCTTTGAACCCGAAAACCCGCTATATCGGTTTATGCAAACAGTGCAGATCCAGATGAGCCGGCTCGTAACAAACACCCCCTTTTTATAAATGGAATAGTCTGAAAATCATTTTGCGATGATTGTATTGGTTGCAAAACGAACATATCGCAGCCCATTCAGCTACTTAGGGGTGAAAGGGTTAAAACAATAAGTAAATAAACTATAAGCCCATATCTACGGACCCAGCCCCTATAGCATGGATTACTTTGTGAAACTGAATATCATACAATATACAAGATACAGCATATATATGAATATACATAACATATGAATGAGGTCAGACATTCGCTTAACTGTACATACATCTCCACATTGTGCAAAATATGGGACATAACATTTCATAAGTCATATTTTCCCATATTTGCGCCACCGTTATTCAATTGATATCTGCATCTGTTGTATACCCAATACACATAGCGGTATTTCCCGTTGCTGGATTTGAGATTAGGACATACGCAGGGCTTGATGTACAGAGTTGTACGGTGTTTATGTGTGTTTTGCCAACTGTCTGGCCGCCCATGCATATCCATAACACGGCCCCGTATATTTGCCCACCTTTCTAGTATGGGCCAACTAACATAATGGAAAAAAGGGCAGGTATAGCATTATTTCATATGTAGCGTCGTATGAATGATGCTACATATATTTATTTCCTATAATTATGTTAGTTATTCGCAGGTTATTCGACGGATGGTTGCATAAGTTTCAACAGGGCAACAATTACAATACAAAGTCAGTATACAGTGAAACCGGGGGGTCCACAGGGTGTCCGGTTTAGAGAGATTTCAATGTAGTTCATGCATTTGATCATTCTGAGCCATAGCTGTGTGCTATGAGATCATGAACAGACATTATCCCCCGAGATAAATGACCAAGAAACTCATCAAAAATAAGATCACAGATGTTGTCGTGTGTCCGGTTTAGAGAGGTTCCGCTGTGTCCATGATATTCGCTAAACACGACTACCCGAACAATATATATTGCAAGGACGGTTGTATTGCATGCGCTGATTTGAACCGTGCACGGATTGTGTCGATATAGCCACAGTCAATGAAACCGTTTGAACCGAAAGCCCGCTATAGCGGTTTATGCAAACAGTGCAGATCCAGATGAGCCGGCTCGTAACGAGCCGTCTCATCAGGATCTGCACATTTTGAAAGTAATTTTCATATTTTTGAGAACGAAAAAATACCCCCTTTTCATAAATGGACTAGTCTGAAAACCATTTTGTGACGGTTGGATTGGTTGCAAAATTAACATATCATAATACATTCCGGTTACGTAGGGGTGAAAGGGTTAAGAAAACATCCCTGTAAATTTTACGCAATAATAGCACATGTATCTGTAACAGGCAGTTTTTAGCGCATTCATTGTTAGTTATGACATCATTTTCCGATTATAAAACCAAAATTGATACTTGCAATATAAATAAAACGCATGGATTTCTCGTGAGTTGCCTCGCAAATACTATACTTACTGATACTGATCTGTATATTGAGCCTGAACAAACTGTTAGTATTGCCGTTGAAATATGTGTGAACTAGTCATCGTAAAACCGGGTCCAACTGTACGACGATATACAAAAGAAGTACTTCTTTCTTTCAGTTTGAGAGTATGATGATCCGTATGGCGAATAAACGCCTGATCAGTGAAATATAGCCGCGTGTGTCTAGTTAGTATGCGCTACCAGCGCCGATGATCAGCTACGCCGCATGCTAACAGAACAAGTTCCAAACACGCTATCAAATTAGGTGCTCATACACGGCGGTGAGAAAATAGTTCGGCTGTTTGTTGATTGGCGACATCGGGGGTTGTATTTTCATATGACACACGCCATGTGACTTTGTACCTTCGGATATCTGCGTCATTTCATGAATTACATTTACAAATTTGTCAATATTTTCCGTAAATGACGTCAAAAGTTGACAAATATTTTCTGAGTTTATATTCCGCATGTACTCGGAAAATTTTGTCAACTTTTTACTTTATTTATGAAAAATAGTGTACATTTTGTAAACGCATTTAATGAAATTACGCAGATGTCCGAAGGTACAAAATCACATGGCGTGTCTCATATGGCCGTTATCGCGAGGTGATGATAATTGTAGCCGCTCAATACAACTGGTCTGATGGCTATCTCGTCAGATGTTGAACAGATTAATAGCCAAGACAATATTGGACAGTAGGTCTATATTTTATATGGTGTATAAACAAAATAAAACTTATATGGAACATACAATTTATACATTAAACGTTCACTATAACCACCATGTACGATTTACAGCAGAACCGCTATATAATCGTTGTATTACTTAGTGGCACAAAGTGCGCGCGTGTGTGTGGGGGTGGGGGGGGGGGGGTGGGCTGACTACATGAGAGAGTTAGCCCCATTATTCAACTGGGGGCCGTTTCAGTAAACTTCGTACGACTAAAATGTTCGTAAGTGCAAAATTTTGATAGTCTGTAAATTTCATATTAACAATGTTTTTTGGTAAACAATTATTGGATTTACATTTATTGAACCTAGGCTGCGTTCAATAAATGTAAATCCATCACTTGAAATTTCCAGATGATCCTAAATTTGCACTCACGAACATTTTAGTCGTACGAAGTTTCGTGAAACGGGGCCCCTGACCCCTTGCATTACATACTGATCCTACACTGGTGCCAGTCTATGCCCGTCATGCCTGTCGTAGATAGCGGGCAGGTTGAGTTCGGTAAACAATTGTGTTTCTTCAATATAGGAATGAATGGCCTTTTTGTGGAATTTATCGGGGTATAAACTTGGAAAAGTCGCGGGAATACTGGACGAAAGCCGGAAGGCCTCGTCCAGTATTCCCGCGACTTTTCCAAGTTTATATCCCCGATAAATTCAACAAAAAGGCCATTCATTCCTTATAATTCCAGCATTTGAAATAAATTCATCAAGAAAATGTGTTTATTTTCCGTTTTCTTAATAATTATTTTAACTGCGCCTGGTGGTTACGGAAAGTAGTTCGGCATGGGAGTTTACTGGGATATAAATTTTGGACAGAGACTTTTTGTGGAATTTATCGAGGTATAAACTTGGAAAAGTCGCGGGAATACTGGACGAAGGCCGGAAGGCCTCGTCCAGTATTCCCGCGACTTTTCCAAGTTTATATCCCCGATAAATTCAACAAAAATGCCATTCATTCCTTATAATTCCAGCATTTGAAATAAATTCATCAAGAAAATGTGTTTATTTTCTGTTTTCTTAAGAATTATTTTAACTGCGCCTGGTGGTTACGGAAAGTAGTTCGGCATGGCAGTTTACTGGGATATAAATTTTGGACAGAGACTTGCTACGGACCAATCAAATGTTAGGGAATTGTGTAAATATTTTGTCCAACCTCAACCTGTCATTTACTGGACTATGGCTTTCTCGTAGGTATGATTATTGTAATGTTTGGCGTCATATTCGACGATGATAGTGTATCACGTGGTGTTTCCTTGTACAGTGGAGCCTCTCTAAACCGGTCACCCTGGCGACACCATTGTGTTTAATTTAGATGGGTTTCACTGTCATTTATGTCATTGTCGTGTCTGTTCATGATTGGAAATGACAAAACTGTTCATGGAGTGCTGAATTACAGTGGAGCCTCTGTAAACCCCGGGAACCTCCCAATGTGTCCTGTTTAGAGATGTTCCACTGTATTGTTTTATTATTTCAACACTACCTTCAACTAGCCTGCAAGGTAAGTGTGTTTTGGATACCAACATGACTGTTTAAACAGTAACAATTCACTCAACACTGATGTCAGCTTTGTTTAAAGTAAACATTTATGTTGTTGTAATGACTAAAACATAAAACGTTTGGAAACGTGACAAGATTAGTTAACATGTGCAGCGTGGCCAAATCTTGATTAGGAAGTAATTATTTACAAGAGCATACCAACTAGGACACTGGTATAGGAATTATTAGACTATATTAATACAAACAATATATGTATTTGTCATGATGTATTGCGTTAGTTTCTTCTTTACATGGGTTCTTGTGTCTCCTGTGTATGGAAGCGTCCTGGTGCCAATGCTAACATATTTGTATTTGTATTAAGTCCTAACAATGAGATACTAACTCCTAATTAGGAGTTAGTATCTCCTACTTATGACTTAGTATCTCCAAATCTCCTACTTAAGACTTAATATATCCTAATTAGGAGTTATTATCTCCTAATTATGACTTATTATCTCCTAATTAGGACTTACTAATCCTAATTAGGAGTTATTATCTCCTAATTAGGAGTTAGTATATCATTAGGACTTAGTATCTCCTAATTAGGAATTAGGAGATAAATATATTTTAACATTGGCACTAGGACGCTTCCATACCTTCGGGTGACTTGTTCTCTATTTGTCACTGTATGATATACGCAATCACATGGGAGGGGGGGGGGGGGGTTACCGACATCGATTTCGAAGATTTGCAAGCATTTTGTAAAGGATATAGATAGTTGGTGAATATTAAGTGGTGTGTTAATTCCATTCAACAAATATATGAACAACTCCAAACAGCGATGTATATACAGCGGAACCTCTCTAAACCGGACACCGTGGAAGGTCCCAGTGTGTCCGGTTTAGAGATGTTCCACTGTATATACATCGCCAATATATACATGACTATGCCAATGCATGCAGGTGTGCTTTGCGAACTTGAAAACATTATCATCAGAGGTAGATGACAGTTTAACCTATAACATTAATTATACAGAGACTGTATGTGCTTCCAGTTTAGAGGGGTTTTACTGTATATTTGTTCTGCCAGTCCGTAGTCGCACGCAGATTGAATTACTGTACTTGTATACACTATATGGCTATTCCATTGATAAATTGCAACATGCAAAAAACATAATACAAAAACTAGTTGTATTATGTACTACATACGCCCATTTGTAAATTTAAACAAATAAGGCCCATTTTTTCATATAATTTTCAACTGAAATTCGCATAATTGACACGTGTATCGGTAAGTAAGTGTATTTACGTATCCAATTTCAATTTGGGTGAGATGTTATTTCACACCACTGACTATGGGTGTTTCAGGGTTATACAACTACGTCAACAATTTTGGTCAAATAATCGGTTCACTGTAATAGATCTAATCCGATTTTCAGGTGTCGGAAAAACTCGAAGAAAATATTTTCTTTTAATCAACATGACCTTTGCAGTTTAACCGCTAGCCCACTCATGTAGCGCGGCAAATAGCATAATTACAGTGGAACCTCTCTAAACCGGACACCAAGAAAGCACATGTGATCTTATGTTTTATGAGTTTCTTGGTCGTTAACACTGTTACGGTTGAGTCTCCATATATCATATGCACTCATACTCGGTCCTTAACACGGTCTCACATACTGGCACGGTGCGGTAGGAGAATGAACTAGCTAGCTTAAAGTAACCGTCTCATAAAGCACACATTTCGACTGCAGTTCAACAAACACTAAATTCGGAAATAAAAACGGGCCAGCGGCCATTGGCTCGACACATTTTCTATAGACCCATGTGCCCGGGTTTGAAAATTCTGCGAGCAAATTCCCACCCTTAAATATAAGATAAGTTACTAATTAACTAATGTAGCGCGGCATAGTGACAACTTTTGTTTTGCCAGTTTCTCGAGGGTGCGCGCCGCTGCTACGCACGGGACGATATTGATAGTTGCAATGACGTGGGAATAATAAAGTAAGCAAAAAGAGAAGTAGATTAGGGCACGAAATCCCGATAATCCACCATTAAAGGCCATTAACGGACGCGTAGTTTACAGGTCCGTGGGCATTACCCACACGTCTATCAATGATTGGCAGCGTGAGCCGTCTGTAAGTCACGGGGCGACAGGCTAATACTCAACGACACACACTTTACTTGATGATTCATAAATAGCAGGAAAACCATTTCAAGTACATGTATACCATCAGAAAATGTGATAAAAAGGGGGCTTTGTGAAATGTCCATACTATGGCACATTTAGAAAGAGGTGTCCATTATAACCACATGTTCAATTAGGTTAAATAATATTATTAACCGCTCGGCTAACAACCGATTAGTTGCGGGCAGTAACTCTGTATACGCTACGTATGTTTTGAGTAGTTACTGCCCGCAACTAACCACCGATTACAGAAAAAATCATATGCAACGTTAGTTTTTTAACCCTTTGAACCCGAAAGCCCGCTATAGCGGTTTACGCAAACAGTGCACATCCAGATGAGCCGGCTCGTAACGAGCCAGCCGGCTCGTAACGAGCCGTCTCATCAGGATCTGCACTTTTTGCCAGTAATTTTCATATTTTTGAAAACCAAAAAAATACCCCCTTTTCATAAATGGACTAGTCTGAAAATCATTTTGTGACGGTTGGATTGGTTGCAAAATTAACATATCGCAGCCCATTCAGTTACTTAGGGGTGAAAGGGTTAAGTAACGTTATTATACAGATTTCCCAGGTACCATTGGGTTCAGAAATACGACACAAATCTACAAATAAACTACTTTTTACTATTTTGTGTCATAACTGTATGTGCATATGCGAGACCCAGCGCCGTTAAACTTAAACATCAACAACATACTATTAATATCATTGGCGAGGTTTGGTTTAACAACGCTGGGGCGAAATCTAATAAGTATAAACCCGGTGGTCAATTTCTGCTCAAAAACGCCATGATTATATTTGTGGAAATATATTCGTAATCAAATCAAGTTAAATCAGAGGTAGAAAACAAGATACATACATTATTTTTTTTTAATCGTTGTGTTAACAATTTTATAACGCAACATAAAGATTTAGAATCTACTGAATGAACAAAACACTAAAAAATAAAATACGCAACTGGATATGTTCAAAGTCTATTGGAGCCAATTTCCATCATTAAATATAATTCCAAAAACAAAAATGCAACACTGTCTCTGATATTCAGAGGCTGGCATTGAGTGTAAATAGTACTTCGGCTTCATCAAGCAAGCGCAACATTATAGGCATATTTGATCAAATTTCAGGGTGTTTTTGGGATTTATTCTGCTGTTTTACAATCATGGTACATCAAATAGTCTCACAGGGGGTCAAACATAGAAGTGTTTTGTTTTGATCAATATGGTTTATTTTTTATAGTGGATACATCAAATTTTCGATATTTGAACAATTTGAGGCACTCATATAACACAAACAAAAAATATTAGATTTTACTTGTGAAAAATCATAAACTCGTATAATAACATAACCTTTTGCAGTCCTGCTTATAATCATTCAAATAACTTTCTACTCAACATCGTGTTGGTATGATTTGTACTGCAGATACTATAAAATAAAAATGCAACATTGATTTCCAATTACATACGTTATTTGTTGGTGTGAAACTAACTTGCAATATTTTAATTGCTGATACATAGAAATTGACTACATGAAGTTGTGTCTACTGCATTACATGAAACAGTTACATTAGCTGTTTTATAATTTACAGTTAAGCATACACAGGCTGCATTTACATGCCAATTTTGGAAATTATATCCGTTACGGTAATCTAGATATTTGATGTAAAAAAAAAGATGTCTTTTCCGACTTATTTCAGTCGGAAAGGACAATTCATTTGACATACTAAAATAACTATATGCTCATGACTCTGATTAATATTTGTACATGGATTGGCGAAATTGATGATGAATGAAGTCTGTAAACCACATTTCTATCTATTTTGCATATTTGTTTTTTGTAACTGACACTTTATATAGCTTGGCAAGTGTTATCCTCATGATTTACCCAATACTGACTACCACTCCATGTTAATAATGCGCCTATTTCTATTACAGTTGCACATATTACATGACTATGGTTAATAACGTACATATTTAAATGCATTTGAACTACGAATTCACAAGGAAATTGCTACTTTTGAAAGTGTTGTGGTCATTCGGAAAGGACAATATTTTTGACGGCCACATTAAATTGTCAATTTGTCACTGTACTAGTATCAGATGCTCCGTGCCATGAATAGAGGTGAGTATACATTACACCATATGTTGTTCATACACAAAAAGCTTCACTGTTTGATTGTGTGTGTTGTTGGTGGGGTTGTAAAGTTACTACAGTATTACCATTATTGTAGAATAGTTTCCAAAAACTACTTCAAATATTTGTATCGATCTACTCTACAATAATTCTAACCAATCACACTAGCATCACAAACAACAACCATAAGCTTTGTTGTACATTAGACATGTAGTAATGCTGTTCAGTTTTAAAATAAGTGGAATTGGAATTTATATAGAAGGGCATACGGTTTTGGCAGCCAGATCATCTATGTGCTTTATCTGGAGCTCCGAGGACTTCATCTTTTTAGCTTCCTGGTTGAGGGCTTCAACTTTGAGTTTAACATTCTCGCATTTTATGCAGCAGCATACTATGAGTTCCATTGCTTTCATATGCGTGACATTTTTTTATTTGCATTGGATGAATTTGCAGTAGCCTATCTTTACTGTTGGATGACTGGAATTGAACCGTCGATATGCTCCTATATATAAGGATTCTAGAAGAAGGTGGCTTTCCCTTCTTAACCCTCTTCTTCAGGGGTACTTCCCTCGAGATAGCTTCACTTTTCCAGTATCTGTTACTAGATCTTTGGTTGATTGTGGCAGAATGTCTTTTCTTTGTTTTCATTCAAACCGTTTCTGTCGGAGTACACAACCTCTTATGTCCAGTAGAGAAGCAACATTCTTCTTCATTCGTGGGTATTTTGCTGTTGCATGACATGCAGCATGAGCCAAAATCTTATAGTGTTGCTTTGCTTTTTTGTCCATTCGTCCTTGGAAGTTCATCTATCTTTTCTTGGATTGAAGTTGTGGTTGCACACATTGACTTATCCAATTTTCTCTTCACCCCTCGTTTCTCTAACTCCTCTTCCTTTTGTGGACTCGCGCGGCTAATGACTCTGTCTCATTCTAGCGTAGGACCGTGGTGAATGTGGCAGTTACTGTTGGATTATCTTGGCGCGTCTGAAGTGTGTTGCCCGACTTGATGCACGGTTTATGTCTGATTTTGTATTGTCAGTAGTCATCTGTTTCCTACTTCTGTCCATCATTTTATCATGTGCTTTCTTCTGGCTGTTCCTTCTATCTCTACTTTCCTTCTTTTTCTGACGGTTGTACTCTTTTCATTCATTGTCTGTCATTAGCTTAAGCTTCTTTGGCGGTTCATCTTTAGGTGCATTTGCCGATCGTTGGATTTGCTTGTCATGTTTCCATTTCTGTCTTTGTTTGATTGCTTCGTCCGGGTTTAAATCTGCCACATGTTTATATTTTCCTTCTTTCCTTTCTCTGTCCTTCACTTGCATTTGTGTGTAACATGCTGGGCTTGTTAGTCTTACATTTTGTCTGTACTTTGGCTTTTTTTGTCTGCTTTAGTAGCCACAGTCTTTCGCTTTCTCAGATTGAAGGGAAATTTTACCGTTAGTATTTCGGACATTCTACACACATGTTAGTGATGCAGCTAAGATCTAGAAAGAAAGAATTATTAATGCAGCATCAAGTGTGCATCTTTATCTGGTTCTCAAATGCTCCCCAATTTACTTCTTTCTCAAAGTAAAAAAGGAGCACTTCTACCACCAGATTGCACTCTTTATCCTGCAGTAATAAGCAGAACCACCACCAAATTAGTTTTGCTAGGAAGGATCTATGCAGCTTTCATTTTGGTGAGTATTAGTAGCAGGTTAGCCAACTTATAGACCACCAACCAGTGTAAGGTGTCATGCAGGAGTGGAGGTATGTGTTCCTCTGTGAGTACTAGATCATCTAAGCCTACCAGTATATACAACAGACAAGCACATATAGCTTTGAAGAACAAAGATGAATGTGTCAAATTATTTGTCCTTTCCGACATTTCAAGGTATTGAGCTCAGAATCATGATTTGGTAAGACTAGTGCATGTCCTATGCAGCATTTGGAGGATTGGAAGTGTATATGCAGTGTATATATTCATCAAAATGGAAAAAAGGCAATGAGAAATTGTGTTTTTATGTCAAAGTATTATTAAATTTAATGGTACAATATATTTTTGACAGTTTGAACTGTATTAAAAATATATCAGCTACATGTACCTGTATGGTAAATAAAAAATATTACTTTTCATACCATAGTCTACACAGACCAAAATAAAAAGTTGATATCTTGAGAAACTCTGCATATTTATACCACTTATGTATGATCATGAAGCTCACCTTTTTTTTCGGAAAGGACAATTTGTTTGACGTAGTATTCCAAGGTGAAAAATCAATGATCAACAATACATACAACATGCCAAATATTCAACGTGGTATGTACTACTATTGACACTAATAAGAGTTTACATATTTATGTTTTTT
This sequence comes from Conchocele bisecta, assembly GCA_029237695.1. Taxonomy (NCBI): domain Eukaryota; kingdom Metazoa; phylum Mollusca; class Bivalvia; order Lucinida; family Thyasiridae; genus Conchocele; species Conchocele bisecta. The sequence goes on along the minus strand of CM055274.1, from coordinate 1,369,879 downwards.
GAGGAGTAATGAGCAATTAACATGTTTTTCGGAAAGGACAGATTTTGACGGAATTCGAGCAGCATTCGAGCACCTGGCTTCAAATATCTTGCATGGACAGAGAATAAATGATTGTTGGTTTTATATGGGCAATAGATGAGTGTTATTTGTGACATGTTTTTTTTTACCCGACTCATGTTTCACAGTGGGTTTACCATGCCCTATTCGGAGAGGACATTCTTTGACGGAAATGACCCTCCTGTCTTCCATGCAAGCTCACGACAACAACAATTGACATAACCTCACAGGTTTTTTTTTATTTGAACAAAACATATTAAGTCATTAGTTCTATGTTGTCAAGAGTGTCTTAAAGTTCCAAATATGGTTGGGGTATCTGCTCAAACATGCACAACATTTAGATGAGACTGTGTTTTTATCAATAAATGGCACATAATTACCTATTTTGAATTACCTATTTTGCTGTTACTGACAGGTGTAATAGGGGCCAACATTTTGGAATGATGGCATTGATGTATACATGTATTGTGTGGGATTAAATAGGCCATAATATGGGTTTAAGCTCAATGTACCATGATTGTAAAACACACTAGATATGATTATACTACATATACCTTAGGCTATGCTAAACGAGGAAGATAATTTCGTAATGCATCTCCCGATAGTACTGTGCCAGAAAACACACTTTGTGAAACATAACGTATTTTAGTTACGGTATGACAAACATGTTTATTACTTTTTCAGTAGTGAAATGCGTTGTTATGCAATGAACATAAGTCGTATTTCACTGCACGTGCTTTCACCAGTGAAAATATAGCAAAAAAAATGAAAACGATGGGAAATTTAACGAAACGAAAAAATAACAAAAACAATATTTTTTGGGAAATTTTATTTTGGGTTGACAACCATACTAAATTTCGACCAAAATCTTTTTTTTCTTCAAAAAGCTGGGAAATTCGTCATAACGAAAAGTAAATAGAAAATTAAAAACCAAAAAAAGTATGTGTTGGTTGCCATGGTACCCATGTTTTCATAAAAAAAAGTAATAAACAGAAAATTCAGATATTTGCAACGAATATCACATATATGTTCATCTCGTGGTGTCATATGTCCATATTTCACTCGTCCTTCGCACTCGTGAAATATGAACATATGACACCACTAGATGAACATATATGTGATATTCGTTGCAAAAATCTGAATATCCTCTATTTATTACACCGCCTATGAATATGTGGCTGTGACTAGAGAAATGGGGCTTATGGGATTTGTGACCAGTGTGGCTCCTGATCAAATTGCACACTGTCGGTGTCTGATAACGATATATTAGTATATTCATTGTTAGAAGCATGACAGGTGTTTTATTGATTGAATGGCGAACAGTGCAGATCCTGATTAGATTGTGCGGATGCACATGCTGATCTGGATCTACAATGGTCGCGGAACCCATAAGCCCCATTTCTCCATTCACAGCCACATATACGTTACCATTCTAGCCGTTAGTTACGAACATATTAAGTTTGCGTAGCGTTTCACTTTCTTAGTGACCGTATGTCAAATGTGTTAATATATGTCCTTTGTGGAAAGAATACTTGCATGACCAGCCGTGTATGTTGTTTGTTCGAATTCGGAATTGTGTTTCACTGAATGAATAGCTAGCGAGTCGTACAAACCCGATCATACTGCGCTGCACTGGTCACAAAAGTCACACGTCCTATTTCATCAGCCTAGACACAAATGAAAGTTTAGGGTTATGCAAATATCTGTTTATCATGACATCCACGAGTATTTCCTCAAACAAATCACAGACGTTACCACATACAATGGTTGATTTACCACAGAGTGCTTACTTTCAGACAGGAATATAAACTGTCTGATTATCTCAATTACCGCGTGATGGTCGATGGCCGGTGCTTCAGTTACCATGTTACCACGGGCTGGATGGAGATTGGTTTTCAAGTGCAAGGAAATTAGATATAAATGTGTATCTTTAAAGATATAGATGCTCAAGTAACATGCGTTATGTATCGATAGCCATATTCATTGCGGGAAATAACTCTGCAAAACTCTGCAAAACTCCCGTACCGTCTGTGAGCATGTTATTGACGGTACGGCAGTTTTACAGAGTTACTGCCCAAAACTCTGGACATATTGAATACCCATGTCTCTGTAAGTGGCTGTGGCTGTGGCTGTGGCTGGAGAAATTGGGCTTACGGGTTTTGCGATCAGTGTAGATCCATATCAGCCTGTGCATCCGCACAGTCTGATCAGAATATGCACTGTTCGCTATTCCATCAATGAAACACTCATCATGTTTCTAACATGCAATATAGATTAGGCTACAGAAGTGCGCTATTTGACCAGGAGCTACACGGGTCACAATACCATACCTGCCATTTCTCCAGCCACAGCCATATATATGAAATAGAGAGCTTACTGTACCACCAAGTAGCAAAAAGCAAAGAAGACTACAAAGAAGACAAACACGACGAATAATACAAAACAAAGATAATCAACTACACTAATTAATGTAGGTCTATATGACTGGTTTAGAGAGGTTTGACCTCCCAGGGTGTCCGGTTTAGAGAGGTTTCACTGTAAATTAGACATATGAATTTGTCAATACATGCGCGTGTGCTTTGCGAACATGAACATGCACTATCATCAGAGATATATGAAAATAAAACCCATAACATTAAGGATACAGAGACTGCCTGTGTGTCCGGTTTAGAGAGGTTCTAATGTATAGGTGTAAGATGCATGGCAGAAAAGAAATGCAAAACGGTGACAATGAACGAAAATGAAATGCTTACAACAGAATAGTTAATAAGCTAATAAAAACACGTACTAGTAAACTTGATTGCATGTCCGTGAATTAATCAGATATACTGAGTTAAAGTTCGCCATCTGGGACGGTAACAGTCGTAGCTACCAAGCCAGCATACTTAACTATACCCCCACCTATGCAGCAGGTTTATACGGGATCTAACCAGTTTGCCCGGCCTTACATGACCTTAGTTGTTGATAGGCCGTTAAACACCAATAAACAAACACATTTACATTCAGATACTCAATAATAAATCATCACCTGACAGGAGCTTCCTCGTAATCATGCCCTTCAAAGTAATATAAAATAAAGTAATAATAATATAAAATTCGTCTGTATTCCCACGAATCAGGGACCATATATACATACATATGTATCCTTCGTCCCAGCACGAATTTACTTACATATGTATAACCGAAAACTCGTGCAATGTTATAGACAATTGATAATGCTTCATTGCTATATGCCCTGGTCATTGTGCACGGATCCGCTGACTGATTTGGTGTAAGATTTTCGGAAGCTATTTTATCGTGACGTTGTTATATACATTAAAGTGGCTGTATCAATATTGAAAACAAATATACATACATCACTGCGTTTGCGAATTCTCACCAGGACTGATTAATTTGGAGGCTTGTCCATTAATAATGTCTGAAATTTGTAAATTTGAGCTTTGCTTCGCTATTATTTCCTAAGTCGTTTTCCTCAATCGCACGATTATACAACAAAGCCAGTTGGCTCACGTATTTGACCACGTATGTGAATGAAAGTTATTATAACCACCAACACTTCTCACTGCTATGCCACAATAAGGAGGAATGTCAAATGGGATTTCTGAAGATCAGATCATATATGCTCAGTGACTCGGCCGCTTGCTAAGACTATATATTGCAATCGGGTTATTATCATTAATCGTAACATGTATTGACATACAATCCACTGATAATTTAGATTGAGTAAACAGTGGCCAGCGCATACATGGGAATACAGTAAAGTTTGCCGAGAGCAGCGAGGGCTGCGCCAGGGGTGGGTGGTTACTGAGAATCATCTACAATAATTTCATTAAAAAATCGTAGATTGTTGACGGTCACACATACAATAAAATCAGTGATTTTGTCAGATTCCCAATCGCGAGATAAACAACGCAGAGCAAGTCATTGTGCAGAAAAGGACATTGAACACGTTCGAGAATTTTCCTGAAGTTAATGAGCCTCCTATATGGTTATACTGATATCCAAAGACACAACATCAACATGTACTGTCACGTTCTCGTGTTTGTTGTTATAAGGATTTTCCTCATTGTCTTGTCACAAATCCAAGTAAGCTTTGGATAATCAGTGTATTTGATTTTCCTTTCTTCTTTACACGCATCCTTCAGTAGAGAATACTTCTTTATTTATGCTAAGCCCAGATGAAAAATAGGCCAACAATTTTGGGACCCGCGTATACCTGGGATATCCACTTCCCCGTCTACTAGATTGTTGAAATTGTAGTTTGAAAGAACACTAGTATATGTATGTAAAGTGAGGTATACTGAAACAGATTTGGAACATGGACAAGATACGCACATGACACCCGTGAACCGATGTGAAGAAGAAACTAACGCAATACATCAGCACTAAA